>JAQNBH010000008.1:38748720-39338720 GCA_028752905.1 Cladorhizidae sp. MBARI D1340-BT2
ATTCTAACAGTGTCCATCATTCTAACAGTGTCCATCATTCTAACAGTGTCCATCATTCTAACAGTGTCCATCATTCTAACAGTGTCCATCATTCTAACAGTGTCCATCATTCTAACAGTGTCCATCATTCTAACAGTGTCCATCATTCTAACAGTGTCCATCATTCTAACAGTGTCCATCATTCTAACAGTGTCCATCATTCTAACAGTGTCCATCATTCTAACAGTGTCCATCATTCTAACAGTGTCCATCATTCTAACAGTGTCCATCATTCTAACAGTGTCCATCATTCTAACAGTGTCCATCATTCTAACAGTGTCCATCATTCTAACAGTGTCCATCATTCTAACAGTGTCCATCATTCTAACAGTGTCCATCATTCTAACAGTGTCCATCATTCTAACAGTGTCCATCATTCTAACAGTGTCCATCATTCTAACAGTGTCCATCATTCTAACAGTGTCCATCATTCTAACAGTGTCCATCATTCTAACAGTGTCCATCATTCTAACAGTGTCCATCATTCTAACAGTGTCCATCATTCTAACAGTGTCCATCATTCTAACAGTGTCCATCATTCTAACAGTGTCCATCATTCTAACAGTGTCCATCATTCTAACAGTGTCCATCATTCTAACAGTGTCCATCATTCTAACAGTGTCCATCATTCTAACAGTGTCCATCATTCTAACAGTGTCCATCATTCCTAACAGTGTCCATCATTCCAACAGTGTCCATCATTCCAACAGTGTCCATCATTCCAACAGTGTCCATCATTCCAACAGTGTCCATCATTCCAACAGTGTCCATCATTCTAACAGTGTCCATCATTCTAACAGTGTCCATCATTCTAACAGTGTCCATCATTCTAACAGTGTCCATCATTCTAACAGTGTCCATCATTCTAACAGTGTCCATCATTCTAACAGTGTCCATCATTCTAACAGTGTCCATCATTCTAACAGTGTCCATCATTCTAACAGTGTCCATCATTCTAACAGTGTCCATCATTCCAACAGTGTCCATCATTCCAACAGTGTCCATCATTCCAACAGTGTCCATCATTCCAACAGTGTGCATCATTCTAACAGTGTCCTTCATTCTAACAGTGTCCATCATTCTAACAGTGTCCATCATTCTAACAGTGTCCATCATTCTAACAGTGCCCATCATTCTAACAGTGTCAATCATTCTAACAGTGTCCATCATTCTAACAGTGTCCATCATTCTAACAGTGTCCATCATTCTAACAGTGTCCATCATTCTAACAGTGTCCATCATTCTAACAGTGTCCATCATTCTAACAGTGTCCATCATTCTAACAGTGTCCATCATTCTAACAGTGTCCATCATTCTAACGGTGTCCATCATTCTAACGGTGTCCATCATTCTAACAGGTGTCCATCATTCCTAACGGTGTCCATCATTCCAACGGTGTCCATCATTCCAACGGTGTCCATCATTCCAACGGTGTCCATCATTCCAACGGTGCCCATCATTCCAACGGTGTCCATCATTCCAACGGTGTCCATCATTCCAACAGTGTCCATCATTCCAACAGTGTCCATCATTCTAACAGTGTCCATCATTCTAACAGTGTCCATCATTCTAACAGTGTCCATCATTCTAACAGTGTCCATCATTCTAACAGTGTCCATCATTCTAACAGTGTCCATCATTCTAACAGTGTCCATCATTCTAACAGTGTCCATCATTCTAACAGTGCCATCATTCTAACAGTGCCCATCATTCTAACAGTGCCCATCATTCTAACAGTGTCCATCATTCTAACAGTGTCCATCATTCTAACAGTGTCCATCATTCTAACAGTGTCCATCATTCTAACAGTGTCCATCATTCTAACAGTGTCCATCATTCTAACAGTGTCCTTCATTCTAACAGTGTCCATCATTCTAACAGTGTCCATCATTCTAACAGTGTCCATCATTCTAACAGTGCCCATCATTCTAACAGTGCCCATCATTCTAACAGTGTCCATCATTCTAACAGTGTCCATCATTCTAACAGTGTCCATCATTCTAACAGTGTCCATCATTCTAACAGTGTCCATCATTCTAACAGTGTCCATCATTCTAACAGTGTCCATCATTCTAACAGTGTCCATCATTCTAACAGTGTCCATCATTCTAACAGTGTCCATCATTCTAACAGTGTCCATCATTCTAACAGTGTCCATCATTCTAACAGTGTCCATCATTCTAACAGTGTCCATCATTCTAACAGTGTCCATCATTCTAACAGTGTCCATCATTCTAACAGTGTCCATCATTCTAACAGTGTCCATCATTCTAACAGTGTCCTTCATTCTAACAGTGTCCATCATTCTAACAGTGTCCATCATTCTAACAGTGTCCATCATTCTAACAGTGTCCATCATTCTAACAGTGTCCATCATTCTAACAGTGTCCATCATTCTAACAGTGTCCATCATTCTAACAGTGTCCATCATTCTAACAGTGTCCATCATTCTAACAGTGTCCATCATTCTAACAGTGTCCATCATTCTAACAGTGTCCATCATTCTAACAGTGTCCATCATTCTAACAGTGCCCATCATTCTAACAGTGCCCATCATTCTAACAGTGCCCATCATTCTAACAGTGTCCATCATTCTAACAGTGTCCATCATTCTAACAGTGTCCATCATTCTAACAGTGCCCATCATTCTAACAGTGTCCATCATTCTAACAGTGTCCATCATTCTAACAGTGTCCATCATTCTAACAGTGTCCATCATTCTAACAGTGTCCATCATTCTAACAGTGTCCATCATTCTAACAGTGTCCATCATTCTAACAGTGTCCATCATTCTAACAGTGTCCATCATTCTAACAGTGTCCATCATTCTAACAGTGTCCATCATTCTAACAGTGTCCATCATTCTAACAGTGCCCATCATTCTAACAGTGCCCATCATTCTAACAGTGCCCATCATTCTAACAGTGTCCATCATTCTAACAGTGTCCATCATTCTAACAGTGTCCATCATTCTAACAGTGCCCATCATTCTAACAGTGTCCATCATTCTAACAGTGTCCATCATTCTAACAGTGTCCATCATTCTAACAGTGTCCATCATTCTAACAGTGTCCATCATTCTAACAGTGTCCATCATTCTAACAGTGTCCATCATTCTAACAGTGTCCATCATTCTAACAGTGTCCATCATTCTAACAGTGTCCTTCACTAACAGTGTCCATCATTCTAACAGTGTCCATCATTCTAACAGTGTCCATCATTCTAACAGTGTCCATCATTCTAACAGTGTCCATCATTCTAACAGTGTCCATCATTCTAACAGTGTCCTTCATTCTAACAGTGTCCATCATTCTAACAGTGCCCATCATTCTAACAGTGCCCATCATTCTAACAGTGTCCATCATTCTAACAGTGTCCATCATTCTAACAGTGTCCATCATTCTAACAGTGTCCATCATTCTAACAGTGTCCATCATTCTAACAGTGTCCATCATTCTAACAGTGTCCATCATTCTAACAGTGTCCATCATTCTAACAGTGTCCATCATTCTAACAGTGTCCATCATTCTAACAGCGTCCATCATTCTAACAGCGTCCATCATTCTAACAGCGTCCATCATTCTAACAGCGTCCATCATTCTAACAGCGTCCATCATTCTAACAGCGTCCATCATTCTAACAGCGTCCATCATTCTAACAGCGTCCATCATTCTAACAGCGTCCATCATTCTAACAGCGCCCATCATTCTAACAGCGCCCATCATTCTAACAGTGCCCATCATTCTAACAGTGTCCATCATTCTAACAGTGTCCTTCATTCTAACAGTGTCCATCATTCTAACAGTGTCCATCATTCTAACAGTGTCCATCATTCTAACAGTGTCCATCATTCTAACAGTGTCCATCATTCTAACAGTGTCCATCATTCTAACAGTGTCCATCATTCTAACAGTGTCCATCATTCTAACAGTGTCCATCATTCTAACAGTGTCCATCATTCTAACAGTGTCCATCATTCTAACAGTGTCCATCATTCTAACAGTGTCCATCATTCTAACAGTGTCCATCATTCTAACAGTGTCCATCATTCTAACAGTGTCCATCATTCTAACAGTGTCCATCATTCTAACAGTGTCCATCATTCTAACAGTGTCCATCATTCCAACAGTGTCCATCATTCCAACAGTGTCCATCATTCCAACAGTGTCCATCATTCCAACAGTGTCCATCATTCCAACAGTGTCCATCATTCTAACAGTGTCCATCATTCTAACAGTGTCCATCATTCTAACAGTGTCCATCATTCTAACAGTGTCCATCATTCTAACAGTGTCCATCATTCTAACAGTGTCCATCATTCTAACAGTGTCCATCATTCTAACAGCGTCCATCATTCTAACAGCGTCCATCATTCTAACAGCGTCCATCATTCTAACAGCGTCCATCATTCTAACAGCGTCCATCATTCTAACAGCGTCCATCATTCTAACAGCGTCCATCATTCTAACAGCGCCCATCATTCTAACAGCGCCCTTCATTCTAACAGTGTCCTTCATTCTAACAGTGTCCATCATTCTAACAGTGTCCTTCATTCTAACAGTGTCCATCATTCTAACAGTGTCCATCATTCTAACAGTGTCCATCATTCTAACAGTGTCCATCATTCTAACAGTGTCCATCATTCTAACAGTGTCCATCATTCTAACAGTGTCCATCATTCTAACAGTGTCCATCATTCTAACAGTGTCCATCATTCTAACAGTGTCCATCATTCTAACAGTGTCCATCATTCTAACAGTGTCCATCATTCTAACAGTGTCCATCATTCTAACAGTGTCCATCATTCTAACAGTGTCCATCATTCTAACAGTGTCCTTCATTCTAACAGTGTCCATCATTCTAACAGTGTCCATCATTCTAACAGTGTCCATCATTCTAACAGTGTCCATCATTCTAACAGTGTCCATCATTCTAACAGTGTCCATCATTCTAACAGTGTCCATCATTCTAACAGTGTCCATCATTCTAACAGTGTCCATCATTCTAACAGTGTCCATCATTCTAACAGTGTCCATCATTCTAACAGTGTCCATCATTCTAACAGTGTCCATCATTCTAACAGTGTCCATCATTCTAACAGTGTCCATCATTCTAACAGTGTCCATCATTCTAACAGTGTCCATCATTCTAACAGTGTCCATCATTCTAACAGTGTCCATCATTCTAACAGTGTCCATCATTCTAACAGTGTCCATCATTCTAACAGTGTCCATCATTCTAACAGTGTCCATCATTCTAACAGTGTCCATCATTCTAACAGTGTCCATCATTCTAACAGTGTCCATCATTCTAACAGTGTCCATCATTCTAACAGTGTCCATCATTCTAACAGTGTCCATCATTCTAACAGTGTCCATCATTCCAACAGTGTCCATCATTCCAACAGTGTCCATCATTCCAACAGTGTCCATCATTCCAACAGTGTCCATCATTCCAACAGTGTCCATCATTCCAACAGTGTCCATCATTCCAACAGTGTCCATCATTCCAACAGTGTCCATCATTCTAACAGTGTCCATCATTCTAACAGTGTCCATCATTCTAACAGTGTCCATCATTCTAACAGTGTCCATCATTCTAACAGTGTCCATCATTCTAACAGTGTCCATCATTCTAACAGTGTCCATCATTCTAACAGTGTCCATCATTCTAACAGTGTCCATCATTCTAACAGTGTCCATCATTCTAACAGTGTCCATCATTCTAACAGTGTCCATCATTCTAACAGTGTCCATCATTCTAACAGTGTCCATCATTCTAACAGTGTCCATCATTCTAACAGTGTCCATCATTCTAACAGTGTCCATCATTCTAACAGTGTCCATCATTCTAACAGTGTCCATCATTCTAACAGTGTCCATCATTCTAACAGTGTCCATCATTCTAACAGTGTCCATCATTCTAACAGTGTCCTTCATTCTAACAGTGTCCATCATTCTAACAGTGTCCATCATTCTAACAGTGTCCATCATTCTAACAGTGTCCATCATTCTAACAGTGTCCATCATTCTAACAGTGTCCATCATTCTAACAGTGTCCATCATTCTAACAGTGTCCATCATTCTAACAGTGTCCATCATTCTAACAGTGTCCATCATTCTAACAGTGTCCATCATTCTAACAGTGTCCATCATTCTAACAGTGTCCATCATTCTAACAGTGCCCATCATTCTAACAGTGCCCATCATTCTAACAGTGCCCATCATTCTAACAGTGCCCATCATTCTAACAGTGTCCATCATTCTAACAGTGTCCATCATTCTAACAGTGCCCATCATTCTAACAGTGCCCATCATTCTAACAGTGTCCATCATTCTAACAGTGTCCATCATTCTAACAGTGTCCATCATTCTAACAGTGTCCATCATTCCAACAGTGTCCATCATTCCAACAGTGTCCATCATTCTAACAGTGTCCATCATTCTAACAGTGTCCATCATTCTAACAGTGTCCATCATTCTAACAGTGTCCTTCATTCTAACAGTGTCCATCATTCTAACAGTGTCCATCATTCTAACAGTGTCCATCATTCTAACAGTGTCCATCATTCTAACAGTGTCCATCATTCTAACAGTGTCCATCATTCTAACAGTGTCCATCATTCTAACAGTGTCCATCATTCTAACAGTGTCCATCATTCTAACAGTGTCCATCATTCTAACAGTGTCCATCATTCTAACAGTGTCCATCATTCTAACAGTGTCCATCATTCTAACAGTGTCCATCATTCTAACAGTGTCCTTCACTAACAGTGTCCATCATTCTAACAGTGTCCATCATTCTAACAGTGTCCATCATTCTAACAGTGTCCATCATTCTAACAGTGTCCTTCATTCTAACAGTGTCCATCATTCTAACAGTGTCCATCATTCTAACAGTGTCCATCATTCTAACAGTGTCCATCATTCTAACAGTGTCCATCATTCTAACAGTGTCCATCATTCTAACAGTGTCCATCATTCTAACAGTGTCCATCATTCTAACAGTGTCCATCATTCTAACAGTGTCCATCATTCTAACAGTGCCCATCATTCTAACAGTGTCCATCATTCTAACAGTGTCCATCATTCTAACAGTGTCCATCATTCTAACAGTGTCCATCATTCTAACAGTGTCCATCATTCTAACAGTGTCCATCATTCTAACAGTGTCCATCATTCTAACAGTGTCCATCATTCTAACAGTGTCCATCATTCTAACAGTGTCCATCATTCTAACAGTGTCCTTTGGCTGGCAATGCATCCACTCACTATATACCTCTTGTGCATCATCTTCTGAGAAAGGAGATTCGTTCTCTGGCTCTGACTCATCTCCAGATGATGGCAATATCCCAGGGACAGCAAACAATTCATCAAGCTCACCAAGACTGCTTGAATGTAAGTTAACTTCCTCTCTCTGCTGTTTAGCAGCTCTTGCTACAGATGCTTTGTCAGCCTGGCGCTTCCTGCTGGACCATCGGGTCTTCTTTGATCCACCCTCACTCATAGTCACCCACAAAAGCTTGCTAGCTTAAACTGTGACGAGTTGTCATGGAAATATGCCACGCCCACTTTTCGTAACTTACTAAAATCCATCATTTTAAAGGAAATTTTGAGCTGGGTGCAAGTAATTTTGGAAAAAAATTAAGTGTTAGTAAGTTACAGTATTGAAGGTCTGCGCTATTATTGCCAAAAGAGTAAACGGTTAAGGTAAACGGTTGACGAAACCAACTTGATCAATTCTAGGCATAAACCCATGCAGCTGCTTGCTGACTCGGCTTAGTTATTGTCACAAGATCAAGCTTCAGAGGAAACAAATGCTTCGTAACTACACGAATATAGTTTTGTTGAAGGCCTGTTCTGTTTTCACAAGAATCAAGTTCTGAGGAAACTATAAAACTTGTTATTGTTACGGCTAGCATATCGGCTAGCTCATATGCATTTATGGAAATGACGATCCTACGATAAATTATGACGTGCATGAAAGTTTGTAAAAAGACACGAGCTTGAAGATGAATTTCACACTTTTAACAATTTTCGGACTGCCGGTTTTAAAATCATACCAAGTAGCTTCCAAGTGAGTTTTACTTTTGTCCACCATTTTAAGTATATAATTATACTGATCTAAAATGGTAAAAAATAAAATAAAACAAGAATTTACTGAAGTAGATAACTGGATCAAGTAGATAACTGGATCCTTTATAATAAAACTCCACAAATTAGATAAGTCCTGTAAATGTTATTTAGTAAATTCTAGTTTCAATTTTTTTTTTTTTAACGTTTTTGGGGGTCTCGTTTCTATTTTTTAACAGTCCAGCATAATCCTACGAGAAGTTACTCCGTGTAACTCCAGAATAAATAAATGACATATGTTATTATGCCATATAGATAATTGTCTATATGTGTATCATTGTGATGGATTGACTTCGAAACATTGTGTAGTTGTTTATGTGTGAGTATGATGTATGTAGCTTGTGGTTATACAGTAAAGCTGTGATTTGTGGTCAGGCTATCAGCACTCTGCAGCCTAATCCTGCACCCTTTGATGTGTGTTTGTGGGTGTGCAGAATTCTACATCGGCGATGATCAATTTCCTGGTTTTGTTAAAGATCAGTAACGTCACAGGAGTAAACCTCTGAGGAAACCACTTCTTGGTACCAAAACATGCAGCTATTGGTCAACTCAGAATTAAACGCATTCTTAAAAATTTAACTTAACCATGACCATATCATCCGTCAAACATTGAAATGATTTTTTTGATTTTTTTAACCATGTAGACGACAAACATTTTGGAGGGCCCTTTATTATTGAAGCTAATCATAAAGCTAATCATTATATTTGGAATTCTAGGTAAAGGTCCTTAGATGCAATTTCATTTTTGACTAGTCTAAAAACATTTTTGTCTAACTAGTGTATAGTGTGTCTGTTTGTCATAATTTTATTACCAGAAAGTTGTCTCGTGCATTGCCACGACTAACGTGTTTATTAATTTAGCACCCCACCTATCTGTGTATTTTTCTACTTTTTTCCTTACCTAACTTCGTATAATATGTTCATTTGTCTATCAGAAGACTCTATACATTTCAAAAACTATTGATCCAGCAATAATCCGTTTCTCCACTCCACCAAACATTAGAAAATTGGTATATAATGAAGTATCACTTACAAAAATGCATGAGCTAAGTCAGCAAGCTGCACATTTTACTATATACTGTAAAGTGATCAATTGGTTTTCTCGGAACTGGACTCTTGTGACAGACAAAGCTTCAACAAAACCATATAATGCGTGTGTACCAGTTGGTTTCCTCAGAAACTTACTCCTGTGACAATAGCTAACAGCACAGACCTTCAACACAACCAGGTAACTATTATTATTATTATCACCTTACAGCATATAGGCATAATAATTATATAGAAACAAGAGTGGTGACCATGATTAGGGAGAAAGAGTACTGATGAAGTCAAAATCAAGTAGCCAGATTTAAGTGGTGGAAGTTAGGGGGTGGGTGGTATATTAGTGCATTTGTTACATGGACATAGAAAATGATAAGAGCATGAATTATTTGGATCAAAGTTTGACATGAAGTGATTAAGAAATAACAAGTTTAGTTGATATTTTATAATAGATAATGAAAGATTCAAGTCTATTTCCAAAGATGAGGAATGCGAGTGAAAAATGAGTGGAGGTTCTTTATATTACGAGCATGAACATGTTTGATTTTTAGTAGATCTGGTAGTTATAGTGGACATATATAGAAATGTAATGAAATTTTCAGATGGTTTTTTAAGAGATTTTACAACAAATAAGATATCAATGAGTTCCAGAGTCATCATCAGAGTCATCATCAGGGGAAGAATATTTAAACTGATAAGGCGATATTTGTAGTCTGATAAAAAATCTAACTTAGTTGCTCTTCTTTGGATCTTTTTCAATGGGACAAAGATGTATACTTATAATGCATGTGTATCATCCTCAGAAACTTAATAGTTTACTGTCTGGAGAGATATGATGCTTGAGATTGTTGCTGAGCTAGTTCCTGTTCTCTCCCCATTTGTTCACTGAGCGTATTCAGAGCTATCCATTTTGTTCTGGGGGAATACCACAATCAGATCAGAAGAAGGAATACAGCAGGGAGATCCACTGGGTCCTTTATTGTTCTCTCTATCCATCCACCACTTATGCAAGAGCCTGAAATCAGAACTCTGTGTTTTCTACCTGGATAATGGAACCATTGGGGGCTCCTCTGAGGATGTGCTGGATGATATTAAGTCTGGAGGAGTTGGCAAGTGAGCCGTTGAATATTGCAAAATCAGAGCTGGTACGTTAGTAACCCATCCACTAGAGACAAAATGCCTCCTTCTGCTGCCGGGTGACAGTGCATGTGATGTCACCTTGCTTGATTCCCCTTCGGGAAGGAGGATAGTTTCTGACATAGCCAAGTTAATTTAATCTTCTTTGTAACATATATACATGGCAGAAACCGAAAGACACACCAGATGGTGAGCCAGTAGGAAGAGAATGTCTTCTCCTGTAATCCAATTTCATTTGGTCCTTCCCCTCTACCAGGTGTGTATTTAACACCACCTTTTTCTCACCCAACTCCACAGCGAAAAATGCTGATCCCATACTAGAAAAATCAAGAATAGGGATGGGAAGTTTGGTCTGTCCTATATAGGCCGCTTCCTAGGGGGATGACCGGTTTGCTTCCCTTGTCGGTCTCCGCGGCCATTGAAACTCACTATTACGTGAAGCGTCTTCTTCACAAATCGGGAGTACTCAAGTTAATATAAGTCTAGAATGGAGCATCCAAATCTTCTCCAATTTGGAAGGCAGCATCTTGCATGTACTGTCATCGTATTTTTGGGGGGGAAACCAAAAAAATAAAAATAAAATTTTGGGGGTAGTGGACCCCCTTAAGCAGGTGCCTATTGGAAAAGTGTATTCATGGCTATACACAGAAAGCAAATGAGTCCATGCACTATTTAATAATATGGCAGTTTTGTAAAACTCTAAAATAGCAAAATTGTTAAGAAAGAAATGGAAATAGAAATTGCCGAAGCACACTGAGAAAGAAGGTGTGGTTTGAAGTAATGGGACCTTTGATGTAGGCACTCCTAATTTTACAGCTAATTTGTTGTGTATGATCTTGTACTAACTGGACCTTTGTTGTGTATGATCTTGTACTAACTGGACCTTTGTTGCGTATGATCTTGTACTAACTGGACCTTTGTTGTGTATGATCTTGTACTAACTGGACCTTTGTTACATATGATCTTGTACTAACTGGACCTTTGTTTTGTATGATCTTGTACTAACTGGACCTTTGTTGCGTATGATCTTGTACTAACGGACCTTTGTTGTGTATGATCTTGTACTAACTGGACCTTTGTTGTGTATGATCTTGTACTAACTGGACCTTTGTTGTGTATGATCTTGTACTAACTGGACCTTTGTTGTGTATGATCTTGTACTAACTGGACCTTTGTTGCATATGCTCTTGTACTAACTGGACCTTTGTTGTGTATGATCTTGTACTAACTGGACCATTGTTGCGTATGATCTTGTACTAACTGGACCTTTGTTGTGTATGATCTTGTACTAACTGGACCTTTGTTACATATGATCTTGTACTAACTGGACCTTTGTTGTGTACTAACTGGACCTTTGTTGCGTATGATCTTGTACTAACTGGACCTTTGTTGTATATGATCTTGTACTAACTGGACCTTTGTTACGTATGATCTTGTACTAACTGGACCTTTGTTGTATATGATCTTGTACTAACTCAGAGATTCTCAACCAAGGGTAAATTTATCCCCTGGGGGTAAAAAATGACATGCTATGGGGTAAATAATTGCCGTACCTGATAATTGAGTAAGAAAAAAGGCTTATAGACCTCTAAGCAGGTTGGTATATATCACTTACCTGAGGTTACTATTTCTCATTATTGACTATTGCCTTTGGTCTGTGATTGTTTTCATTGTTTCACTATGTCTGGGAAAGTTTTCATTGCAATTCAGCATAATGTCCCTTACTGGCATATCCATCCATGAAAAACTCATTACAAACCAAAATTTCTATTTACTATAGCTATAGCTAGCTAGCTCATAGCTCAAAGAAAATAGCTAGCTCACAATAGTTCAATAGTTCCGAGATCAGAGAACAACCAAGGTATATAACATAGGAACTATGGCCACTAGGTCTACAACTAATATACTATCTTTGACCTTGGTCTCAGGTAGTATATTAGCTGATAGACCTAGTAGCCATAGTTTATATATTACATAATTATTTATTTTCAGATTTTGCCATGTCCAAGAAACGTACATAACTGGATTCATATCTACAATATGGCTTTGACTTCGTTGTTGTGGATGGTGTGGAGAAGCCTCAGTGTCTGCTGTGCTCAAAAGTTCTTGGAAATGTGTCACTGAAACCTTCAATACTGAAACAGCATCTGGAAGCTACACATCCTGCCCATGCATCTAATGACCGTGCTAAATTTGAGGTAAAGAGAGCTAGGTTTAGGGCTGCAGGAACACTGCCTACACTTGGCTTCGTATCTAAGAAGAAACCAATGCTTGCAGCTTCCTATCATGTAGCGCAGCGATAGCAAAGGCAATGAAACCTCATGGCATTGCCGAGAAGCTGATTAAACCTTGTCCTTAGACATGGTTGAACATGATTGAGTGTGGGAAGGAAGCGAAACAGAAGATTTAAGACATTCCCCTTTCTAATGACACAAATCGATGTATTATTGAAATGTCTCAAGATATTTGTCACAAGTTATTGAACAGATCAAATCTAGCCCAGCAAAAATTTCTTTGCAACTTGATGAATCCTGTGATGTTGCAAATTTGTCACAACTTCTTGTTTTTGTCCGTTACATATGTGGAAAAGAATTGAAAAATGAATTTCTCTTCTGTGAACATCTCCAACAAACCACAAAGGCTACTGATATAATGCAGAAAACACAAGACTTCTTTGAAAGGAACAATCTCACATGGAACATTGTTGGTTCAATCTGTACTGTTGGAGCCCCAGCCATGACGGGAGTGAGATCAGGTTTCCTGCACTTGTGAAGCAAAAAGCACCCAATGTGATAATAACACATTGTGTTCTTCACAGACATGCATTGGCTGCAAAAATGCTTCCTGAAAATCTGAAAATGGTTTTGCAGAAAGTTGTCAAGGCTGTTAATTTCATCCGTGCCCGAGCACTGAATCACCGTTTGTTCAAAACTTTTTGTGGTGAGATGGGTTCTGAGCATTCGACTCTTTGGCTTCATACTGAGGTGAGGTGGCTTTCATGTGGACTTATTCTTAATCATGTGTTTGAGCTCCGTACTGAGGTAGAGATTTTTCTTTGTGACCGGGATTCAAAGCTGTGTGAAAACTTTGCTGATTCCAAGTTCATCGCCTGTTTAGGGTACCTCTCAGATATATTTACCCATCTTAACCAAATCAACAAACAACTCCAGGGAACATCAGTAACCATTGTTGAAGCAAGTGAAAAGATGACAGCATTGCAGACAAAGCTGAACTTATGGGCATGAAGAGTTCATCAAAGTAACTTGGCAAATTTTCCAAACTTGGATGAGGTCATTAGTGAAAGACCTACCTAGTGTGTTTGTTACCTGAGATAAATGAAGACATCACAGATCATTTGAAAATCTTGAAGGAAAACTTCATTGGCTACTTTTCCAAAGACATGATTCCTACGGAGAGATAGATAATAAGACCTTTTACCACTGAAGTCAGAAATGAAAGATGACGACCCAGCAAAAGTTGAGCTGATTGATCTTCAATCCTCTGCTAATCAGAAGAATTTGAAAAGGTTGGTGTTGATTTTTGGATAAAACTTACAGATTCAGTCCAACTTCTTACTCAGCGTGCCTTCCAAGTGCTTCTTCCTTTTGTCACTATATACTTATGTGAATCAGGGTTCTCAACTTTAGTAGCAATGAAGACAAAGGCCAGGAATCGCGTGAAAATCGATGATGATATGAGAGTAGCGTTGTCATCAACAGCTCCTCGAATAAATTAACTGGTTGACTCAATGAATCAGCAGTGTTCCCACTGATAATGTTTCTGGTGTTTCTGTTTGATAGTGATACGAATGGACTATATAATTTCTTTCTTTATCAAAGTATATTATATCAAACTATATTACTATATTTTATGCAAAACCTAGATAATATATGTGTTTTCTTATCTTCTTACTTTTCTGTGCCTTTATGATGGCTGTGCATTTTTTGTATGGGAGTAAGGGGGTAAATGTCGAAATACATCAGGCTGAGGGGGTAAATGATTGAGGAATGGTTAAGAATCCCTGTACTAACTGGACCTTTGTTACGTATGATCGTGTACTAACTGGACCTTTGTTGTATTTAGTGTTTACGTCAGACATGTTATTGATCACTTTTTACTCAAGTATACCTTTGACATAATTTTCTACTTAATAGTCAAATATTTCATGTTTGGTATCATTGGACTCCTTATAATGCACTCACATTCTGATTGTCCTTAGTTTCTTGAGTTACTTTAAGCTAAAAAATCCAATTTTTCGATGCTCAATATCTTGAAGTTAATTTTAAAATCAATGCTTACAGCAGAAACATCATAGAGTCATTGCACCCTACAGGAACTCCTTTATTACTATATATGCAACTGTCAAAGGCACGTCATTAACACAACCACAGTTGTAGCTGTCCTACTGTTAGATTGTTTGCCACACCCATTTTCTGCCTGCCTGCACATAGGCTCATGGGTCATAATTAGTTACCTGGTTGTCATAGGTCTGTTAGCTAATTAGGTATTGCCACAAGAGAAAACATCTTCTGAGGTAACCAACTGAACTTACCAACTAAACACGCTGAACTAAGCTGCCCAAGCCGCGTTTTTTTGTCCGCCATTTAAAAAATCGGGGTCACACCAACTGGGAGTGCTACCACAAACCCCTCCCCCCTCCCCTTCCGGGCCCAATTCAACACGAAACGTCCCCGAAACCGACACTTTTAGACAAGCAAGTCACGATGTTTCTGGGGTAGATGCTCTAGCCTTTATCAGAATAAATATAAACTGATCTCCAACTTTTACATTTTCTAATTTTTATTTTCGTACAATTTTTTAAATTTAGTTTGTTTGTTAGTTTGTTTCTTACATTTTTACTGTTTCTGTTTCACTATCTGTCTCTTGCTTGTCTCAGTCTGCCTCTTTTTATTGCTTGCTTGTCTCACTGTCTGTCTCTTTTTATTGCTTGCTTGTCTCACTGTCTGTCTCTTTTTATTGCTTGCTTGTCTCACTGTCTGCCTCTTTTTATTGCTTGCTTGTCTCTCACTGTCTGTCTCTTTTTATTGCTTGCTTGTCTCACTGTCTGTCTCTTTTTATTGCTTGCTTGTCTCACTGTCTGTCTCTTTTTATTGCTTGCTTGTCTCACTGTCTGCCTCTTTTTATTGCTTGCTTGTCTCACTGTCTTCCTCTTTTTATTGCTTGCTTGTCTCAGTCTGTCTCTTTTTATTGCTTGCTTGTCTCACTGTCTGCCTCTTTTTATTGCTTGCTTGTCTCACTGTCTGCCTCTTTTTATTGCTTGCTTGTCTCACTGTCTGCCTCTTTTTATTGCTTGCTTGTCTCACTGTCCGTCTCTTTTTATTGCTTGCTTGTCTCACTGTCTGCCTCTTTTTATTGCTTGCTTGTCTCACTGTCTGTCTCATTTTATTGCTTGCTTGTCTCATTGTCTGCCTCTTTTTATTGCTTGCTTGTCTCACTGTCTGCCTCTTTTTATTGCTTGCTTGTCTCACTGTCTGCCTCTTTTTATTGCTTGCTTGTCTCACTGTCTGTCTCTTTTTATTGCTTGCTTGTCTCACTGTCTGTCTCTTTTTATTGCTTGCTTGTCTCACTGTCTGTCTCTTTTTATTGCTCGCTTGTCTCACTGTCTTCCTCTTTTTATTGCTTGCTTGTCTCACTGTCTGTCTCTTTTTATTGCTCGCTTGTCTCACTGTCAGCCTCTTTTTATTGCTTGCTTGTCTCACTGTCTGTCTCTTTTTATTGCTTGCTTGTCTCTCACTGTCTGTCTCTTTTTATTGCTTGCTTGTCTCACTGTCTGCCTCTTTTTATTGCTTGCTTGTCTCACTGTCTGTCTCTTTTTATTGCTTGCTTGTCTCACTGTCTGTCTCTTTATTTCTTGCTTGTCTCACTGTCTGTCTCTTTTTATTGCTTGCTTGTCTCACTGTCTGTCTCTTTTTATTGCTTGCTTGTCTCACTGTCTGTCTCTTTATTTCTTGCTTGTCTCACTGTCTGTCTCTTTATTTCTTGCTTGTCTCACTGTCTGTCTCTTTTTATTGCTTGCTTGTCTCACTGTCTGCCTCTTTTTATTGCTCGCTTGTCTCACTGTCAGCCTCTTTTTATTGCTTGCTTGTCTCACTGTCTGCCTCTTTTTATTGCTTGCTTGTCTCACTGTCTGTCTCTTTTTATTGCTTGCTTGTCTCACTGTCTGTCTCTTTTTATTGCTTGCTTGTCTCACTGTCTGTCTCTTTTTATTGCTTGCTTGTCTCACTGTCTGTCTCTTTTTATTTCTTGCTTGTCTCACTGTCTGTCGCTTGCTTGTCTCACTGTCTGTCTCTTTTTATTGCTTGCTTGTCTCACTGTCTGTCTCTTTTTATTGCTTGCTTGTCTCACTGTCTGCCTCTTTTTATTGCTTGCTTGTCTCACTGTCTGCCTCTTTTTATTGCTTGCTTGTCTCACTGTCTGTCTCTTTTTATTGCTTGCTTGTCTCACTGTCTGTCTCTTTTTATTGCTTGCTTGTCTCACTGTCTGTCTCTTTTTATTGCTTGCTTGTCTCACTGTCTGTCTCTTTTTATTTCTCACTGTCAGCCTCTTTTTATTGCTTGCTTGTCTCACTGTCTGCCTCTTTTTATTGCTTGCTTGTCTCACTGTCTGCCTCTTTTTATTGCTTGCTTGTCTCACTGTCTGCCTCTTTTTATTGCTTGCTTGTCTCACTGTCTGTCTCTTTTTATTGCTTGCTTGTCTCACTGTCCGTCTCTTTTTATTGCTTGCTTGTCTCACTGTCTGCCTCTTTTTATTGCTTGCTTGTCTCACTGTCTGTCTCTTTTTATTGCTTGCTTGTCTCACTGTCTGCCTCTTTTTATTGCTTGCTTGTCTCACTGTCTGTCTCTTTTTATTTCTTGCTTGTCTCACTGTCTTCCTCTTTTTATTGCTTGCTTGTCTCACTGTCTGCCTCTTTTTATTGCTTGCTTGTCTCACTGTCTGTCTCTTTTTATTGCTTGCTTGTCTCACTGTCTGTCTCTTTTTATTTCTTGCTTGTCTCACTGTCTTCCTCTTTTTATTGCTTGCTTGTCTCACTGTCTGCCTCTTTTTATTGCTTGCTTGTCTCACTGTCTGTCTCTTTTTATTGCTTGCTTGTCTCACTGTCTGTCTCTTTTTATTTCTTGCTTGTCTCACTGTCTGTCTCTTTTTATTTCTTGCTTGTCTCACTGTCTTCCTCTTTTTATTGCTTGCTTGTCTCACTGTCTGTCTCTTTTTATTGCTTGCTTGTCTCACTGTCAGCCTCTTTTTATTGCTTGCTTGTCTCACTGTCTGTCTCATTTTATTGCTTGCTTGTCTCACTGTCTGTCTCTTTTTATTGCTTGCTTGTCTCACTGTCTGTCTCTTTTTATTGCTTGCTTGTCTCACTGTCTGCCTCTTTTTATTGCTTGCTTGTCTCACTGTCTGTCTCATTTTATTGCTTGCTTGTCTCACTGTCTGTCTCTTTTTATTGCTTGCTTGTCTCACTGTCTGTCTCTTTTTATTGCTTGCTTGTCTCACTGTCTGTCTCTTTTTATTTCTTGCTTGTCTCACTGTCTTCCTCTTTTTATTGCTTGCTTGTCTCACTGTCTGTCTCTTTTTATTGCTTGCTTGTCTCACTGTCTGCCTCTTTTTATTGCTTGCTTGTCTCACTGTCTGCCTCTTTTTATTTCTTGCTTGTCTCACTGTCTTCCTCTTTTTATTGCTTGCTTGTCTCACTGTCTGTCTCTTTTTATTTCTTGCTTGTCTCACTGTCTGCCTCTTTTTATTGCTTGCTTGTCTCACTGTCTGTCTCATTTTATTGCTTGCTTGTCTCACTGTCTGTCTCTTTTTATTGCTTGCTTGTCTCACTGTCTGTCTCTTTTTATTGCTTGCTTGTTTCACTGTCTGTCTCTTTTTATTGCTTGCTTGTCTCACTGTCTGTCTCTTTTTATTGCTTGCTTGTTTCACTGTCTATTGCTTGCTTGTCGCTCATTTTGCTTCTATTAATTTTTTGCTTTCTTGCCATATTTGGGGGTTCATATATTCCCTTAGTTGTTTTTTTCTTCCTGTCTCTGCTATTTATTGGTAGGTTAGTTTGTTTGTGTTTGTTGTTGTTGTTGTTTGTGTTTGTTGTTGTTGTTTGATGTTAGCTGTAGTTAGCTGTAGTTAGTGGCTTAGCTTGTGGTTTACCACTCAAACATCTGGAAATACACCAGCTATTAGATGATTAGAGGGGGGGGGGGGTTTAGGTTATAACTCATTGTGCAAGTAAGAAGGGGGGGGGGGGGGGAAACTTCAGTTTTGAGGGGGATTCTTGATCCCCCAACTTTCCCCTACAAATTTGTCCCTGAAACACCAGGGTGCTGTTTCCCTCTCCTTTGCTATTGTGGCAACATATGATGTGGCATAGCAAAGTTGTCTTGACAAGTGGCATCCCAAACCAAAGTCCTCCCATTTCTCCAAGGGTTGACAATAGCCTTATTACTGCTAGGGTGGACTCGAAGTTATCCCATGGTGTTAATTAAAAAATATATGACAAGGATCTGGGCAATTAGCTCACACCTAAAAATGTGCAAGTGAAAAGCATGACATACAAAAAATGGATGAAGTCACGGAATGTTGAATGTTTTGGAAGAGAGACAGGATAGAAAATGCCTGGCATTGAAGATGTTTGGCAGCTGTTGGTGATTTGATCTGCATAGCTCTGAAAATGAGCAATTTAAAATCAGCTGTGGTGTTCTATATAGGTACATTCTTAATGTAATGACCTGGGTAGAATTCAGACCTCTTGCTTTTAAGTCAGTGATAAGAGCAGCATATCTACTTCCTTCCTAATAATGAAATTCTTCACACATTGGCCACCGAACCTCTTGCTAACCTAGCAAAAGCATTGGCTTAACTAGCAAGAATTGTGCTATAGCTACTCCTTCCGTTGATTTTCCAGTCCTAGTGCCTAGCCATCAGTTGCATGATTGGCTTTCCCATACTTGATTATTTTTACCTCCTGTAAAATCTTGAATGTATATAGCTATGTAGAATGGGTTGCCTTGCGGTAGCTTCCTGGTCTTAGTTGGCATATTCATTTGTGACCTCGCAAACTGAGTACCAATCCTAGTTCCCCCATCCGTCCAGGGACTCATCTGTTTACTTCATCCCACATGGCAATATTTACTTGGGGAGTGTTGGGGGATTGGAAGTCTGACGAGAAATGTTGCAGGCAACAGTTTAATCCCATTACATCATTACATTATTACGAGGCTGAGAGCTTGATAATGGCATCCATTTGAAGGTGAAAAGGGCACAAATTAATGAGATGATTCATGTAAGTGTATTTTTGAATATATTTAATATAGAATGCCATCTAGCGATATTTTTTGCACTCTGAGCATCAAAATCTGAGCATCAAAACTAGTTTTGGCGGTAGCTCAAACTTCATACTTCCATAAAGCTAGAACTCAAAATTTACTAAGCGTTGCGTGTATCGGCACAACTGATACCTTCAATTTCCAAATTTTCCATATTTGCAACTTGGCAGGTTATCTTGTCACATTCACATGCCGTGCTAAATACCTAAACTCCACCCATTATGGATATCACTTAACTACAGTGCATATGATATGCATAGCTGAACAGTGACTAGGATACTTGGTGCCAAGACAAAAAGGTGATAGAATGCTTGTTATTGCTCATTAGTTGCACAGCACACAGCTACCGCTACTGTTTGAGCAATATGTACACTGCATGAATGATGAAGCATGCAGAAGTTATGACCTCCATAAATGTGTACTAAAAGTGAGATAAGAGGTGTCTGTTTTTGAAGTCTGACTAACACATTCTAGCATAACCCAGGTATCCAATAATCGAGCATAATGCTGTAATTGACCTGGTGATGCCTACAACATGGGCTTGAGGTCGAGGAATGTTAGTGCTAGTCAAAGTCAAAGGCCATGATTGTGCTAGTTGAGAATCATGTTGTTAGTGAAACCACGGTCCCTAGTAGAGGGCTAGGGCCGTGTTAGTGCTAGTGAGGGGCCATGATAGTAGATGGAGGCTAATGTTAGTACTAGTGGACGGCCATGTTAGTGCTAGTGGAGGTCAATGTTAGTTCTAGTGGAGGTCAATGTTAGTGCTAGGGGAGGCCAATGTTAGTACTAGTGGACGGCCATGTTAGTGCTAGTGGAGGTCAATGTTAGTGCTAGTGGAGGTCAATGTTTGTGCTAGGAGAGGCCAATGTTAGTACTAGTGGACGGCCATGTTAGTGCTAGTGGAGGTCAACGTTTGTGCTAGTGGAGGTCAATGTTAGTGCTGATGGAGGGCCATGTTAGTGCTAGTGGATGGCCATGTTAGTGCTAGTGGAGGTCAACATTAGTGCTAGTGGAGGTCAATGTTAGTGCTCATGGAGGGCCATGTTAATGCTAGTGAAGGCCAATGCTGCTAGTGGAGGACAAGAGTGATGGTAGTGATAGTGCAGGGCCATGGTTCTGTTAGTGCTAGAGGAAGGCCATGTTAGTGCTAGAGGAAGGCCATGTTAGTGCTAGAGGAAGGCCATGTTAGTGCTAGAGGAAGGCCATGTTAGTGCTAGAGGAGGCCATGTTAG
Source organism: Cladorhizidae sp. MBARI D1340-BT2 (assembly GCA_028752905.1). Classification (NCBI taxonomy): domain Eukaryota; kingdom Metazoa; phylum Porifera; class Demospongiae; order Poecilosclerida; family Cladorhizidae; species Cladorhizidae sp. MBARI D1340-BT2. Next base: position 38,769,640 of record JAQNBH010000008.1, read on the forward strand.
TGCTAGAGGAAGGCCATGTTAGTGCTAGAGGAAGGCCATGTTAGTGCTAGTGGAGTTCCATGTTGGATGCATCGCAAAATGGTATGTACAGGGGAAAATTCTGTCCTGAACAGTATGTTGCACAGATTCCTATACAGCCAGTTCTTCAGATATAGAGAGTGTTTACGCCAGCAATGTCACCTCACTTTAAAATGCACTTACTTATCATAGGCTAGAGCTTTCCCTGAATAGCCTCAAAATGGCAGTATGTTTTTATTTGACATTTAACTTGTTTTCTTCTTTTTTTAAGCTGTTCTCTACTGATGGTGAACAAGCTGAGGGCACGATGTATTTACTACAGGAATCCCCATGTTAGTTGCACTGCCCACATGTAGGATGTTGGGCAATGAGCATGTGGCTCAAAGAAGATTCCTCTCCTGAGCAAGACCTTGCATGGATTCCTATACAGCCAGCTCTTTAGTGACAGTGTAGAGACTGTTGATGATTACTTTAAATTTCTTTGTGACTTGATAGTCCTCGCTACTCTCCTCACTACCATACATGTCTGACAGTATTGTTGCCAAAAAAAATGGGAATGTAGCCAGATATTTTTTCTATCTTTTTTTTTTAAAGCAAGATTCATGACCACATGTGTCAAGCAATATGGAGTGCCTGATAAAGGCTAGAGCACCAATTTACTGAGAAAGTCATTTATTCTACTTCTAGCTAAGCTACCCGCACTCTGCTGCGGGAGTGCTTTCAAGTTCATGTTGTATCCGGTGGCCTCTAGACACACACACATACATAATCTGTACAAAGATTATAGTGCAGAGAGCTCATATGATGACAGCATGCAATCACAGTCAGTCTTGGTATTGGCTGATCAGGTTTGTAAACTAATGATTGAGAGGACCACATTCTCAGCCAGTCACTGGTATTGACTGATCAGGTATGCAAACTAATGGTTGACAGAACACAGTCACTCAGTCAGTCACTAATATTGGCTGATCAGGTATGCAAACTAATGGTTGACAGAACACAGTCACTCAGTCAGTCACTAATATTGGCTGATCAGGTATGCAAACTAATGGTTGAGAGGACCATAGTCATTCAGTCAGTCACTAATATTGGCTGATCAGGTATTCAAACTAATGGTTGACAGAACACAGTCATTCAGTCAGTCACTAATATTGGCTGATCAGGTATGCAAACTAATGGTTGAGAGGACCACATTCTCAGCCAGTCACTAATATTGGCTGATCAGGTATGCAAACTAATGGCTGAGAGGACCACAGTCACCCAGTCAGTCACTAATGGCGGACTGGACTCTGTGCAGTGCTGAAAGATCTTATAACAACAAAAACAACACAACGTTTTGGCTAGGTAGCCTTCATCAGGTGTGTGTGTGCCTAGGTGACTTTCTGGATGTGGCTAGTTGACCTTCATCAGGTGTGCGTTTATTTTGCTATGTGTTGTTTTTGCTGTTATATGATCTTTTCCAGCAGGCACGCGGCCCAGCCACATGGCCAAGCCACACGTCCCAGCCACATGGCAACATTATAATGAGCAACATAGTTGACCTTTTTGACTTTTTTTTTGGTCAAAGCCATAAAGCCATCCCACAAATATCCCAACATTGAAAGGAAGGAAGAAATGATTCCACCTAGGGATCGAACCTGGGACCTCGAGTACCAAGCAAACGGTGGAAAAATGAAAAAATAAAAAATAAGATGTCAACTGTGTGTCTGCTGCTGAGAATAGGATTTTATCTCCTCTCAGGTTCTCTCTGGAGCAATCTAAGCAGAGCAATGGGAGTATGGGGTCATTGGATTCTAGCTCCTCCCTGGAGCAATCTAAGCAGAGCAATGAGAGTATGGGGTCATTGGATTCTAGCTCCTCTCTGGAGCAATCTAAGCAGAGCAATGAGAGTATGGGGTCATTGGATTCTAGCTCCTCTCTGGAGCAATCTAAGCAGAGCAAGAGAGAGAGTATGGGGTCATTGGATTCTAGCTCCTCTCTGGAGCAATCTAAGCAGAGCAATGAGAGTATGGGGTCATTGGATTCTAGCTCCTCTCTGGAGCAATCTTATCTAAGCAGAGCAATGAGAGTATGGGGTCATTGGATTCTAGCTCCTCTCTGGAGCAATCTAAGCAGAGCAATGAGAGTATGGGGTCATTGGATTCTAGCTCCTCTCTGGAGCAATCTTATCTAAGCAGAGCAATGAGAGTATGGGGTCATTGGATTCTAGCTCCTCTCTGGAGCAATCTTATCTAAGCAGAGCAATGAGAGTATGGGGTCATTGGATTCTAGCTCCTCTCTGGAGCAATCTAAGCAGAGCAAGAGAGAGTATGGGGTCATTGGATTCTAGCTCCTCTCTGGAGCAATCTAAGCAGAGCAATGAGATTAAGGGTTCATTGGATTCTAGCACTTGTTAGGGTCACTCTGGATGAGGTGGGGAAATAAGTTCTCCATGATACTAATGTGAACTTAAGATCAACACTGCATATATCAGGATCTAGTTTTGAGCTTGTGGCTCTTCCATTTGGTGGCCACAGCTTGTACTATCTACAGGAGCACAGGAGATTAAGATTCACTACTCGCCTTCAATCAGCTGCCAGAGCATCAACATGATTGTGGATGTGTGTGCATGCATGCAGGTACACATGAATGCATATGTGCTTGTATGCAAATGTGTGTGTGTGTGTGTGCATATGTATATGTGCATATATGCATGTGTGCCGCATGTGTGTGCATGTGTGTATGTGTGTGTGCACACTCCAGGCTACTTCCAGTAACAAAACTACGGCTTACTAAGAGTGAAATTGAAACTAAATGTCACACAACAACCTATACATTCTTGAGTTGGTGGTGGGTGGGGCACATAAATATCGTATGATATGAAGAAATAGGAGGACAAGTCCAATGGCCCACCCTCTCCATATTAATGTCAGCATTTCCTTCCAGTGCTGTATACCATCAGCAACATCTGAATACTGCAGTTTGGGTTCATGTAGAACTGTTCCAACAATAAGACACACACCCATACTCACAGTTGTCTTTTAGCATGAGATAAGTGGGGATTATATCATACATCTTGTGTATGTGTTTGTGTGGGTGTGCATGGGTATCTGTGTTTGTGTGGTGTGTGTATCTGTGTTTGTGTGGTGTGTGTATGTGTTTGTGTGGTGTGCGTATCTGTGTTTGTGTGGTGTGCGTATCTGTGTTTGTGTGGTGTGTGTATCTATGTTTGTGTGGTGTGTATATCTGTGTTTGTGTGGTGTGTGTATCTGTGTTTGTGTGTGTGTTTGTGTGTGTATCTGTGTGGTGCGTGTACTGTGTTTGTGTGGTGTGTGTATCTGTGTTTGTGTGTGTGTATTGTGTGTGTGTATGTGTTTGTGTGGTGTGTGTGTTTGTGTGTGTGTATATCTGTGTTTATGTGGTGTGCATACTGTGTTTGTGTGGTGTGCGTATGTGTTTGTGTGGTGTGTGTATGTGTTTGTGTGGTGTGTGTATGTGTTTGTGTGGTGTGTGTATGTGTTTGTGTGGTGTGTATGTGTTTGTGTGTATGTTTGTGTGGTGTGTGTATGTGTGGTGTGTATGTGTTTGTGTGGTGTGTGTATGTGTTTGTGTGGTGTGTGTATGTGTGGTGTGTGTATGTGTGGTGTGTATGTGTTTGTGTGGTGTGTGTATGTGTTTGTGTGGTGTGTGTACCTGTGTTTGTGTGGTGTGTATGTGTTTGTGTGTAAGTTTGTGTGGTGTGTGTATGCGTTTGTGTGTATGTTTGTGTGGTGTGTATGCGTTTGTGTGGTGTGTATGTGTGGCGTGTGTATGTCTTTGTGTGGTGTGTGTATCTGTGTTTGTGTGGTGTGTATGTGTTTGTGTGGTGTGTGTATGTGTTTGTGTGTATGTTTTTGTGGTGTGTGTACTGTGTTTGTGTGGTGTGTGTACTGTGTTTGTGTGGTGTGTGTATGTGTTTGTGTGTCTTTGTGTGGAGTGTGTATGTGTTTGTGTGGTGTGTGTATGTGTTTGTGTGTCTTTGTGTGGTGTGTGTATGTGTTTGTGTGGTGCATGTATGTGTTTGTGTGGTGTGTGTATTTGTGTGGTGTGTGTATCTGTTTGTGTGGTGTGTGTGTGTGGTGTGTGTATGTGTTTGTGTATCTGTGTTTGTGTGTGTGTGTAATGTGTATGTGTGTGTGTATCTATGTTTGTTTATGTGTGTGTGTGTGTTTTGGAGAGGAAATAGCCATAGTATTATACAAGTACAACATGCATGCTTGCTAGTACGTGGTGCGTGAGTACATTTCCTGTGACTGGTCCTTACAGGGCTTCTTCAAGGGCTGCAGGTAGTGTACTAAAAGGCATTCCTGTACTTCTCAAGCCTTTAGATATTCTTACAAATCATTAGAAAGCCTTGAGCATTCTGCACTTCAAATAATTAGATCCTAACACTGTGACTGGCCATTCCCCCCTGGACATCACTGACATTCATCTGCCATTATCCATAATCGCTTCACAATCTTTAGAGGTCAGTAACATCCAACTTTCACCCCTCTAGAGGTCAGTAACATCCAACTTTCCCCCCCTCTAGAGGTCAGTAACATCCAACTTTCCCCCCCTCTAGAGGTCAGTAACATCCAACTTTCCCCCCTCTAGAGGTCAGTAACATCCAACTTTCCCCCCCTCTAGAGGTCAGTAACATCCAACTCCCCCCCCGGTATTTCAACCAAACTGCTTCAGTCTGATGAAGACCCAAGAGGGTCGGTGGAACGGCATACAAAACACTCAACGAACTTTAAGTTGACATCGTAGATTATGGCGGATTTCTCATCAATCAACTTAAGTTTCTTCTCCTTGTTTCGGCTGGAGCCAGACTACAGCATCTAGCCAAAACATCAAAAAGATTGGCTAGATCATCTAGCTGAAACATTGAGAAGAGTTAGAGCATCTAGCCAAAACATCGAGAAGAGTGGCTAGAGCATTAGCTGAAACATCGAGAAGAGAATTTAAGTTCATTGTTGAGAAAGTAATTAACGAAAACAATTGGAGCTAAAAAAATTCAGTTTGTATTTTATGAAGTCAACTAAAAATCATTCTACTTTAAAGAGAATAAGACATGACCATACATCACCACAACTGATTTCTATAATAGTATTGTTGGGCTCGCTGGTGGAAGTTGTACAATCATTTACGCTTCTGTGACCCTTTCTTCTCTGACTCCTTCTTCTCCGACCCTGGCAGCCTCTGTAAATATATGCACGCACACAAAAAAGATAATGAGTTGTAATGATATCTCATTAGTGAAGCTTGTCTCTGCAGTATGCATACTACTGCCATTTCATGCTCTTTGGAATTGGAACCCTGTGCACATGTGAGGCAGGATAAAGCAGTACCAAGTGCGTCCCTGTCTCTAGGTACCTGGTGGATAGGTATGTTCATCCCCAAATATTCTGAGCATCTTAATTACCACCTTGTGTTTCTGCCTGTTAGCACCTTTGGCTTGGGAAGTGTTCTGGCATTTCATTGCCACTACAATCCAGCCAATTGGTAAATTGGTAAATTATCACAAATCCCAGCTTGTGGTCTGATTGGCCTAAGTTTATACCAGCTGTAGCCCCCTTGTGGGGGTTGGTAGCTTGTTGGCTAGACTTTTATTTACCGTAAAAGATCCAATTATGCATGATTCTACGCAATTATGCATCAAACTTCGTTTGTCAATGTCTGAGGATACGTCTTGTATGATGTCTGTAATTTCTAGTTTTGTGATTCCTTTGTGATAGTTCCTTTCCGTTCTACCCTGATGATCAAATATATGACCATTTTCTGCAGGAGCTTCACTCCTTTACTTGGATGCTGTTGGCTACGATGTGCAGCATAGTGCATGGACGTCCCAGCGGTGAAGCATCTACATCAGCAGCACGAGACAGTCCTCATGACAGGTACAGTGTAGCTTACTCTCCTCTGGCTACATTCTAACCTTCTGTACCAGCCCTGCTTGCTTCATCACCAGAGAAGCTTGAAGCTCCGCTCAGCTACCAGACAATTCCATTTGGGAAAGACAGTGAAGTAGTTCTTTAGGCTCATCTCGATTTATCTAACCACGTGTAGTGATGGAACGAATTATTTTAAATATGCGCCATTTTCCATTGTTGCGCCACTTTCACAATGAGGAATGATTCCATGATGCATAATTAGAGCTTTTATAGTAATTAGTTGGCTAGACTTTGGAGCTGCTAATTTTCACAAGCTCTGCATGGTCACCAGAATTCCTAGACATCTTCTAGGGAGCTGGCCGGCCACCCAGACTCTTCATTGCTGACCAACAATTGGTCAATTAAAATGGTAATGATGGCAGCCACAGAGGTTGGGTCACCCCATCAAATTCTTTGTCCAATGTACCCCTTTAAAAAAAAAGTTAAAGTTCCAGTAGTCATTATGAAAAGACTGAATTAGAGTTGCTCTCTTTGCAATCCCACTTCAGGGAGGGCAACATGCTGAAAATTCAATCACACTAACAAATAATACAAGGCCTAGTTCTCCTTACTTGGTACTTGGGTCCCCCATGGGGAGCACTTTTCAACTCGGTTTCATCGCTCTTCTTCTTTTTCTTGCTGCACAGTCCGCAGCAAACACCTTAAAAAAAGAAAAGGCAATAAATCTCCCTCTGGAGTGGCAATTACAAAAAGTAATTGGTGACAGCATGCGTGTGAAGGATCCAACAAAAAAGGGTGAATTGCACCGGACAATCCAATTAGAATTGTTGGTATTCGGTCAGAGAAAACACATGTATGCAGAATGGAACTTGAATAAGCTCTCAAATCCAATAACAAGTCTATTTTCAATAATTCTCGTCGCCCGTCACAGTACACTAAATATCGAACCTTTCATTTCCTTTTTGTGGTTATACTTCCTTCCTGTCAAGAGGGCCTGGATCAGGAACCCGGAGACAACCAAAATGATGAACACTGGAATGATAAGCCACGAGTACCAGCACGGTTTCAACTCGGAACGGTTTTCGGCAAAGAGGAGCAAGAAATAGAGCATGAATCCCAGCTCGATGTAATAGTCCAGCCCCCAGACCAGGATGAATGCTCCAAAGATTGACGACCCGATTATGAAAAACCACTTCTGAAAGATCAGCGTTATAATACCCACCACAATGCCAAACGCCACAGCGACGAGTATCGGCACGTAGAAGTGTTCGTGGAAGAAGCGGACATCAATGAAGCCCAGGATGAACCAGGCTATCAGGAAGCCTGTGCTTCCTCCCATAAAGAATATGCCAATGTAATAAATGCAGATTGTTAGGAACCCGATGATTATCCCCACTACTATGGCACAGCCCAAGGCCACGTACGGAATCCAGTTTTCGGAGGTTCGTCCCTGAGCGATTAAGATGATGGTGAGGTAGACAATGGCAAAGCTAATGAGGAAACCGATAAGGTAGAGTACCACCTTGATGAGGCGATAACCTGCACAGAGAGAGAGAGAGTGCGTGTGTGTGTATGTGTGTGTGTGTGTTGATTACAGACACGCATTTAAATAAGCTGGAAGAATTAGTTAACGTGTTCCGAAGACAGTGACAGATAGGAAACGAGGTTTCCTTCAATCACATGCAGAGTAATGGCCCAATTTCTAGCACGTGCATATTCAAATTGGTTACCATGCACTAAAGGCATGCAGGAATCGCCGTAGCAAATGGTGGTGGCCGTGGAGGATGGGGTCACCCTATCAAATTTCCTTCTCCCATTTCAACTTATTGGAACACATTTGCACCATTACCACACCCTACCCTCTTACCCTCCAACAACAAGCGACACACAGGAGAACCCGAGTTGCTAATTGATACTAATTCCAACATCCTTGGCTAGAGTTACCATGTGGAGGGAACCAGCCCTGAAACTGCAACACTGATGCAATTACTGCCACTAAGAAGGTTTCATGCCCACACAAAACCACAGGCATTACTAGGAAGTTTGTGTCGAGTCATCATCACAAATTGAACATGCACGATCTGCCAACTTCCTTTGTCCACATACGCAACTCACCAAAGAATCCAAAAATGATTCCCAGAACTATCAGAACAGCCGATATAATGAGAGGAATAATGCTGTAAAATTGCTCGTTGTATTTCATAACATTGCAGTTCCCTGCGACAGTCCGAGCATAGTCAACATTGATCGGTAAATATCTGGCGAGGTTCGAAAGTGCGGAGTTGAACTTGCTCCGGGAGTTGTTCGTCTGAGACTGTCCATCAGTGCCATTATTAATGCCTGCGAATAACGCTACAGAACTCAATAATTCTTCCTGATGGAGTACCTCTCTCGGTAAAATCAACTGACGGCTTTCAGCCGTAGGCACGAGGCAACAACTTGCCAGAAATGCAACAAGGAACACTGAGAGAAGCATCTGAAAATGTTCAAGCACATGATATGTCTTATAGCGATATTTTTCCATTTGTTACATCAAGAACATTGTGAACTTCAAGAACTTAATTAACGGTACAGTGCCATGGGATGCAGCGGCATCATGAGGTCTACTTTACCTGCACACATGTGGAAGTGTTCCTTTAAAGTACAAGATTGTATTCTAGAGAAGTACAACTGGTGGCTGTTGCATGCAAAATCATACTAGGGCTACTTAAAAATACAAATTTTATTGTGCTATGTTGTAGTCATTCTGCATACCACACATACACACACAGCACACACACACATACACACACACACATGCATGCGTGCGCGCACACCCACACATGCACACACACATGCACATAGCATACACACATAAAAACACCGCACATACACACACACACACACACCACACACAAATGCATGCACATACACACACAAAACACACACATGCACATATACACCACACACACAAATGCACGCAAATACACACACACACACACACACACAAACAGAAACACACACAAACAGAAACACACACACACCACACACACACACAAACAAACACACACACACACACACCACACACTTGTTGATGTACTACCAATCAATAAAAATGTCAGAATAACTTTACAGGAACACATGTACTCTGAAGAAATAAGAGAGGATGTTAGTATTCCCATCATCTTTGGCGGTCTGACACTGCGAAAAGAACGTCTGGGCAAGGTTGCCATGGAATAATGGCAGAATGTTAACACTGCTCTGGAGTATTCCCTCGTACAGATCTCTACCGGACTTGGTTCGTGACTTCTACTAGGCTGGCAAAAACCTGGCTACTATCTCCCCAAATGAACTTCAGCCTGTGAGACTACCTGACCTTGTAACATCATTTGCGTAGCAGGAGCATCCTAGGTCTCATATATTCCCTTGATTTCTGGAGAATCAGAGACCTTGTCAGAATTAAGTTGTGAAGCCACTAGCAAGGACACTCTAAAGTTAGCTGAATGTGTGTATAATTTCCTAACTTGTATATACATGTACTATTATTTTCAGCTGACATCAAATGTTTTGTAGATTTCAAGCTTTTTGAGAAATCTGCTCAACAACAATTCCACTTTCTTCCTCAGGTAAGTCCTTATTCCGGATTTTTTCTCTCCTTTTCCCTACTTGACATTTGTGTAGGTTGACGGTGAGTCAAGAATTTTTGGAGACTCTCATCAGGGCCAACAGTGAACTGCTATTATATAGTTACAGACTTGTGATAATAATTTAGTCGCTACTACCTCCCCTCCGAAAAATAAGTAGGTTTCATATGGTAAGTTGTTTACTCACCTTGTTTTTTTCTGGCCCTTCGTGTGCCTTCGCAGTAACCGTTTCCTCACCTCAACAAACTTCAGGAAATGAATTAATAGAGCGCCGTTTAAATACCGTAAAATGCAGTGCGGTAGAAACACTCATTCCCGTCCACAAGCCGCACGCGCGGAAGTGCATCAGTCCAGCCGTAGTGGGCTGGGCACACACGGATCCATTTTATTTATAGCCTCTGCTGTGGTGTGGCAGAGCCAATTTTTTTTTGTGTGTGTGTGGGGCTCAACAGAATGGAATGAGGAGGGTGGCACAAAAATGCAATTGAAGCGAACATAGTAAATTTTCCAAATGCAAGCAGATTTAGAACAGTCTTCCTTATTCCTGGTTACAATTTTTTTTGCTATTGAAAAAATATATTTATGTGAAGTAAGAGACAGTTACTTAGTCTCTGTTTTATTTTTATATTAGTACAGGTCCAGTATCCAATCTAGGAATACCCAGTATCCAATCTAGGAATACTACATTAACAATACAAAGAACAATAACAGAAAATATTAAATAAGATATTATTCAAGTAGAGAATTACATAGTACATGTGCCTAATTAATGACCTTTTGAATGAGGGCAAAGAAGATTTTCCACAAATGCCTGAAGGCAGTGGGTTCCATAGATGAATGGCTGACGGGAACAAGTTTGCGTGCGATGTTGTACGTGCAAAAGGTTGAACTAGAGATGAGTTAATGATGGAATGAACTTTACTTGAAAATAATGATTCTCTGTAAGTGACAAGAAGTGCATCACAAATAGCAGGGCCATTGACAAAGTTAGAGTTTGTCGCCATCTGCAAGAACTAATAGACGCTCATAAGCATTGTTCCGATACCTCAAACAAACTCTCAAGGCAAACCTCCTTAATTTCTCAGGTGGAGATCCCAAATGCTCAAGATGGGGACGTAACTCAGTCAGTGTTGACCTCAGGTTAGTATATACATGCTTCAGGGCAGAAAATGAGTTTTCAGCTAAAGCAGGTATGTTGAAATATAAGCAAAGCAATTTGTATATACTACTGTGTGTATACTTTAGCAATATGGACATCTGGTGTTCACATTATTCTATTATGTGGCTGCTTGACTATAGAAAACAATACACATAGAACTAAAGGATATTGGATAGAAAATAATTGAAGTAAGCATTTACCAGTGAACAAATATTTAAATGACCCTTTACCTGTTAATATAATGAAGACCAATAATATATTTGGAGTTCATTAGTGAAGGATCCTGTAAATGCTTGTGATCAACATTGGTAAATTCTTGTTCCATTTAAAACTTTATGTGTACTAATAAGAGGAGAGAATTGATAACCTCTAATTGAGGTTTTATGCCCATTTCCCAGCAAAAGTTAGTGTCTTGTGGTACATAAGGATACCTTGACAGAACTTTTTTCCATTCCTATTTGTCAGATTGTGTCTGCTTCTTGTTGTGTGAGGACAGGTAATGGAAGTTCAAGTGAGAATTCATATTGTTGGCTATGAAGTTCGGCTGGAAGGGTGACTATGTTCAGCTGAGGTTAAGTTTATACCTCAAATTCTAGATACCTTGAGGATGATAACTGTTTTGATGAAGAGGAAAGTCTTTGGATCAATGGCTGAGAGTTCATAGCTACTTTTACATTCAGAACCATTAGCTCAAGTCTGTCAACAACTCAAGTCAATGCTACTATTATATTTGTGTCATCCTCATTCTCCTCTCCAGTGTTGCTGTAAAACTCTTGAACAGTAGTAATGATGATGATAATGACGATGAACAAGAACAACAACAAATAACTACCACTACTACTCTACTATTACTCTACTACTACTACCACTATTACTCTACTCACTACTACTACTACTACTACTACCACTACCACTATTACTCTACTACTACTACTACCACTACTACTCTACTACTACTATTACTACTGCTACCATTACCACTACTACTCTACTACTACTACTACTACTACTACTACCACTATTACTCTACTACTACTACTACTACTACTGCTACCACTACCACTACTACTCTACTACTACTACTACCACCACCACTACTACTCTACTACTACTACCACTACCACTATTACTCTACTACTACTACTACTACCACCCACCACTACTACTACTACTACTGCTACCACTACCACTACTACTCTACTACTACTACTACCACCACTACTACTCTACTACTACTACTACCACTATTACTCTACCACTACCACTACTACTCTACTACTACTACTACCACCACTACTACTCTACTACTACTACCACTACCACTATTACTCTACTACTACTACTACTCGACTACAACTATTATTATTACAACTACTAGTTACTACAATAATATAGCTGTCAGGTGGAATGATTTGTAGACATCCTTATATATGTAAATGTGTGTGTGAGTGGCAAATAATGTCCTTGTTTGGGTGAAATGTATGGTGGATCTGGAAGGTTATGCGGTACTTACCCAGTATTACATAAATGTACAAATTTGTATCGAGTGAGCATGAGTTGTGTCTGTTAGGCACCTCACAAGGTCAACTGGTGTTATTGATTCTACCAAGAAAAGTTGTTTTTATGGAGTAGCAACACTAATGACATGATTTTTGATTGACGTAGCAAGAAAGAATATTTGGAAAATCTACTCTGTTTTGCCATCATTCACGTTCTCCACAGCAAATTTTTCATTCATATTTCATTACATTCATTGGAATATTCATCACACAGATGGGTGCAGTGAGCCTTTGCAGAAGCAGTACATGTAGTATTAATTAAACAACATGAGCCGTGCCCCTTCACTATTTATTCAATGCATTGTTTGTTTGTTTGTTTGTTTGTTGTTGTTTTGATCCACTGGCACATGGCGCCTCTCGTCAGTTGGGTTCAGTCATTATGTTCATATCACCTGTAAATTGGTAGCAACTTTTTAAATATTATTTTATATTTACTAGAAAATTATGCTGTTGTTTTTGTAAAGTCATCCACAGCTGCCACATTGACATTATTACCATTAATAAAGGAAGTGTGTGGATGATTGTTTCAAAGTATTAGCCAGTGCCATAAGTGGCCATGTTTGGTATGTTTTATATAGTGGTAAAATGGTCTACTTAGGCAATGTCTTTGGTAGTTCGTTAACACGTGCATACATACGGACATACGTGGCTGGAACAACCTAATAATGCAAGTTTCCCCAATATTGAGAGTCAGATAATAATATATCAGACGAAAGTGCACTGCCAATATCCCACAGTTCATTCAGGAGTTGCCACTTCCATCGTCCCTTTTCTCCAGGTCTCCCAGGTCCTTCATTAATGTTTTGTCCTTGTCTTGTCCTTGTCTTGTCATGTCCTTATATCTTCAGCGGTCCAGTATCCCGTGCTCAAGAAGCTATCCACTACACATGGCAGGTGTGCCTGGTTCAGCCTAGGAGCACTGAAGAGAGAAACACCTATCACAACACTATGCTTTTTTTTATTGCCAAGTAGTATATAGTAGATTCATAATGCAGAGTCTGTTAAGATCTCCCAGCTCAATTAGATGATGATTCAACAATGCCACTAAAATAATAAAATGAAAAAATATATATATCAGTTGCACTATGATCCAATTGTGAATTTAGGTGCTGGTGGTGTGTCTTTGTGTGAGTGTGGGAGAAGATGGAAGGATGGGGATGGGGTAGGACATATTCAGACCATTCCTCTTCCACCAAGTATGTACATCTCCTCTAATCCCCATCAACTCGCTGTTGTATAATTCTCCGAGCCCTTGACTCTGCCGGAATGGTCCAACAATACTTGCTGTCCCCTTGGATCATGTCCTTCACATTGACACATCATGTGTTTGTCATTACAACAAACTCCAACTCCACTTGTCCTGTAGCTAACAGATCTACTGAGTCTGTCCAACTTAAAGAGCAACATTATTCCTTCATGAGTCTACAATGCCTTCACATACCTCTCTGCTCTACCATTCTTTGCCATCCGCTCTACTTTATCCACCTGACTTCACACATTCATCTCTCTTATTTGCATCTTCAATTTATGACCTGATCGAGCCTCATTATCCAATTCATATATTTACTTGCTCCTCATTACACCTGCCACTACTTATATGTACACTACTCCAGCAGTCTCTCTCCTCTCTCCCAACTTTCCCTAGCACTGCTACCTCTGCCACCTTATTAACTCTTCCCACCTTCATTTGCAGTAATAATAACTCCCTATAAAATTTAATCCTCACAGTTTACTGCATGCTCTAGTGTTAAATATTAAATTGAAGTGTTAATGAAATTGTGTGTTCATAAAAAGGTCATCACATTTCTCATTAGCACTTTTCAGCTGTTGTTAATAGCAAACACTTTTCAGCTGTTGTTAATAGCAAACACTTTTTAGCTGTTGTTAATAGAAAGCACTTTTCAGCTGTTATTAAAAGCAACATCGCTGTCTTTTTTGTTGTGTGCATGTGTGTGTGTGCATGTGTCCATGTGTGTGTATGTGTGTGTGTTGTGATGTGTGTGTGTGTGTGTGTGATCCATGTGATGGAAGGGTCAAGAATCAAGAATATCCTGAGGAAACTTGGAGCCTTCTTGGTACTCAAGTTGAGATTGATGGGGCTATCATTGCACATATAGTATGGCTGTGCTAAATTCAACAAAGTTTAAAACCAGTAGCATTGACTGGCTCCTTTCCACCAGACATATTATTTCCTCCTCTTCTCCTTCCCCCGACCACATCCATGGTATATCTGGCTCATCATACTATTCTACTAGGAAAGAAGCTGCTAGAAAGTGATTCTCACTAGCCAGCTCTACGTGTGCACATCATGGAGAAAGAACATCTGAATATGGCATGTGTAATTTCTGGCATATGAATTCTTGGCATGATGTATAATACTATTTCTGTATCCCCCCCCCCCACAACATTTAACTGGAGATTGATCAACACCAACAAATTAATTGAATTTTCTAGACCATGCAACAAGAGTTTGATCAGACTAGCTAGTTAGACTAATACAATGGCTGTGTATATATTTAGTTCCGATATACTTGCCACTTTCGCATTCAATTTGTATGCATTTGTTAAGCAAATTTGTTTTTTTGTCTACTGTAATGAAGTTATTTCAACACAACATCGGCAGCATTTATTGTGGCTAAAATAGCAAAGTTCAAGACTCTATCTACTGTTCTCTCTCTATAGGGACGAAAACTCAACGCAACACCTGATAGTACCAATAAATGAAGCCCCATTACACAGATGAAGATGAGGTAGGGGTGCTAGTGATGGGATAATTGTGAGAAGACACGCCCCTGCCCTCTGCTGCAGGCCTGTGCTCTGACATCTGGTGACTTGCAGAAAATGACTTATATCTGGTAGGCAGAGTGGTGTGGATGGGAGATGTTGCTGGCAGATCCACTTCTTGGCCTCTCAAGCCTGACAAAATCTGGAGGGGGACATGTAAGTTTGGAATGGATCTTTCCTTCTCCTGGACTTTCTTGATGAACTGAATCTTCTTCAGCTTGGATTCATTCTTTCTCTTCTCCATGTGTTTGATCTGTTAGATAATGAGAAAGTGACCGAAGGTATTCAGCTTAGGAAATGCACATTCATATTTACTACTACATCAAATGAGAATAAGATAATGCAATGCTTGATACTTAGCTACTTGTTCACAGAAGCACAAAATACCTTGGACTCTAATTTGTCAATCGTTTTCTTGTAATTCTTCTCCCTCCCTTCCCACTGTGTCTCACTCATCTTCAGACTAGTATGCAGTTGGCCCACTTCAAAAGACAGATCTTCTAATCTGCAATGGAAATTATATCAACCAAAAGGAGTAGAAAGGCTACAGCAATAATGCAGACTACAACATTAGAGGTAATGCAGACTACAACATTAGAGGTAATGCAGACTACAACATTAGAGGTAATGCAGACTACAACATTAGAGGTAATGCAGACTACAACATTAGAGGTTATGCAGACTACAACATTAGAGGTAATGCAGACTACAACATTAGAGGTAATGCAGACTACAACATTAGAGGTAATGCAGACTACAACATTAGAGGTAATGCAGACTACAACATTAGAGGCAATGCAGAATACAACATTAGAGGTAATGCAGACTTGCTTTTCTTTGGACTCCTTGTCACGCTCTACAGCGCTGGTTCTCTCTTCTCTCAAGCTCTTCATGAGCTCCAAATTTCTCTTTGAGGTTGCAATCAGTGAGCTGTCCAACTTTGACTTCTGCTTTTGATGGGTGCTCACCAGAGCATCAAGCCTATGGCTCTGGTAGTTGGCCTCCCGCAGTTCTCCTCTTAGACGCAAATTTTCTTCCCTGATCACACAGAGCTCACATTGAAGCGAGTCTTTCTCTGTCTCCAGACTACTGCAGAGGTCATTGGCAATCTGCTTGCCTTTAATGGCTTCCTGAAGGTCTTCTTCAACCTGCTTTATGTGATAAAAGAGCTCTTCCTTTTCTTGAACCAGTGACACAATCTTATTATCCATTTCTTCATTGTGGTATTCCTTCTGTTTCAGCTGGACTTCCATGCTCTGTATTCTCGATGCTAGCTCTCTGTGGTTAACTGAATCATCAGAAATGTTTTCCTTGAGCTTCTTGATTTTGTTTTGAAGTTGCTCCTTCTCTGTATCACTCTCAATCTGGTTTTGTGAGAGTGTGTGAAGTTTGCTCTCTAGAACACTGTGTTCTTTCTTCATTTCTCCCACCTCTCTATTGAGATCATATATTTTTTTGTCCAGAGAGATCTTTTTGCTTTCAGCACTTGTGAGCTCATCTTCAAGCTCTCGTATCTTATCAGTTAGTTTACTTTCCCTTTCTTGGGAAGCTCTCTTAGAGGAATCAATATGCTGGAGGCTCTCTCTCATGCTTTTCAGTTGATTTTCAGTCTCCCAGCAAGCATGCTGACTTGATACTAATTTTTGTTGCAGATGGAGAATTTCAGCTTCTTTTGTCTCCTGGGAGGACTGCAGCATGGTAATAACTGCTTTTTGCTTGAAGATGGTCTTATCTTGCTGTTTGGTCTGCAGCTCCATCTCTATCACCTGCATCTGGAGATGCCTGGCATCCATCTTTGAGCCTTCCTGAGCTGTTGTCAATTTGTTAACTCTGTATTCAGCTTCAGTTTTAGCTGATCCATGTATATCCACCTGCTGGTGTAGACAGACAATGTCAAACTGAAGCTGCTGCTTTGTTTTCTCAAGTGCATCAGAATTTCTCTTGTGGGTTTTGGCTACTGCTTCAGCATTTGTTCGTTCCCTGGATACATTGTCAAAGTTTTCCTGGAGAGCTATTAATGAAGAATTGAGAGTGTGAAGGCGATTTTCGAGAAATAGTTTCTCATTCGCCAGTTGATTGATGTTGTTCTCAAGATTAGCAGCTGATGACAAAGCTTGTAGCTTCAGTTTCTCAGCACAGATCAGATTCTTCTGGAGATTGAGAATGGCTTCTCTCACAGAATCGCTACAGATACAAATAGATAACCGATCCATCTCCTGACGAGAGCTACTCAAACTAGAATGCAAAGATAGACCTAAGCTGTCTCCCATACCACTCTCTGCCTGAGAGATATAGAAACTTATTTGTTTAGGTGTTTGGGTAGCGTCAAGTGATGAGGAAGCATCCTGTTGGAGAGCAATGCCCAAGGTACCGCTCAGGACACCAATAAGCTCCATGTATTTGGAACGCATGTATTTTAACTCAGTAGTGGAATGCTTCATCTCTAACGCGAGGGAGGATGCCTGTCCACATGTGGCAGTCAGTTTTGAGTCTGTGTCAGACACTTTGTGCTTTGTGGCATTGATTACCATCTTCAGTGAGCTTATTTCTCCTTTCAGAGAATCACGCAAGCTCCTAAGATCAGACACTTGAGACTGCAACTCACTTTTCGTAGCAGCATCCATTTTCCCCTTCATGCGCAAGGTTTCCTGAACCTTGGTGAGATTCATGCTCAGCTCGTTTTTCTCTCGCTCAAGGTTGATCACTCTTTGGTGGAAGCTGCTAATCTCTTTTTCCTGGAGCTCAGCAAGTTTAGTGGCAAAGGTGAGGCGGTTTTCAAGCACACCCACATTGTTCATCGAACCTTCTTTCTGCTTCTCAAGCTGAGTTACCCTACCTTGAGCTGACCTCAGATCCAGCTGGAAGGTAGTCTTCTGTTGCTCAGAAATTGTGAGAGTCGCCTGCAATGCTGCATGATCAGACACCAACTGGGCATGCAAATTCTCAACATTTGTTAAGGTCTTGTTAGCTAACGAAGCATCACTTTCATTCACTGTTCGAGCATGTTCTGTTCTCTTCAGCTTAACCTGCAAGCATCCTACCATCTCATTTATTTTAGCCAGTTCCTTCTCCATTGAGACAAGATTCTGTCGAAACTTGTCACAAGTGTCTTGAAGCTCTGCCTTTTCATTCATGACACTCTCAAACTTCTTTTGCGTTCCATCTCTCTCTCTCTGAAGATTATCCCTCTGACCCTCGATCTTTGTGATGGTAATCAAAGAGTCATTATAGAGAGACTCTAGCTGGGATATCTTCTGTGAAGCATTCTTCAGCTTGAACTGTAATGACTCAACCTGAGCTGTAGCCATGCAGTTGACTTCATCCAGTTTATTCTGTAGGCTATGTAAGCACTGTTCTGCAATGGAGAGTTCAGATTCTAACCTTCGAGCATTGACATTACAAGTTTCTAGCTGAGATCTCTGCTCAGCTAAAAGATGGTTGGATTGCTCGTACTGACCTCGAGCTTCATTACATTTGTCTTCAAACATCTTCTGAAGTTTCTCAAGGCGTTTACAAAGTCCTGCTTTCTCTTCTTCAAACTGGCTAATAGCAAGTTCTTTCTGTTTGATTAATCTAGAAGATTTCACTTTGCTAGCTTGAGAGAGAGACTCAATTTCACACTTGAGGTGAGCCACCATTTCTTGCTGATGTTCAACCAGTATTTTTATTTCATTTTTGTGAACAGCTATCACCTCTGTCATTTTACGCTCTGCTGCCATCTTTTCTTGCTGTATATTGGCTTTGAGCTCAGATTCAACTGCCTTTGTGCCCATCAATGCATTCTGTAGCTCTACATTCTTAAGATTCATCCTATGGCTAGTCTCTTCATCCTTTTCCCTTACCATTCTGTCTGTCTCAGTTAGAATAACATGCTTTTCCTGCTGAAGGGAGAAGATGGTCTTTTGAAGATCTGCTATAGTACTTTCTACTTCAGCATTCTCAAACTTGAACTCTTCCAAATTCTTCATTAACCTTTGGTTGACACTAGCCAGTGAAGTGGCCCTTTCTTCAGCCACTTTGATAGTCTCACTAAGCTTTGCTATTTCTGCGCTGGAACTAACTTTTTCACAAATGAAGTCTCCCTTCTCCTGCATCATTTTGGCAATGGTATTGTTTAGTTTACCTCGCTGGATTTGGACTTCAGCCAGAGTGTGCTTCACCGTACCCAACGCTTCACTGTGAGCTGCTGCCTCGATGCTCAACTGTTCTCTATCACTCTGAGCCTCTCGCAGAAGAGCCTCTGCTTTATCCAAATTCGTATTAAGACGACTCACTTCTTCAGAGAGCTTGGTACTCTTTCCTTTCAGAAGCTGCAGTTCATCTTCTCTTTCCACCTTATCCTGTTCGAGTCCCGCATTTTCCTTGTCCAGATTGATTTTCTTGTTTGTCATTTCCTTGAGAGTCTTGGTGAGGTGTCGTTTGCTCGCTTCTAAGTTCCTGTTGATGTCCTTGAGCTCCTCCAGAGTTTCAACTTCAGATGCTTCAGACTCCCTCACTGCCTTCAAGTCAGCCTGAAGTGAATCCTTTTCCACTTGGAATGAGGCAAGAGATATATTTTTTTGGGCGATCTCTTGCTCCAAGTTTTGCTTGTCAACTTCTATCTCTGTGATGCGATAACGGAGGCTGTCAGCTTCTCCTTCAGTGCTCCTAAGCTGCATCTCAAGCTTTTTGGTGTTGTTTTGCTTAATTGTAAGCTGCATTTCTTGAGATTGCTTTTCTTGCTTGAGTTTCTCCAGGTCATACCTATGAATAAAAATACTCGAGATATTGTACATGCTTACATTACAGAGACAACTCGGGAAATTTTAAGATGGTCAGGCCAGGACATGGGTTGGTGTAGGTGTGATTTTACATTAACACATTAGTTATGTACAAACAATTGCTGACATAATATTGTAGCTAGTACCGCAGAAGAACTTATTAAAATCGACTAAATACTTTTCTACATTTCACCCTTTACCTACAAAGTCATTGTCGACATATAATATCACTTCGATTACTTGTGTGTTCTATTCACTTCCTGAGCTGCCTAGCTGCGCTTATCATTTGAGGATGCATTCTATTTGAGGGCACACTATAATTAAGGCAATACAGTAAGCTTGTCTGTGATGTCCTTGTGAACATGCAAGTTGTTCAGTCTTTCTTGTGACAGTAGAACTCGATATGATTTCACTCAATGCTCTAAATGATCATTCACTGGTGCTGCTTGTAGCTGGAGTAAATAGCATGAAAATGCACATGTGCCTCCTAATAGCCACACCCATAAAATTAATAATGTGCTGGAAGTGGTCCAGCCAAAGCCAGACTGGCTGGTCCATCGGAGCCGCCACTACTGCATAAACTTCAGTGGAACCAGTCCACAGTGACGCTTAAATTAATTAACAGAGTTTCATTAGTTACATGTTTAATTTATAATATAGCAAGACCACTTCTCCATTACAGAGTCACTTTCAAGATTGTTAAAAGTAACACCATATTTCACCTAATAGATAACGAACCCTGAATTGTATTTTCCCTCCAATAGTAATTGCTTCCCAATTGCAAAGGCTATTGGTGATAGAAGCCATCCTAGTTTACTAAGGACACCTTCAAAGGGAATGTCTGGCATGGGTGTTTCCCTTTAGCTACTGCACTAGCCATACAAGTCAAAGCCAAGCTGCTTGAGTGATTGAACAGAATGAAGGAGCGATGATCCAGTGCCGGATGCCGCCAGATCCAGGGAGGGGCTCCCTCCCTACAATATTCATTAGTGTGACTGGTGTACCTGCATGGTGTCAGTTATCCAAATGTTAATTCCAAAAGAGTTTGGTTGATAAGCCTTATAGCTCGCATTATTCCAGTCTTACAAGGACCTTCTCAATAATTTTTACTCTCCCGACGTTTTGACAAGATGCTCTAGCCTTCACCAGGAATAATGACTAGATGCTCTAGCCTTCATCAGGAATAATGACTAGATGCTCTAGCCTTCACCAGGAATAATGACTAGATGCTCTAGCCTTCCTTCATCAGGAATAATGACTTGATGCTCTAGCCTTCATCAGGAATAATGACTAGATGCTCTAGCCTTCATTAGGAATAATGACTAGATGCTCTAGCCTTCACCAGGAATAGTGACTAGATGCTCTAGCCTTCATCAGGAATAATGACTAGATGCTCTAGCCCTCATCAGGAATAATGACTAGATGCTCTAGCCTTCATCAAGAATAATGACTAGATGCTCTAGCCTTCATTCAGGAATAATGACTAGATGCTCTAGCCTTCATCAGGAATAATGACTAGATGCTCTAGCCTTCATCAGGAATAATGACTAGATGCTCTAGCCTTCATCAGGAATAATGACTAGATGCTCTAGCCTTCATCAGGAATAATGACTAGATGCTCCAGCCTTCATCAGGAATAATGACTAGATGCTCCAGCCTTCATCAGGAATAATGATTAGATGATCTAGTTTTTCATCAGGAATAATGACTAGATGCTCTAAGCCTTCATCAGGAATAATGACTAGATTCTCTAGCCTTCATCAGGAATAATGACTAGATGCTCTAGCCTTCATCAGGAATAATGACTTGATGCTCTAGCCTTCATCAGGAATAATGGCTAGATGCTCTAGCCTTCATCAGGAATAATGACTAGATGCTCTAGCCTTCACCAGGAATAATGACTAGATGCTCTAGCCTTCATCAGGAATAATGACTAGATGCTCTAGCCTTCATTAGGAATAATGACTAGATGCTCTAGCCTTCACCAGGAATAGTGACTAGATGCTCTAGCCTTCATCAGGAATAATGACTAGATGCTCTAGCCCTCATCAGGAATAATGACTAGATGCTCTAGCCTTCATCAAGAATAATGACTAGATGCTCTAGCCTTCATTCAATAATGACTAGATGCTCTAGCCTTCATCAGGAATAATGACTAGATGCTCTAGCCTTCATCAGGAATAATGACTAGATGCTCTAGCCTTCATCAGGAATAATGACTAGATGCTCTAGCCTTCATCAGGAATAATGACTAGATGCTCCAGCCTTCATCAGGAATAATGACTAGATGCTCCAGCCTTCATCAGGAATAATGATTAGCTGATCTAGTTTTTCATCAGGAATAATGACTAGATGCTCTAAGCCTTCATCAGGAATAATGACTAGATTCTCTAGCCTTCATCAGGAATAATGACTAGATGCTCTAGCCTTCATCAGGAATAATGACTTGATGCTCTAGCCTTCATCAGGAATAATGGCTAGATGCTCTAGCCTTCATCAGGAATAATGACTAGATGCTCTAGCCTTCATCAGGAATAATGACTAGATGCTCTAGCCTTCATCAGGAATAATGACTAGATGCTCCAGCCTTCATCAGGAATAATGACTAGATGCTCTAGTTTCATCAGGAATAATGACTAGATGCTCTAGCCTTCATCAGGAATAATGACTAGATGCTCTAAGTGAGTCTAAGCCTTCATCAGGAATAATGACTAGATGCTCTAAGTGAGTCTAAGCCTTCATCAGGAATAATGACTAGATGCTCTAGCCTTCATCAGGAATAATGACTTGATGCTCTAGCCTTCATCAGGAATAATGGCTAGATGCTCTAGCCTTCACCAGGAATTATGAAGGGGCTCTAGCCTTCATCAGGAATAATGACTAGATGCTCTAGCCTTCACCAGGAATAATGACTAGATGCTCTAGCCTTCATCAGGAATAATGACTAGATGCTCTAGCGTTCATCAGGAATAATGACTAGATGCTCTAGCCTTCATCAGGAATAATGACTTGATGCTCTAGCCTTCATCAGGAATAATGGCTAGGTGCTCTAGCCTTCACCAGGAATTATGAAGGGGCTCTAGCCTTCATCAGGAATAATGACTGGATCACCAGGAATAATGACTATATAGATGCTCTAGACTTCATCAGGAATAATGACTAGATGCTCTAGCCTTCATCAGGAATAATGACTAGATGCTTTAGCCTTCACCAGGGATAATGACTAGATGCTCTAGCCTTCACCAGGAATAATATAATTATTGAGAAGGTCATTGTAATTTTGTTATGTCAACTGAGAGTTCATTGAGATTTTATTCCAGTTTTGCTGAAATAGAGCCTACCACTTTAGGGAAATAAAGGTCAGTAGAAAATTGTTTCTTGTGCCTGTCCAAGGATTCATAATTAGTCACCTTGCAAGTGATCTCACTGTCAGAGGATAAATCTTTGTGCATGGTTTAAAATGGTATAAATAATTGGGATGGTAGGGGGCAAGTACAGTTGAGTGGAGGTCCCTAATATTGTAGGGGGCAAGTACGGTTGAGTGGAGGTCCCTAATATTTTTGCGAGTAGATCTGAAAAATGAATAGTTGAAGTCAACATTTAAAATTTCTGGTGAATGCATATATGTACATAGCTCAGACATCCTACTTTGTGGTGTTTGCAATACTAAGCAGTATGATAACACACCTCGTAATTGAAAAACCACAACTTTTTTCAGGTATATGTGCAGAGTCAAAATATAAATGGCAGCCACACTTTCACATGCCATGCCCCCAACACCTGGTTAATTCACCGGCCATTTTTATACCATTTAAAGTACACAGAGATATCTGCATTCTGGCACCAAAATTACACTAATGGAGATTGGGAATAAATTATACTCACAAGGCATCTGAACATGTTGAGATAGGAAATTGGATATTATTAGATATTAAGTGTCTTAAGTTGCCGAATCACTGCTGGTATTATTGGTAACAGTTAATTAGCTTGATACTGAATTCTTGATCGGTTACACATGCATAAGTATTCCCATCAGGTCACCTGATGTAGACCACAGATCGTGTCTATGATTGGTCATCTGTTGTTAATTTATACTCGCATATAGCAGTGAGCCAGCTGGTCTCACATAGTATGACTTGGAAGGTGAGAAAAATACCTAGGGTGTTACAAGGAGTCAAGTTCCAAGCAGAACTCCAGAAACCCATCGATGATGTCCTCAGTGTGATATTTGCAGATTCTCCAACTCTATACATTCAGAATAAAGTCATTATCCCTTGTAAGGATCCCAGTAGGATTTGCAGGCCCATAGCCTTGATTTTCAGACAGAGGTTTACAGCAAATGGGCTAGTTGACTATATACTTGGAAAGAGATGTGAAGCTAGGCAGCATGCAATTTTGTTCGTCCTTCCAAGAAGGTTGGTGAGCAAACTCTCTTGAACCGCTCTCCCTATGGCCTTATTTATGACAACTTTCTTGACCAATATCCCTTATTTAAAGTCATTGGCAACCATCGGAGGGGGCGTTGGTCACATCTATATGCCTGTGTGTCATTTCAGAGGGTTAAAGTAGAAAACACGCCAGATGTCTTGAGTGAGGCCACAGCAGATATGGTTTTCCTCCTCCTTCTAGCCAATGTTTGAAGAATCTGTGACGTAACAAGGCATAGAGCATGGAGTCCATCTATACAATCATTTGAGATGAGCTGTCTTGGTAAT
This sequence comes from Cladorhizidae sp. MBARI D1340-BT2, assembly GCA_028752905.1. Taxonomy (NCBI): domain Eukaryota; kingdom Metazoa; phylum Porifera; class Demospongiae; order Poecilosclerida; family Cladorhizidae; species Cladorhizidae sp. MBARI D1340-BT2. Next base: position 38,794,149 of record JAQNBH010000008.1, read on the forward strand.
AAGGCAACAGGTTGCATGCTGGGTATAGCTCGCTTGGAAATTTCCCAGAGGGATCCTTTACATTAGTAGAGGGAGGCTAGATGAGAAAGTGGAGAAGCCGCTCTTAGCACACTATGCCTGCATCCAAGAAATGCTCATCCCTGGTACATGAAATGAGAGACTAAACAGTCTTCTGGTCTTAATTTTTTTTGTTCTGAGCATATGATTTAATGATGTAATATATAGGAGTGTGCTAAATCCATGTAATCTCTGATTTGTTCAAGCTGTTCAATTTTATTAATTATAAGTAAAACAGCAACAATTTGATTTTCTTTTAATTAATGACTCTCGGATGCTAGTAATTTTTAAAATATATGTAACCAGACACAGCATAAACCATGACATCATCCATAAGGACTTGGTAACAGTTGTACAGGACAACAACACCAACCAAGCAGCAATTGTTTTTGTAGAGGATCAGCTATTTGAACTAGTTTACCGGGAGGAAGAACTCCACAAACCAAACAGCAGATCTGACCATTGGTCCATTTGTTCTGATTTATAGCTCAAGTCTGTGTCGGAAAATGTTCACCCAATTCTGATTATATAGACTAGCTTTACATAATTGACAATCACTGATTTCCATTGCAATCAAGAAACAGATGTTGGAGGTGCATTGGGAAACTTGTAGTCTTCAGAGTGAGTAGGAGAACAGAGAGATAGTTACATAAAAACATATATAGGACCTTGAAGATGAATTTCAAGTTTTTTCCACACTCTCGACAGTTTTGGGGGGCTGTCGGTTACTAGCATTCAAGGCACTCTGGGAGTTTGGTTGAAACAAGCAGTTGGGCAGCTAAGAAGCTTCCAATGTGAGCTTTTAGCTGAGATATGAGTTTGGTTTTGGGTGAGGTTTTTGTTACCATTCTCCACCTTGAAACAGGGGGGCATTTCACTATTGGGGAGTGCTAGCTACCATACTCCCCAATATTAATTTGACTGGTCAAAAAAGAAAGGGAACAAGAGTGTGCCAATGAGGACAACAACCAGCGAGGAAACCTTTACAGTCTAAAATCATACACTACACCAATAATATATTTCTCTTAATTTTGTATAATGATGGTTCAAATGGTAAAGGGTCACCTAACATGCGTACACTCATTCGCTTTCTTTTTTAACCAGTCATTCCTAGTAGCTAGAACATTTTGTTCGTGTGTATATAGTATGTATTGATTTGTGCATTGCCAAATAAATATGCATGCAACCACTACCTAATCCTGTGGAAGCAGACTTTAGTAATAGAGCCAGAAGATGGAGAGAATTGCTTGTGAAGAGGCATAGCAAGTCCATTTCACATCCAAGGATCAGCACTTCAACAGAAGTAGATGGCTGGAGCTACCTGGTTGGCTGAGCCTCAACTCTCAATATTACTCAGATGTAACCACACCCACCATCATTTGTCTGATATGGTGCAGTGTTTCTACACACTGCAGCAATTAGACGTGCCATGGACCTTGTGGAGCCGAGGTAATTTTAGTTTATTTGAGCACCTCACCTCGTGTTGTTGAATCACTATCATCTTGAAGAAGGCCGATGCATGTTGGTAAAAATATTGGCTAAGTAATCATTTCTAAGTGATGTAAAGAAATAGTTAAGTTAACAGTTTTTTTTATGCTGGCAGTTGGCAGGCAATAGCCATCAGTCGAATTTAAAACTAATACACAAACCCCAAAAAAATTTATTTTAGAAAATAAACAAACTAGCTACTTGGATTGACTGGTGAAAAATAAAGGGAACTTCCTTGTCTCTCTGGTGTAAACCTTCCCACGCTGTATACAAGGCTTGCGATACATGACAAATAATTAATGCTAGATGGTAACCTACCCTTGACCCTGGAAAACTGTGCTCTTAGTGCCATCCCCACAGACACATCCGGAGGTTCTGAGGAGCCACACCTCTCCAAAATCATTAAGAGTTAATTATCCAAACGGGGTGTTTACACTTCTAGCTTGCACTGGTCTGATGTAATTCAAACACACTGCTTATCTAGGAAACTGTGGTGCAATAGCTAGGCGGTATGAGCAAACAATAAGCCACCTAAGTGGGTTAACCATAGCTCTTCTTTGTTCAAGAATATTCGTAGGAACCAAATTTTTGAAAAGGCCTCCACTTTTTCACACCTTTGACCCAATGCCTTCCTAACACCAACATCTTATGCCATTTAAAGCGCAGTATCTGCCCTATAATAATAGTGAGGAAGCAAGTGAAACAATACATCCGCCAACATTCTTAATCTATGTTGTTACAAATCCACTTGATTGAACTAGAAATAATAAAGCATGCTCATAGACGCCGAGATCATTAAATTTCACTATAACCTATTTTTGTGCACCAAAAGCAATGTCAGATGTCTTATAATAGATTAAACATCGTGGGTGCCACCAGGCATTCCATGAAAGCTATCTGCGACACACTGATAGCCTTGCCCCTATCAAAATTCCAGAACTGATCCTGTGATCAGTCAGCTAAGATTATATTACCTTAAAATGCTAGCACCATAGAACCTTGATTGCAAAACATGCAAGGCCTTGGCAAAAAACAAACATGCACAATAGAGAGCGTATTCGTCCACTAATATTAATCACCCTCGAATTATAAACGCATGTAAATCAATAAGAAATGTACGTCGGTAAACGAGCAGGTAGACATTCAGCAAATATTAACTTGTACGTACATATTATATACAGCACAACTACGTACTTCATTTTGCTGACAGAGTCTTGGAGACTGAAGTTGCTAGAAGTTAACTTATCCTTCTCCAGTTCTAAAGTTTGCTGGTAAGCTATGGCCTGCGACAGCTCATGCTCTGACTCCAGCTTACCTCTGTGATAATGAAACAACACACCATCAAGGAAAAAGTTCAAGCATACAGTATAAAATTATCCTCGTACAATGCAACTTTTTCCAGCTGTTTCTCCAACTCATTTTTGGCTCCAGTAATTTCTCTTATCTCGTCATTGCTGTATAATGGGGGGGGGGGATATGTTAATGGGGAAAAACAGAGAAAAGGAGCATATGAAAATCGATGAAATGCTCACCAGGAATCAAGCTCAGCCTTGATCATCTTGCTGGTTCCAGAGTGAGCCTTGGCTTCTTCTTCCAGCTCAACTGTGCGTACTTGACGGCTCTCCAGGCCGTCTTTAAGAGTTCTCATATCTGTGTTCATTTCCTGCAATAATTAAGGAGTATTCGATACTATTCTGGATGCTGTACAACAGCAATAATTATTTCCACACACTTTAAAGATCTTATTCACGCGCACATTAATGCAGCACAACAACATATAAATGAACATTTCTGTTACGCTCTATTTGACCCTTACCACAAGAGAATGGTATGAATTGTCCTGCATTGGATTATGCCAAAGTTATAACACGTACCTAATTAGGGTTACTATGCTTGATGTGCTAGGATTTTTTTAATCACCTTTGATCATAATTTTTTTGTTTATAAAAAAATGGTCATTGGGGAGAAGGAGGCAATATGTTAGCATTTTCCACTTATAAGCCTGTACTCACTTCAACAACTTCATCCCTGCAGTTAAGGCTGCACTTTACCACCGAAATTGCCCAATCCTTCAGCCTCTTCATGTCCTCAGCTGTTTCATATGCCTTGGGCTGCATCGGGAACCTCTGTCGATGTTGATGCATAGGATCTGGCAACTCATCCTCAGGAAGAGAAAACATGTCCATGATTGCATTAACACACGACTTTAGTGTGTCCAGGTCATTGATAAGTTGTGTCTTATCCATCTGGATGACTGAGAGTTCCTCTTCAGCATTGCTTTTTCCTTGTTCCTATAATGGAATTCATGGAAATGAGTGCCCTAGTAATAGCAACAATAACTGCTGTTTAGTGTGTGTAGGCTCAGCTTGACTACAAACCATATAACACATGAAGTACAATATTCAATAGATATTTCCCCTCAGTTGGGTGCATGAATGGACAAAGGCCTTTCTTGCTAGGATTTACTGATGTTGTCTACAAATGTTCATGTGTTCATGGACTTAATTGCAAATTGAAGATGCCATCTTGAAACAAGATATGCCTCTTTCATTGAAGGGGAAATTCAAAAGAGCCAAGCAATGGAGTTTTCTAATTAGGTCAACCCACATCTCAAAATAGTGGATGCCAAATTGCAGCTCTTATCTCAGCTAAGACTTACTTTGGCAGTTTTTTTATAGCAACCTAAACTATTCTTTGGGCCCCTAAAGCACTAAACCAGCAAACTTAAAAATCTGTAAAAACCGAAATATTGTTGGAGGTCCCTCTTTCTTTAATAATTCTCTTCAATGTTCAACTTCTGTGCTATGGATCAATTCATGCTAACAATGTTCAACTTCTGTGCCATGGATCCATTCATAGTAACAGTAAAAATCGTTCCACAAGTGCACTTATTATCAAGGCTCTAAATAATGTGTGGGCGTGTATTGTCTATAAATTTTGTTTTCTTGTGATTCCAAAGAAAATATTTTCAAGCATAAATGATAAGGATTTTCATTGCAATCATTGCCGAACATGTAAAAATTATCATACTGAGGTGGGGATCTGCTTTGAAATATTATATAGAGAGTGGTGCTATTCTCTCTGATAGATATACTAGGTCACTGATGTACAAGTTCCCAAAGTTTTGCACATTGACTACTGAATAGCAATAGCATTAAAGCCACAGCAACACAATGTGTATAACATCATAGCAACAGCAACACAATGTGTATAACATCAAAGCAACAGCAACACAATGTGTATAGCATCAAGCAACAGCAACACAATGTGTATAGCATCAAAGATCATAGCAACAGCAACACAATGTGTATAGCATCAAAGCCACAGCAACACAATGTGTATAGCATCAAGCAACAGCAACACAATTTGTATAACATCAAAGCAACAGCAACACAATGTGTATAGCATCAATCAACAGCAACACAATGTATATAGCATCATAGCAACAGCAACACAATGTGTATGATTATGATTTAAAATGACCAAAAAACCCTGTAACAACAACAATAACAATAACAACAACAACAACAGCAATTGCTAGGCATATTAATTTAGTGCTTTCCTAATATTGACTGTGTTGAATACGTACCATTTCTGCCTTTAATGATTCTAGGTCATCAATGATATGCACTCTCTCCTCACAGGACACTTTACTCTCCTTGAGTCTATAGTCCAGACTGCCCAGTTGCTGCTCATAGCTGGACATTGCCAACTTATTCTGCATCAGAAGAGCTTCGTGCTTAACACTCAAACTCTCCAGATCAGCAGTGGCCTGTTATAGTAACACCAATGCGGTCACTTTTACAACATGGTAGACAACATATAAAGAGGGATTTTTTAAGGGATTAAAATTCACAGGCAGTGGGGGAAATATCTATGGGTTGTTTAGCTTATAATGAAGCACACCATGTCACTCTACCCTTTACCCTATCTATTTGCAGACTGGATTCTGACTGTGAAAAATGAGGCAAAAATATCCCACAATACAGTATTGTGGTCATATAGAGTTTTAATGGCTGTTAGCTAGCTACATTATGTACAGTTTGCTTAGCCTAGTGAGATAACTATCGAATACACATAGTACAAAGAAGAGAAGAGAGCTGCAACTCGGGCCAGATTGATATGTCCTGAACATCTGCCTAGACTAACCTAACCTTACAGTAGCAGGAGCTCTAGCTTATTTTAGCTCTAACTACATGTATATCCCACTACCAATTTCCTAGTGAATACCTTTGCCAAGTCCTGCTCCTTCTGCTGCAACTCCAGCATTAATATTTGATTGGTATTTCTCAGTTCACTCGTCTCAGTATCCACCCGAGCAGTGATCTGCTTGGAGAACAACTTACACTCATCTTGAGACACAGCCAGTTCTCTACTCACAAACATGACAGATTACAACAAAACATACAGATAGTTATTGCGAGTTAAATAGTAAATTCTCAAAGAACTCTCAGTTGACATAACAAAATTACATTGACCCTCTCAATAATCTGCTTGAAATTTACTCGCTTGACATTTCGAATGCTCAAGCCTTCATGATGATGAAGGCTAGACCATCTGTATACATGATGATGAAGGACCATCTGTCTACTCGATGATGAAGGCTAGACCATCTGTATACATGATGATGAAGGCTAGACCATCTGTCTACACGATGATGAAGGCTAGACCATCTGTCTACATGATGATGAAGGCTAGACCATCTGTCTACATGATGATGAAGGCTAGACCATCTGTCTACATGATGATAAAGGCTAGACCATCTGTCTACATGATGATGAAGGGTAGACCATCTGTCTACATGATGATGAAGGCTAGACCATCTGTCTAAGAGAGTAAATTTGAAGTTGATTATTGAGGTCATTGTAATAATGTTTTGATAGGAAAGTGTATGCGACTTAAAATTGATCAAAAAGTGTCACAGATCATCAATCACATCGTCTAACCTTTTAATAGTTGTAGTGGCAATGGTCAATTGACTCTTTACATTTTCCACTTCTTGTAGAGAGTGTGACAGGCTGGTTTTATGGTTTTCAAGTGACTTTCTTGCAGTGCTCGCCATCTTCTGCTGCCACACACACTCCTTCTCCTCCAGCTTGGCTTGGCTCTCCCCCCACCTGTACATCAGCTCATGCACATCTTCTGCCAGCCTCTGATTGGTATCCTGACTCTCACGCAGCTGGTCACAGAGCCTCTGATTGCTAGCAGATAGCTCGACGGCTCTGTTTCAGAAAAAAAATCATTTTTCAATGTATAATCTCAATAAAAGACTTGGATAGAGGCTAACTCTTTCAGTTTCCCTCCATCTCTTTCCCTCTGCTCTACCACTTTTATTTATATTCCTTCTATACATCCAATCTCTCACCAACCACCCTCTCTCTCTTTCTTCTATCCTCTTTCATGTCTCTCTTCCACTCTTTCTCTATCCACCTACTCACTCTCCTTTAAATCAATGTATGTATGCCCAGCTTTCACACATAATATACTTGAATGCATCAGTGACATGTTACACAACGTAGAGACCCACCCCCCTCCCCTCCAACCTCTGCTGCAGTGCAAACGTAGTAGCATCCGAATTACAATCTGCTTCTTCTCTTAGAGAAATTTCTTCCAACTCTTTTTCTAGTCGCATCATTTTGGTTTCCAGCTCTGCCACCAGGAGATGGTTATCTTTAATCTTCACAGTATCAGCTTCTGCTTCCTTCAGCTTTTCTGCCATCTCTGTGCATTTCACTTGGTAATCTGCTAGCTGTTACAAACATGCGAGCAAAACATGTTCACTTGAGCTGAGAAATTAAAATGGTAGAAATAGAGAATATCAAAGAGAGCGCAAGGTGGGGAAGAGCTGATGGAGAGAGAGGAAGTGAGGTATGAATGACGAGATAGATAGAAGGAGAAAATGGTGGGTAAAGTCATAGGGTAGGTCCAAATAAAAGAAGATGAAGACATATGGAGATGAGTAGTAGAATCTAGAGATGGAGAGAAGAAGAGAGGTGGGTAATAATAGGTTAAAAGATATTAAAAGAAACCTTAAAGGGAACGAGAGAGGGTGTGAGGGAGAGAGGAGCGAAGGTATCAGTCAAGAAAAGCAAGTGTGGGTGTCATGCATGTGTACAAGATGTACCCATCACCACAAGAAAAGCAAGTGTGGGTGCCATGCATGTGTACAAGATGCATCCATCGCCACAAGAAAAGCAAGTGTGGGAGTCGTGCATGTGTACAAGATACACCCATCACCACAAGAAAAGCAAGTGTGGGTGCCATGCATGTGTACAAGATGTACCCATCACAGCAAGAAAAGCAAGTGTTGGTGCCATGCATGTGTACAAGATGTACCCATCACAGCAACTTACTTTTGCATGCATCTGATTGAGCTCCACTTCCTGCTGATTATGACCATCTTGGTAAGCTCTCATATATAGTTGATGCCGCTTGTCCCTGTCATCAAGCATCTTCTTCAATTGAGCCACCTCCTGGAGAAGATGCTCCCTCTCCAGCTGCATCTCCTCCAGCTGTCCTTCCTGCTCATCAACCTGCTTGACCTGCGAGAGATAATGACCAATGCAGAGCAAGGTTGCTGTTTTTGCCGCTACATTTTGATGTTGTTTGTGTTTGTTCTTGTTGTCCTTAAGTGCATTACTACTTGAATTGTTTCTTGTTTTGTTAGTAAATGGGAGACTGAAAATACTGTAAAAGATTAACACATAACATTCAAATTCTAAAACACTGTCACAAATTATCGCCTCCATTTGTTTCATCTCCTCAGTATCTAAATATTGTACACAGTACCTTTTCTGCCACGGATATATACTTGAGTCCAAGATCATGACAGTCCTTCCTTGAATCACTCAGCAGTGCCTGAGCTTTATCAAGCTCCTTCAGCAACTTGCTATTCTCTTGTGAGAGAGTGCTAGCAAGGCATGTCTGCTCCCAAGAATTGGATCCTAGAACATCCTGCACAATCTCTCTTACCCTCATTGGGATATAAGGAGAGTCTCCCTTGTCTTTGGCCATTGCTGCGATGGACTCGTCTCCTCTCACTTTCTCGCATGCCTCTTCTAGTTTCTAGTTCAAATACCAACATATTTGTAAATATCTACAAGGTTCTTGGAGAAATAACTCCATGTATTTTTCTCTCCAAGGTACATTAAAAAAATTGATTGGAATTCATTTGTAATGCAGAACTAGTTTTGTGTGTACCACTGCAGACTGTGAAAGTTCTTCTTAACATTACTTCACAACCATAATTATGACAGATTTATAAATCTACTATAGATAGCTCTGGGTTATGATTGGTATTAGAGAGGAAGCATCTTCTTAGGAAAATAATAGAATTAAGAGAGAAAGGTATAGAGGAGACAAGATATAAAGTTTAAAAAAATCCTTCTTGCATTATTCACACTTTAAATGTTTAGCAGCATTTTATACTTTGGAGGTGTCAGTAAATTTTTGCACCTTAAAACTGCCAACAAGTGTGATAAAGCTGTTGTCATGGAAATTTATGGTGTATTGTATTGCAGGCCAAGCATTGTATATGGTAAATACAAGACACAAAACAAAGCAGCATAATTACATGAAAGGATGGCACAAAGATCATAATTATAACAATAACGTTAAATAATGCTTACCTTAATCACGCTCTCCACTCGCTGATCCTTGGAGAGAAGAAGAGAATGAAGAATATTTCCAGAGGCCATGTTAGCTAGGACCAGTTGGTAAACATGCAGAAAAAACCAGACGATCAAGAAATGTTGCTTCCCTTTTTGCTCTCCCCCGCATCTGCCTGCGGCGCTGGGCGCGCATGCTCTTAAGGACTCCGTCAACTTCCGGTGCTGCGCAGCGCGGAAATGTAGACGCTGTTACGCAGACGGTGGTCCTGATTTTGGACGGGCCTATCTTCGACTTTACACCCGTTCGAATCGTCGACGTTGCCTCACTTCGACCTACAGGAAACACGATAAACCAAAGATTCTTCAAGAACTGAAAGTTGAGCAACTTACTCCCTCGTCATATCCTCGGATATACTGCAAGCATTTCCTACAAGCGTTTTCTATCAATTCTTGCAGAGAAATGGGATCAGTCATACAGCAGCACGCTAGGTTTGGTGAGAAACAAACTGATCTTGGGTCCAGTGTTCTCAGCAGGCAGCAATGCCTCCTTTCCCCAAAATACCTGGTGATGCTAAAGAAGATTCACTCGCATTTGTAAATTCTTACAATATTCATGCTTATGAATCTTTTTTGAAAATGAAACCAAGGAGTTCAACTGGGTGATCCAACTTTTGTTTTGTCTCATTCTTCACAAGACTACTTTCAAATTGGTATCAGATTTTCGTGTTTAAGAACTCTTGGGGTTATGGAGATGTACTCAACACAGTGGAGAGTGTGGTTGGGGAGCTGGGGTTGGAAGTGAACCATGAGAAGTGCAAGCTAATAATTATGTTCAGATCCAAAGACTTTTGGGAAGTCCATGTGTGCTGTTCCAGGTCTTCAAGTTGCCAATCCAGAGGCAGCCATTCCATAGGTTCTTCTATGAGAGTCACTGGTATGGATGAGATTGAGGTGCTGATTGATATGAAGGCTGATTCAAATTCCACTATATACTTCCCTGCTAATGATGGTTCTGTTTCTTGCTTTGTCATGAATTTGCAATTCCCAAGTCTTTACAATCTTCTCCCTGTTTTTTCCCTTTTCAACAAAGCTTCAAGATTTTGACTCAATTGAGTGTTTCATCCAGAGTGAGATCGCTAACATTCTTCTCACACAAACTATCAAGCTTGGTTTCAGGTGTCACTTCTTGTGGTCTTGGGATCAGAAGAGCTATATCACTTATCCCCTCTCTCTGTCTTTTTGATTGTAGCTTCTGGTGCTTTTGACCTCACAAACTATCATGTATTTGATGACAGTTGGAAATGTGGTGGAGGTCGAGATCATAGCTGTGAATCACCATCTGATTCCATGTATTCCCGTCATCTTTAGGCCTCCGAATGGGGTGATGTCATCAGAGTGGCTGCTGGTTTGGGTTTGGTGTCCCCCTCCATCACCTCCACAGTTGTCTTCAGTGTGGATCCCTGGTGAATCAGTTTGGTACTCATGGTCTCAGCTGTCTAAAGGTCATTTTTTAAGCTGTATTAACATTGCCCATAGATCTCTCATCTCAATCAACATTCCCGCTCACCTAAAACTTTGAGGCATTTCTCACTCTGATGGCAAGCAGCCTAATGGGGCTTCCATTGTCACCTGGAAGAAGGCTATATTCTTGTGTGAGATGTTGCATGTGTGGACTCTTTTGCACCTTCCCATGCCACCCTTGTGTGAGCTGTTGCAAGTGTGGCTAACAAAGCTGAGTCCTGGAAGTAGGAAAAGTACGTGAATATTACTCATCTAACTGGGTTAGAGGAAGGATCAAGCTGCACTGCCATCCAAATTCCCATGTCCTCTTCCAACCTGATCCAACATGTTCTTCCATCTCGCCTCCAGTCACTTCAAATTTGAATGATACCCTTTCATATTAATCTCAAGATCATGCAATCCTCCACCTACAGAAGTCATGTGTTGCATACAAAGTGTTGAATACCAGAGAATTCTTCCTGGACAATGCCCCTGATGATATGGCCCGTGCCAGGCTTTTGGCTGTTTCAAGCTAAAGAATCTGGTGTTTGGATTAATGTACTCCCCATTACTAGTTGGGTCTGAGAATGAAGACAGCATTATCAGGGCAGCCATTGGTCTCCACTCTCTGTCGTCCCCATACTTGTCTTCACTGCAGGGCTGCAGTCACCTTCTCGCTAAACATGGCCTTAGCTGCAAAAAGAGTGAGAAATGCAACTACAATCACTCGGCCATAAATGACATACCATGCCTTAACATCTGCACATGTTGTCCCATCCAGGCTGGAACTATCATGTCTGGATTGCTCAGATGTGTAAAAGTCAGATGGTGTTACCGTGATTTTTTGTGGAAGAATGGCAGGCAGGCCATTGGTGTGGGATGCTACCTGCTCAGACACCATGGCACCTTCTTATCATCTACTATAGTGATGTTGCTGCAGTAGCTGCTATTGGCTGAGGAGAAAAAGGAAGCCAAGTATGGATTGCTGTACCAGATTCATTCATTCCCTCCAGTGGCAATCGAGCAAGACTTTGGCAGTTATTGGGGCGAAATTCATGACTTTTCTGAACAACTGGGTCATGAATCAGGGAGAGATGAAATCCTACTATAGAAGAGGAGAATTATTGTATGTATGTCTGTGTGTGCATGCTTAATGTGAGAGTGAAAATATAAACAAACATGTTACCTTGTATTACCATCTTATAATTTAACATAGCTATAAGACTTAAGAGGAGAGAGGGGAGGCACATGCATGAGGCACATGCATGAGGCATATGCATGAGGGCTTCAACACAAGAGAGAGAACTCTTGTTGTATATAACTTGACATGAATACTGATTATGCATCATCAATTGGGATCTATAGGGCCATCTGACCCACCATACTTTTCCAGATTTGTTTGGCTTATCTATAAAACAATTAACTCCGCTAAGTCTCTGAGAATTCCCTTATTACCATGCCTTAGCTCTATCTAGAAAGATAAGCTAATTTCTCTATACAAAAATCAATTATATAGTTACCTTTTTCTTTGCTAGCACTTGGCATCATCCACAATTGAGAAGCTTCCTTAGGCTCAGGTAAAGCTTCTATACTCCATCTGTTCATGTTTCTAGGGAAGGAACGTCACAAAAAGCTAAATCTTGAAGATTGCCTTTGCTATCAAGAAATTTGAACCAAACGGCTACCAAACGGACACTGCTATATTATATGAGAGTAGTTAATCAAAAGTACTTATAAGCAACTCTTATTGATAATGGGAAGCATTCTACACTAAGTGTGAGATCCAAACATTACAAAATCACGATGACATCAATAAAATACAGGTCAGTCCTGTATTAGACGTTCTATTCTAGGGTTTGGACAATGGCTAGAGCAATTAATCTAACAACACTGTGATTGCAAGCTGAAATATGGTGTTTTCCCCCTTTTCTTCGCTCACCACTCAATGCCTACCATTTACTACTAGTAGACAAAGAATGCATGATGGTGCATAGCTCACACAGATTGGAAACTATTCACATATATCCATACGTGTCATATAGAAGTACTCGGGTAGAAGAATGAAGTTTAAGGTTTTTCAGTTTTCTGTGGAGATGCACTCTTGGCACAATGTTATGTTGAACTTGTAGTGTAGACTAATTCAGCTTTGATATATCTTCAGGTTATAGTTTACAGAAGCTGGCTTAGGAAAAACTAGTCGATGGTTTTGCTTTCGATACATTCAAGGAAATCGATTTTTTGCGAGACATGTGTTGGAGGAAAACATCACAGAAGTCAATTTCAAACTTGTGGAGGCACTCTTTCAAAAGAATTCCTTAGTATTGTCCACAGTGACGTATGCGGGAAAATGACTACTCGGTCATTAGGTGGAGCTGAGTATTTCCTGACATTTATAGATGATGTGTGGATCTACCCACTGAAGCACAAGGATGAGGTTTTTGATTGTTCTCTGGAATGAAAGTCTCTAATTGAGAAAGCAAGTGGCTGCAAATTGATAGCTCTCCACACAGATAATGGTGGCGAATATACGACAAACTTCGAGGATTTCTGAAATCTGAAGGAATACGCCATGAACACACAGTGCCAAAGACTCCAGAGCAAAATGGTGCTGCTGAGTGGCTAAACAGAACTCTCATTGAGAATGTGCATTCAATGTTGATTTATGCAAAGCTACCTCACAAGTTTCGGGCTGAAGCACTGTCTACAGCTGTAGATCCAAAGATTCGAAGTCCAACAAAAACTCTCAAAGGAATGACTCCATTTGAAGCTCAAACAAGTAACAAGCCAAAGGTTGGGCACTTGTGTGTTTTTGGCTGAGATGCTTATGCTCGCATTTCAAAGGACAAAAGGCACAAACTCAATTAGAAAGCAAGGAAATGCATATTCCTGGGCAATGGTGAAGAAACAAAGGGTATCGACTCAATGATCCTAAGAAAGGGAAGGTCATTTACAGTAGAGATGTTCAGTTTAATGAGGAAAAGTGAGAAACTGAACAAGAGTCAACTGAACCTAAGACAAAGTACCTTATAGATTTGGATTTTTCAGATAACAGTGACAGAAGTCCTGATGACTGCAACTCTGGAGCATCCATTGATATCACAGCTGAGCCAGTTCATAGAAGATCCAAAAGAGAGAGATGTCCTCCAGATTATTATGGAGTGAGAGTGAACACAGCCAATGAGCAACCAAAGGATCCGGTAACTATTGAAGAGGTCCTGGCTAGCCCTGAGAAATCAAAATGGTTGAATGCCACAGAAAAGGAAATGAAATCCCTCGAAGACAATGATGTTTGAGAGCTAGTTAAATTGCCAGAAGGACGAAAAGCTGTTGGTAGCAAATGGGTGTACAAAATCAAGACTGGTACAGATGGCTTAGTTGAATGCTACAAAGCAAGATTGGTAGCTCAAGGATTCTCACAGAAATATGGAACTGATTATGAAGAGACATTTTGCCCAGTGGTTAAATTAGAATCACTCTTTACATTGACTGCATTGGCAGTGCAATATGGATTGAAGCTGCATCAAGTTGATGTAACAACAACCTTCCACAATGGTAAGCTCGAGCAGGAGGTGTACATGAAACAGACAAAGGGTTTCATTCCTAAAGGTCAAGAAAATCTAGTTTGCAAGCTTAAGAAAAGACTGAAGCAATCCCCACGCTGTTGGAATACAGCAGGATAATCAGCTCAAGAAATGGGTTTTGTTCAGGCAGCAAGTGATCCTTGTATATATATGGATGTAGGTGTTCTATATCGCTGATGATATCATACTTGCTGGAAGCAGTGACAAGAAAATAAAAGAAGTGAAGGTTGTTCTCGAAAAGAGATTTGATATGGAAAAGCTTTACTATTTTCTTGGCATGAAAATTCTCCAAGATGAGAAAATCGGAAATGTTTCGATTAGGCAATCTGCCTATATTGAGAAACTTCCCAACTCAATTAATTCAGCATACAGGACTCAAAACCTGTTAGTACACCAGTGGATACCAGTGTGAAGGTTATTAAAGCAACAGATGATGAAGAATGTCTAGATCAGCAACTTTACCAGTCAGCAATTGGATGTTTGCTCTTGTAACCGCGGCATGAAAACAGCACATTTTCCTAGCTAGTCTCACACAAAAGTATATCAAGCATGTGATACACCTCAAAGATGATACTCTGAGGTCAGACAGGAAATGATCTAGAAAGTTCAGTGTTAATTGCATGACTTAAATGTTCTAGAATGTTCTTACTGTTATTAATCCAGTGTGTGGGTGTAAGGTGTTCTTATACCTTGACTACACAGTTCCCCTCTAACGAGAAATCTGTCTCGGATTTAGTAGTAGTGGGTTGATAGGAGACGTTGTGGAGGGTTATGCATCCGACGGGGGTAATGTGGTGCCACAGGTAGGGAAGGAACGTTGTTATCAGGTGGAATCTCCAGGTATGTCCCAGGAGGTAATGGATGGTTCTGGTATGGCCGTGAAGATGTAAGATTGGGCTTGAGCTTGGGGGGAGGAGAATGTCTTCTGGGCAGCACTTGAGGTGGTTAAAATGAATCACTGGCCGCCGCCAACGAGAGCTTGTATCCTGGACGTGATAGACAGTGTCAGCCAGCTTCTTGATGATCCGGTATGGTCCAGTCCATAGCCGGTGAAATTTCCAATGACAACTTCTGGGTGGAACCATTGAGTGGAGCCACATGAGATCAGCAGCCTTAAAGGTTCACACTTTCTTGTCGTAAAGTTCTTTTTGATGATCAAGTGCATGTCCAAGGTTCTTCCGTACTCTCTGGTGAGAATCCTCGAGTCGCTTTCTGAGTTGGTTAGCAAAGTCAGAGGGGGAGGATTTTCAGTGGTTGCAGGTGGTGGACCGAAAGCCACATCAATAGGCATTCTTGCTTGACGTCCAAACATAGAGAAATGTCAGACCTCATTTTTTCTGGATCAGCAGCTCTCTCTTACATTACAGGGGGGAAATACTACAGTTGAAGAAGCTCTAGGTTGTGCTAAGCTTACAGTAAGCTACCTTGAACGACTTAATCAGATACCTCCTTTGATGATTTTTACAAAGGGGTGCTTGACATCACTACCCAGATATAGAAGAACACCCAGAAGAATAGATGATGGAATTGCAGAAAATTATGCTTTTGATAGTCCACAGGATTATTTCAGAAGGCAATATTGCGCTTCCACTCGCTTAGATGGCCACTGCAGTCTCAAGCATGTTTAGTTTAGTCCTTTAACACTCGTAAAGCAACATAAACAAGACACTTTTTAGCAGAGAAAAACTTCAGATAAACAATTACGGCTCCAGCGGGAGTGCCAAACAACCTTTGATCTTGTTTCTATTGGAAGTGTGGGCACTCACGTGAAACTTCCCAGTGCGTTATCTGATAATTGCTTTTCAGCAGAATGGCTAGTGTAGCAAAGAAGCAGAAGAGAGAATGCCATTTTGACAATAAATGGATTAAAGAATTTCAGGGATAGGCAAGAGTTTCAAAGGTATAAATAAAATATATATAATGAAATTGTAAGTAAGCATGGAATACAGCAAATACAGGGTAAATAATAACATCATGGGTACAGTGTGCTGCTTGTGTTCAATGCAATAGTAATGTCAGTAGTCTTGCCTTCATTTTAGGTCACTTGTATGACTGAGTACTCTGTGTGCCATCGACTTTGGTGTTACCCATGGTGGCCGTAATGATGTCACATCTCACCTCAAGAGCAAGAAACATAAAGATATGTCAAAGGCTGTGCTATCAACTATTCCAATTACCTCTCTCTTCCAACATCAGAGAAGTGATTAAGTAATCGAAGCCGAGGTCAGGTGAGCTACATTTGTTGCTAAGCACAACATATCCTTTCTGTCTAGTGACCATGCCACCAAGCTTTTCAGCAAGATGTTCCCAGACTCTGAAATTGCAAAGAAATTCTCCTGTTCCCGCACCAAAACCACCGCCATAGTGAAGAAAGCTCTTGCTCCTTACTTCACACAGAGAGTTATTGAGTCAATGTAAAGTGGTCCATTCTCTTTGATGATTGATGAATCCAATGACGAGGGATAAGTCTTCCATAATTCTTGTGAGGCTTCTTGATCCACAGATAGGTGAAGTACGGATGAGATTCTTGGATATGCCTGCTGTGAACATTGGTACAGCTACCAACTTGTTTCAAGCCTTGAAGGAGTCACTGACTAAGAATGGGCTCAGCTTTGACAATGCAGTGTCTTTCATGTCTGATACCAACAATGTTATGAAAGGAGTGAGGTCAGGTGTGCAGAAGCTGATTAGGATGAGATCCCATCTTTGTAAGATGTTGGTTGCATCTGCCATTTGGCTGATTTAACAGTCAAAGCTGGCTTGAAGGCACTCCCAGTGAACATTATTTCCATTATAGCAGCAAGAGGAAGCAGCAATTTGTCAACCTATGGGGTTCACTTTTCACCACTGAGCCAGGGGTGATTTTGAAGCATTGCCCCACACGATGGCTCAGCTTGCTGAGGTGTGTGAATCGTTACCTCAGGCAGTATGATGGTTTGAAGTCATTCTTCTTGTCTTGTGAGGAAGCTGAAACAGCTAAGGTCTGTAGCATTTTTTCAAGGTTTGAGAATCATCTGACGAAACCTCTGTTGCATTTTCTTTCTTCCCCATAAAAAAGATTTATTGCTTTTATATTTCCATCAGTTAGCCTGCCATTAAATTCCACCTTCCTACTTCCTACCCGTCTCATCCGTTACAACCGACCTCTTCAATTTCAGTAGTGCTGCTCCCATTCTTTTTTGAACATGCCCTACACATTCGTGCTTCGTCACCTTAACTGTAGGACCATAGGGCATTATCTGGGTTAAGCGTGCGTACCGAAGGTTCAGCTTGTCAACAGAACGCAACCAGATTCGTTCAACCCCCTCAACTTCCATGCTATTAGACGATCCAGTATAATTAGCCTGGCAGTTTGGCTTGTGCTGCTCATACCACTCCTCAAATTCCCCTGACTCCATATTCATTGATTCCCTTACAGAACAAAACCTACAGTGTTTGCAAAGCACCTCACAATCAAGGACCTGACCAGTTTTCCAAGCTATCACAACCACTACACCGAAAAGGGAAGAATGCCCACGCTTCTGCCAAGTCCCATCAACAGTTACAATCACATCGATCACTTCATCTAAGGGCTTGCCTGCAAGTCTATGTAGGTGGTTTGCTGCTGCAATTAAACTACTTTCAGCAGCCCTGTCACTGGAATCCTTTACATCCCTAGTATAAGTTGAAAAAGATGCAGGTGACAAAGGTGGAAGCATTCCTAAACAGGCAGTAATTGTATCAAGAGTACTTCTCCCATTACCAGTCAACCGAGCACCAAGGACAGCCGCTTTGTTGAATGAAACAGCTTCAACAGAGGAGGGATAGGAAACAAGTACAGTATTTCCACAAGTAGGGATAGAACACTGCAAACCCACCCTTGACACTAAACCCTTTCTATCTCCAAAACTTCCAAAATCCTTAGTGGGGACCTACAATGCTTGCATCTAGCCAGTTCCTGAAGGGCAGCATCTAATAATTCAAGGTTCAATACACGATACCCCACCTTCTCTTTCCCAGCAATGGATTGACCAGTACCAGGGGCATAGGAATCTGAAAGGTTAGCAGAGGCTGTGGCAGAGGAGGATGAGAGTGCAAACTTCTTCCTAGAAGCTGTCTCAATGGCAACAGGGTGTTCTCCTGGTGTGGGACCAACCAGGGTTCCCAGCAATGGACTGACCAGTACCAGGGGCGTAGGCGTCTGAAAGGCTAGCAGAGCTCGCAGTGGCTGTGGCATAGGAGGACGAGAGTGCAAACTTCCTAGAAGCTGTCTCAATGGCAACAGGCCTGGTGTGGGACCAGAACCAGGGAGTCCAGAAGTAGATGGTCCAGGTGTAGAAACAACCTACACAAAGTAAATGTTTCACAATGTGTAGCTATCTGGCTAAACCATTCATGGAAGGCATACTTGCTACATGACATAGTCAACTAGCTAATAGCTAAACATAGCTGCTAGCTAGCCAAACATCGAAGTTTTAAAACTTACCGAGGTAGCACTATGGAGCGGCTTGTTAGGAATGGAGGTCTTCCCAGCTGTTGCTCTTCTGCTTTTACGCTTAGAACTCCTCTTATAGTAAGTTTTTGGAGGCATTTTGGCAGATATAGAGAAGCAGAAAACGCAAGACAAGTGGAAATACTCCAAACACACTGAAAAACTCGTTTAAAAAAAGTCTAAAACTCTCCGATATATACATAAGTGCAGCCACTCACTAAGCACTTCCTCCAAAAAGATACTGATAAATGCCCTCATTTACTCCCACATGAACTATATACTGTACTCCGGTATGGGCAGGTATTGGCACAACATTAAAGATGAAGCTACAAACATGTCTAAATTTTTGCAGTCAAAATAGTTCTAAATATCCGGAAATTCGATAGTGCTACTCCTTACTTTTATCAACTTAAATGGCTCAAAATTGGAAGATACCTCGAGTATCTAACGCTAATCACCATATTCAAAGCGATTAAAGAGAGTTCATTCCCCCAAAATGTCGTACCTCCACCGCACACACACAAAACCCGTCTTCATGGTGTAAATATCCCTCGGACTACAACATTTGGAGGACAGATGCGATTTGGAGTCAGAGGTCCTACAGCATGGAACAAGCTCCCCAAGTACATCAAGGATTCGCCAAAACTGACTTCCTTCCAGACTAATCTGCATAGACACCTACTGACTCATAACCGATGAACAGGATGACCCTATTGAACCAGCGATGCCTCTCTCATGTGTTTATTTCCCCCCTCTTTTTCTCTTTTCTCTCATTTAAGTAAATATTTTTATGTGAAAATCTATCGTCTAATAGAACATAAAAATAAAGATGATTGATTGATTGATTGACGTCACTCAACCGCGTGTACTCTTTGAATGCGCGTGCCCCCCTTAGCACAGTAGCATATGCTCAATATACGGTAAAGAGAAGCCCATATAATAAGCTACAGTTTGGTCTAAGCTGAACATTTGTAGCCCAAAGATGGAAGTTATGAGATCGTCTACAGAACAGCGCAGTTCTCCTTCATTCGTATTAAAGATTTTGATTGACAATAGTGCTGCAATGCATGCACATAATTAGCTATAACTTCAGAATAAGACTTTCAATTACATTGTAAGTTGAAATACACATTCTTCACATATATATGCATCATATTATTATCAACTAAATAAAAATCATATTTTTTTTTTGCTTTTTGACAAAATGACCCCCTTATGGAAAGTTGGCAAGTATGTTAAATCAACAGTAACTTGTCCAGGCTTTAAACAGTGACTGCTGTCCTCGTGTGACCCATTTTATTATCACTTCCATTGCGACAAATTGCTCTTCTTTCTCACCCATGGGGGAAATATGAGTTTAAGACGATGCCGTTCGGTTTAGTGGCTGCACCTTCGACATTTCAACGATTGATGGACCAAATTCTCCAGGGAATACATCATTTCGCGGCCACATATTTGGACGACATCCTAATCCACAGCAACAGCTGGGAAGAACACATGAAGCACGTGAACGAAGTCTTCACAAGACTACGAGATGCAGGCCTAACAGTGGAGAGGAATAAGTGCAAGCCTGCCTGTAATAGTTGTGTCGTCTATTTGGGACATGTGGTGGGTCAAGGACAAGTACATCCTACGCAGGCTAAGATTAAAGCAGTCCAAGCCTTTGCCAGACCCCTCACGAAGAAAGATCTGAGAGCTTTTTTAGGCTTAGCAGGGTACTATAGGAGATTCATCCCTAGCATTGCTACAATTGTCACGCCCCTCTCTAACTTAACAAGGAAAGACATGCCTATTAGAATGAGACTTTGGAGAACGCTTTCACTCAGTTAAAAGATCCTATTTTGATAACACCAAAATGGGACATGCCTTTCATCCTGCAGACAGATGCTTCCGCCACAGGCATAGCATACGTGCTGAGTCAGAAAGATGAACAAGGGGAGGAGCACCCGTTAGCCTATGGATCTCGAAGCTTCTAAAACGTGAACAACAATACTCCACAATCGAAAGGGAAGCATTGGCGATTGTTGAGGGGGTAAAGCAGTACCGAGTCTACCTGGAAGGTTCTAGGTTTGAGATTCAGACATATCACAACCCATTAACACGACTGAGTCATCATCTTAAGGTTATGCATGGACGTCTCGCAAGGTGGGCATTATCGTTACAACCATTTGACTTTACAATCACACATAAGCCAGGCACCCGAAATGGCAATGCAGATGGTTTATCTCCAGAGTTTGACTCTCGTCCTAAGGAAAGGGGAATGTCAGGGAGCATCCTGACAACTGCCTCTGAGACCTCTGAGAATGGAATAACAACCTGTTGGAATCACTCATCTGATTATTCAACTACATGTAAAACCACACTTCTAGAAGGACATGAGATCAGAGAAGACAGACTACCCATAAAACCACTACGTGAACTGTGATAGGCAATCTATAAAAGAGAAGAATAGCAAGAGAAAGAGAGAGAGAAGAGAAAAAACAAGAGTACTAAAGGAACTATATAAGACAGTTGGTGTATGAGACAATTGTGATTCTATGCTATTATTATTCTTTACCTTTATGACTTATCAGAAGGGCGGAGATTGAATTGGTCAAGCTAGGTTTATTGATAAGAGTTGCAGAGCAACTAGGTCAGTAAACAAGAGGTTGGCGTCGCAGGAGCTGCAAGAAAGTGAGCTTCTCCTGACAACAGGCTTACATGGTTAATATATAATGGGAAAGAAAGCTAGAGCTTTATCAACATGTTCTAGCTAAATACACCATTTTTGCCATGCCATGATGGTGCAGCAACTATTGTAAGGTAAACACACATACTTCTGCCCTCCTATAGACAGTGAGACATGGCTGCTATATAATTGGCATAATTATAGTATATAGAAAGGGTAACTGATGCTTACTAGTCAATACGTGATCCGCCAATGATGCATTTGCTCCATGATGCTCTAACCGAAATGTTAAAGAGTAATAGGTATATTAATATCCTACTATATACGTCAACTGAGAGTTCTTTCACACTTGACAGGGTTTTACTTGCACTGCTTTCTCCCAGGCAATTTAACATCCTCATGGTTTGGCATCACCTTGCTCAATATCCTAGGAAATTAGGCATCCAATCACAGCATCACATCATTCCTGCAAAGCTAACTGCAGCCATTGATTCTAAGTGCGAGTATCTTATCTATGATGGAGTGTTCCAGTGTCTTCTTCATGGAGTAGATACTCATAGAATAGCAAAGAAATTGATAAAAGCCACCATCAGGAATTTTTAGGTCATCAATGGGGCAAGAGAGGAATTCTCAGAGAGAAGCCAGAAATACTTTGCTTAGGGACATTTCCCTACTGGGAATACAGTTTGAAATATCTTTATTGTAGATGATGTAACAAAGTCCAAAAATTAAGAGGTTGATGATACTAGAGGCATTTCATAATGACCTTGCCTATTTTTAACTGTAGCCATAACTTTGCACTTGCTCCACAACTACTAAATGACTTCACTGCTGTATGACTAGGCTAATTACACACACACACACACATGTACAGAGAGAGACATTTAAAATGTGGTTAAAATCATTATTTTGCCAGTAGCAGCTGTCCATTTAATTGCAGTCCATGTATGGAATAATTAGGGCCAGTAGAAATCGATATTGTATCACCTCAGTGGATTATTTTTCAAAGTGGGGCGAGGCCAAACCATTTCCTACTAAAGAGGCAAAACATGTCACTGAGTTCATCTATACTATACGATCATGATGTGCCATTGATGTCCACAGGAAATCATATCTGATCAAGTATGAAAATAGAAATAACTTCTTGGCTCCAACATATGGAAATCATATTATGGGTTTAAACCAACAAAATGACTATAATTAGGTTAGGAACACTATGTTCATTTGGCCCAAATTATTGTGCTCTGAACTGCTATATAGTGACCACTTAAATTTGACTACGGTTGTTGTTGTTTTATTATTTTTGTCTAACTAGTTTTTGTAGCTAATACTTTTGTGGCCATCTATATATATACACATGTGTGTATGTGTGCATGCGCACATGCTGTGGTGCCATACCCACCATAATGTTAATGTGGTATCCTAGCGGACGCGCTAGGTGGTACACGCAATTGAATTGTGAATAGTTTTGAAAGAACACTTGGCAAAATACTGACAACTGCACAAAACTGGAAATAAGTTTGTTTAAAATAACTAGTTCTACAATATACTACAATCATGAATATACTTATACAATTGTTACTACCTAAACAAGGAGGTTACTTGCTAACAAAGTAGTCAGGATGCTGACGTAATCGTGTAGAGTGATGTGTCAGAGGTGGAAAAGGTGGTGGAATCTGTGACGCATTTCCAAGTTGTTGACTTGGATGAATTATTGGCGGAGCCGATGGTTGAGTTGCCTCAGTAAGAGGTAAGTCTGGTGTGGGCAATGTGCACCATTGTGAGGTGTATCCACCATTATGTCACGACAATCTCTTCGTCTGATCGAATCCATGGTTCTGCCATCTTCTAGCTCGACTACGTATGAGAGTGGACCAGTCACTTCTGATATCTTACAAGATAACCATTTCGGTGACTTCTCTGTAAAATTCTCCACAAAAATACTGTCTCCAATTTTGAAGTTTCGCACTGGTTGTGATGAGTCATGTGACAACTTTTGCTTGGCTTGTCGATATTCCACTTTGTTTTTGACATGTCCAGAATAAGGTTGTCTAATAAGGAATGTGGGCGACGGCCCATGAAAAGTTCTGCTGGGGATATGCCTGTTGTTGTGTGCGGGGTTAACCGGTAAGTCAACAGAAATTTGGATAGCCTCTCCTGGATTGGATGATTCTGCATTCTTCCGATTGCTTGTTTGAAAGTCTGAACTGCCCATTCAGCCAAACCATTGGTGGAGAGATGGTAAGGTGTAGATGTTACATGCTTGATACAACCACTGTGAACGCTCGGAATTCACTGCTAGTGAAGGGTGTTCCATTATCTGTAAGAATTTTCTGAGGTAATCCATGGGTGGCGAAGATCATGCGAAGTTTTTCGATTGTCTAAGCTGTGGTGGTTGATGACATCAGTTCAACCTCTATCCACTTGGAGTATGCATCCACCAGAATAGTCCAAGAAAAGGTTCTGCGAAATCCAGGTGCACTCTGGACCAAGGTTTGCTAGGCCATTCCCAGGAGTGGAGTGGAGCCACAGGAGGTGAAGATCGTGATTCCTGGCAAACTTGACATTGTTTGACCAACTCTTCAATGGCTGAGTCCATCTTTGGCCACCACACGTAACACCTCGCGAGAGCCTTCATCTTACTGCAACCTGGGTGAGTGTCATGCAGCTCCTTCAACACTGCTTCTCTTCCTTGTGGTGGAACAACTCCTCTAGCTCCCCAAAGTATGCATCCGTCAACTACACTCAATTCCTGAGCTCTGGACTGGTAAGGTGTGAATTTAACATCTTTCATGTCTGATGGAAAACCTTGTAAAACAAACCTCTTCACCTTTATGAGAATTGGGTCCCTGTTGGTCCATTTCTGTATGTTAGCACTACTAATGATGGTTGTGGCCAGATGATCCATGTGATGCACAACATCGCCTGGTAGCCCCTCATGTGGATCGGTGATGTGTTGAGGAAGTCTACTTAGAGCTTCAGCGTTGGAGAGAGTTTTACCAGATTTGTACTGATACTGTAATGCTATGCAGATAGTGTCAAGCCCATCTCTGAATGCGTGATGATGCTAGTGCCGGAATGCCCTTCAATTCACTGAACAAGAAGGACAGAGGTTGGTGATCAGACTGAATTGTGAAGTGACACCCATAAATGTAGTTATGAAACTTCTTTACCACAACTTCTTTACCACAAAAATAATAGCTATATAGCCCAACTTGGAGTATTTCCCCCCGGCAGGGTTTAAAGTGCGTGATGCAAAAGCTACTGGTCGCTCCTCACCATTCTCCATTTTATGAGACAATACAGCCCCAAGGCCATACTGTGATGCATCACAAGCCACTAAGAGTGGTTTAACAGGGTCAAAGTGCACCAATAAACTGTCACTTTGCAGTGCAACAGAAGTAGTACTTAAGTCTTAGAACGTAGGAGGTCCAGTCCTCCTTACTGAGATTGAACGGGAACAGCATATCGTGAGTTGCCATAGGTTTTATCCTCATCGCTAAGTGTGGTATCCTAGCGGATGCGCTAGGTGGTACACACAATTGAATTGTGAATAGAAATCGTAATTGAAAGAACACTTGCCCAAGCACTTGCACAAAAGCAAAATACTGACAACTGCACAAAACAGGAAATGGGTTTGCTTATTAAAGAACTAGTTCCACAATAAACCACAATCATGAATATACTTATAAAATTGTTACATCTTAACAAGGTCCAAAGTACAGATATCACAGTTAACTACAACATGAGATATTTCATGTAATTTACACCAGATTGATGAAGTATATGTCACAACCACCCTACTCCAAAAACTTCTACAGCTGGAAAGCTAAGCTCTGTTAATCTTTTGCCAGATTGTCCATTCTGTGTGAGAGACACCATCATGTTTATTGGAGAAGTAGTACTGATTGCAAAAGAGAGCAAACTAATGCGAGAGATTGATATGCAATAGAGGTTAAAAAAAGGCATCTTGATAGGAAATATCTAGGAAAGTCTCCAAGCTATGTCACTTCTTGTACGAGACTGTCCTCTCAGAAACATGCAGTCTGTGGTGTATGAGATCAACTTACGCACCATGAGAATGACCTTCTACCTAGAATTTGTCTTCATAATCATGTTATAGCTGTTGAGTTTGAACAGGAAAAGTATGAACAATGAACCCTATAGCTATATGCTATAAGATGGAAATTAGAGCAAACTTGTCTTAAAGATCTTGGCAAAGGATGGGAGCAGAAGCGTAGCAAGGGGTAAGGCAGAGGGGCGCTCGCCTCATCAATATTTTCCACTAACCACACCCCTAGAATCAAGTCACACACACAAATTAAGCTACATCTTATATCAACTGATGCACCCCACAAGCCACACATACTTTACCGAGTCAGAATGATTCAATTTTGTAATGCGCACATTACTGCTCTCAAGTCACATTTTGTTCTGTGGAGTTTAGAGGTAGTGTATGGTGATGGGATGATATCATCCCCATACATTCCTGAAGCAATGTCAGGAGCAGAGAGAAGCTCATACTCTCAAATTGTTCCAGCTATATATCTGTTTACTGTGTTGCACCAGCAACCAATGCAGCTAGTGAACATTCATTTTCAGCCATACGATGTATACAAACATAGATTAAATGCTATGGTCATAAAGACTTAACTGATTTAAGCTGTGTAGCTAATGAGTTTTGTCAGGAATGAACGTAGGAAATACAAATTTCCAAAATTTTAAGTATTGTCGGTGTGGTTAGAGTGATTGTAGTTAATATATGTTGGGCGTGGTTTTGTGTGGTTTTGCCTCACCAACCCCAAAATCCTCTAGTACAACCCATTGGTCATGTACATGTTTAGTAATGGACAGTATTATGTGGATGAATAATGTGGATGAATAACTAGAGCACTAGGTTCGATTGGCAAAATACCATTCTGAAGACAAATGAAAAAATATCTAGCAAAATTCATATTTAGAATACTGTATTTCCTCAATTAGACCTCATCCTCGAATTGAACATGCCCTCAAATACTACAGGCAGCTAGTCAGCTCATGTGATAAATGGAACATGCCCTCGATTAGAGTGCCCACCATCTCCAGTGGCATTTGAATCGAGATGGGATGGGTCACATGATGACAAAATTCACTTGGACAAGTAGCAGAAAGTGCTGCAGAAAATATCAGCGAGACGGCTAAATTTCACAGAGGTGGAAGAGACTGACAATAAAGATCCCTTCGCAAGTGAAAAAGCTGACAGTGAAGATGAAACTAGAAGAGATACCTAGAGCACGACCGTTACCTGCTCGATTATGCACATGCCTGTTATATAGTCCTGTTCAAATAATAGAGCACATCCTCGAATAGTACACGCAGCCAGATAGCACATGAAAAGAATACAATGCATACGTTCTAATCAGTACATATACTGGGACATAGCCAGAATTTGACAGCACTTATCACATATTTCTTTTTAAGAATGGAGTGAAAATACGTGACCGCCATGGTTACAATTTGGGGGAGGGGGTGGGGAGGACTCGAGAAGTAAGAGGAAGGAGAGGATACCCTACCAAATCACTACGCTAGGAAAGGGTCTGGTACCTTTCCATAGAGCACCTATTTCCCTATTGCGAGCAAGGTTATAGCAGCTAGTATAAGTGGTTGATGAAGCAAAGCACGCTAAATTTGATTGCACACCACAGCGGTCTCGCGTAGTCCTGCATATCTACATTCCTTATCTCTTTTCCCTATCTTAGGGGTGGTGGAACTTAGGGGTGGTGGAAAGACAAGGTACGTAAGGGTCGCAGATCCTCCTACCTTATTTCAGTTACATCAGTATATTTTATGCCATTTCAGTATTATTTTTTTACAGGTAACCACACCAGGAGTGATTTGTACTTTTGTATTCACTTCACGTATACAGATAAGTATAAAAATTTATTATAATCAGCGTTTCATAAAGGGGGCAGGGAAGGGAGGCAAGTTAACCCTCCCCTTACTGAAATATCCCTACCATATCAAGCTTCAATTCCAAATTGCAGCACACTGCTTTTCATCTTGAAAAGATAAAAACTTCCAAAAGAAATATATTTCTGGTCCTTCAACAGCCATAGCCATCTTCAGAACATATAGTTACCCTCCCCTTCCAGAATATAATGTATAAAACCTACTCAATTGAGAGATTTGGAACCTCCCTTTTCTATCGCACGTTGTCCAAATGCCTGGCCTGCCCCCTCACTGGGTGCTAGTAGTGTAGAATGCGAAAAATTACTAGCTAATTTACGTACCATCTTTAGGTATCCAGTTAGATGATCTGGAAATTCATCTTCAAAAGGATGAAAGTAGCCCTAGTGCATTAGGAGCCAGTGCCTACCTTGGCAAATCTTAGAGCTGAATAATTGGAGGAAGGGGCAATCCTTCGGAAGGGACCACGGAGCAAACATAGCAAAGCAAAAAAAAGTAGCAGTTCATACTCAGCTGTGGAAATTGTAGCTAACTTTCTGTAATGTTGTCAGAAGTTAGTCCTGTTCAGTACAGAAGAATGCTCTGGTATACCAAGAATGGGTGCGATTGATTGTGTCAAGATCGCATGCGCTGTTTATTGCCCCTCCCCCCTCCCCAGATGCTGGCTAGGTACAGTCCCGAGGACTAGCAGATATTGTAGTGAAGAAGTTTGTGGTGCGTGGAATTCATCTGTATGCTTGTATCCAAGATAGATAACCATACATAAGTAAAGGACACCCATGGGTGCGCAGACCTGCGCAGTCATTAGCACCATCCTTTACAGAGGCGTAGGAAGCAAATTTTGATTGGGGGAGGCACTAGATTTACGATAATAAATGATGATTTTAAAGATAGCAATAATGATGATAATAATTATTATTATTAGGGTTTCATTTAGGGGGGGGGCCTCCCTGGAAATTGTATTATTAAAATTCTTATTGATGTTGATAAGTGCTTCCAGAATCCTCGAGTTGCCCCCCCTTACAATTTTCTAAATGAAACCTGAATTTACTGTCCAAAATATTTAATTTGTCTGTCATTCACATTGATAAAGTCTTTATCAGTTTGATCCTTGTTAGCATCATAAATTATGGTTGAGTCTTGGCTGTGACATTGTAGCCCATAAGTATGTCTTCAGTCTTACAGAAAAAGATCTTTCCGCTGTAGATGTAATTGGAATTGTGAAAAAAAAAGTTTAAGTAGCCGTGAAATTTGTGAAAACAGTTCTTGACCCATGTGAACTTCACTAAGCACCTCAGAAATTTTTTCACATTAGTCACTTGCATAATTGGTATATACACCACTACTAGTTGTATTTCTGGTTCTAATCAAATCCGGCAGCATATTGAGCTGAGTCTGTAAGTCTATCCAGATCAAAATCATTCTTGTACACTTGGAACTCATCAGGTAGTTTTAACTGTTTCACCATTGGCAGCATTCAACAGAGCTTTTTCAATCATGGCTGCAACAGGCATGCCACATTTTTGGTCAAAGTGATGTTTCAAGGTGCGCGTAGCTGTAAATTCTGTGACATTGCCGGGACAAGGACACCACCGGGACAAGGCTCAAAATTCCGGAACGGTTGGCAACTCGGCAAGTAGCAGAAAGTGCTGCAGGTTAAAAGCCGCAAGAGGGCGACCAAACACCACAGAAAAGAGTGGGAGAGCCGGATGTTGACAATTATTTCGCTAAGGCCGAAGGACTCGCACTAAATCGAGAACATTCCCAGAATTGCACCTGGCCGTGTTCGGTGATCTCGCCAATGGCCAAACATAACTGTCCAGGACATAAGCATTCAAAATATGATGTAAAAGAATATTCTTTGCCACCATTTGTGTGACCTCCGACCTATGTTGTAGTATGATTGCAACTGATCTCCTCGGTCTACTCCTCTCATATATTTTTGATAATCAGGCAGGAGAGGTGGACAAGAAACATCCTCTTGTGTGCCATCCAGCTTGCGCCTCTTTACAGTTGAAGGTTCAATTCCAACTGGACATTTGGGAGGGTGCAGGGTAGAAACAAAATAGATTGGTCATTTGTCCACCCAGACAGCAGAAAGTAAAGGAACATTTGCATGGTAGTCTGAAAAACCTTGATTACTTGAGGTAACCTTGGTGACCAGGTCTTGGGGGAAGTGCCGGCGATTGTAACGTGCTGTCCCACAGGCATTGATGCCACGAGTGTATAGGTGGTTGAATAGCGTCGGACTTGTATAGTATACAAATGCAAACCACTATCCTCCAATCCTTTCATCAGGTATAAAACTACACTGGAACACAAACCTACCCCTCCACTATCACTATCACTCTTGCCAGTATATACATACTTGCAACTTCTTCACGTATCCATTGATGGAATCTGCTAGTACCCAGACCTTGATCCCCCACTTAGTTGGCTTATCCTTCAAGTACTGCTTGAAGCCAAGCCGACCTTTGAAGGGAATCATGGCCTCATCAATAGTATATACACTGTTGGTGCATATTGTACTCTTTTTCAAAATTAGCTTCAACGAAATCTAAAAGTTTCCTCACCTTGAAAAGGCGGCAATACTGAGCATGCCCAACAGGCTTTTGCAGAGAACTGTCATTGAGGTGAAGAAACCTGAAGAGCTGCTCAAACCTGGTCTTTGGGATGATTTCGGAAATGCCTGGTGTCCAGATGCGAGGGTGCTTTGTCGTCCAATAGATGTCAAGACGTGGAAGTTTCAAAATTCCCATGGTAATTAGGACACCGATGAAAGCCTTCATCTTGGGAATAGTGACATCATGCCATGGACGAGGTTGGGGAGAACTAATAACAGATTGTGCTGCAAATCGATTCGTCTCCATCAAAAGTAAGTCCCAAACATTATTACTAAAGAATCTGTTGAGGTCAGCACAAGAGAGAGTAGCACCTGAACAAACATCAGGTGAAGTAGGTCCATGAGTGAACAATGTGGACTGGCTCTAATCTACTCCAAAAACCACCTAGAGGATCAAGACCTGAAGAACCTCCAGCAGTGGATGGACCAGGAACTGGATGGACCAGGAACACTGGTTGGCAGACTGCCTTGGCCACGAGATCTGCCTTGGCCTCGACTTCTTCCTTGGCTTCCTCTTCCTTGTCCTTTTCCTCTTCCTTGGCCTTTTCCTCGGTCTCGGCATCCAACATGCCTCCTGCCTCGGCGATCAGAAGGTAACAGTGATACTTCTGATTCAGAAGATGGAACTACATCAAATGAAGGAGAAGATGGTGAAGGAGAGATTGTAGGAGCACTTGGGGGAGAGTATGCAGGACCACTCGGAGGAGAGTTTGCAGGATAACTCAGGGGTTCAGCAGATTCAAGATCAGTGGTATATAAAAGATTACTTTATAACCTAGTGATATATAACATACATTCTGGCTTATTATGTCTCACTGTTTGCTAGCTAAAATTTTGTATTCCATTCTAAATCTACTCATACTTACCAAGCAACTCATACTCTTCATCAGGAGTCACAAAAGCTCCATCAGAAGCACTGGCACTACTGTTTGGTCCAACATCCTGAGGAGTTGAAGTTAAAGCTGTGGACAAAGCTGCCAACTCCTCAGGGTCTAATGCCTCATCACCAAGGAAGGACATCTTCATCGCTATCACAGTCAGAGTCGAAACCGTCATCCCACAAGGGGATTCAATGAGGTACGGGGTGTGGTTTACACGAAAAGGTGTGGTTCCAGTCATGTGATATTTCCGGGGGAAAAGTTCTGATCAGGCGTGTGGTTGTTATCAGTGGTGCTAGAATCTGCTACTTGGAATGGATACTGCTTGCTAAAAAGCTGTGATGGACTGTAGATATGCTGCTCTATCGTGTGCAGTGATAGTATAAACGTTGCTGCTTGGACACAATAGCTGAAGACTGTATCATCTCCAAAAGCCCTCAGGCTCTCACTGACAATCCAGCAACTCCAGCTTGATATCATGGAAACACAGGACTAGATGATGGCAGAGGGTTTTTATGAATCTCATGGGACTGGCACTTGCATCCCCACTCAACTATTTTATGTCAAAACGTAACTCAATCCTTGTTTGCTTCCCTGGATGCCCACAAGTCTGTCTGTGCAGTCTTTCTAGTGAGCTATTCTAGTGAGCTACTTTAGTGCAATTTGTTGCTCAAAATATGGAATTGTTCAAATCATGGGTCACTTCCACTCCCAGGGACATCTTGCAGAAGACACCAGAGGCGGGACTGAAAGAACATCTAGACACAGCAAGCAGATTGGGATCATGGGGGACACAACTTGAGCTTGTTGCTGCCTCAACACTTTCAAGTGGACACCTATGTGGCTACTGATTCTTTAGTCAAAGCCGAGTGCAGATGAACCAGATTCACACCTCTAAAAGGCTCCATACAGATTCCCACAGACATTGCACAAAGTGGTTTTCAAAAATTAATGGAGTGTAAGAGCTGGATAGAGATCGCATACGAAAATAATTGTTACTACAAGTAGTGTTCTGCCTCTTTTCAAAGAAAGAAAGTTGCGCATCTCGTACAGAATACTTCTCAGACAGTAGACCTAACTCTTCTCAAAGAGTAACCTTTTGATATTTTTATGTTTTAGTAATTGAGAAAAAGATGAATGTACAGAGTTGGAGGGGAGAATTTTGCTAAGATGCAGTGAGTGTATGGCCTAGGAGGAAGGTTTATTGTCCTGTACTAGCTGGGGACAAGACTAACTGTTGCCGGCCAGGCAAAATTAATGTGAGGGTAACATGCTGAGTCTCTGGAAGTCACTGCGATATCCTATAGGCTTTTACATCAGTTTGCTATTTCAGCTGGCTTCTTCACCTAAGAGACCTCTGCCCAAAATTGTCTGGAGGGCTATAATGTCACTGTACCAGGAATATATACAAAGGAAAAAGGTCAGTTGTGCTATATAGCACTATTCTACTATTTTATGATTGTGAAAGGGAGTGCTGCTAATTATAATTAATTAAAAATAGGCATGCAAATATTTGTATAAGTGATTTTATCCCTGAAGGTATTTTGAAAAAGTTGGAGGCATAGTTGTTGGAGGAGCAAAATCTGACACCATTAAAAAAAATTTTTTTATTGAGCTCAGTAGCAAAAGCTATTTAGAGCCTTACATACATGATAACAATATAGGTAGAAAAATGATTTAAGTTAGGCAAAGAATTGTTTAATAAATCATTTGAAGGAAGAGAGTGAGGATGAGGATCTAATGGAGGTTGGGAGTGAGTTCCAAAGGGCTGTGGCGGAGGGAACGAAGGAAGACTGCATGGATGCAGTGCAGGAGAATGGGATTATGATGTTCGATGGGTGGTATTGGCGAGAAGACATGAGCGGAGTAGGAGCTAATTGGATTGAGTCTGGAGGAAAATGGATTTATTATTTTGTAAATTAGGAGCTTGGCCCGAGCACGTCTATTTGAGAGTGTAGGAAGTTTAAAGGTGGAGAGGTTGGATACATAGTCAGAAGTCCATTGGTGAGGACAGAGTCTGAGTGCAAAGTGCTGAATGTGTTCTAATGATTTTGAACTACAAGAAGAGGGAGGTGACCACACAGAGGAACAGTAACTTAGATGAGGGAGAACTAATGTTATGTAAAGTTTAATTAGCATATGAGAGGATAAGGATGGTAAAAGTTGCACCTATTATTTTCCTTGATTTAGTACGTACTTTGCTAATGTGCAGGTTCCAGGAGAGGTTACAGGTGAAAGTTACCCCTAAGTATGTAAATGAAGTGAAGAGATCAAGGGGAGTACTATTGAGGACTAATACAGTGGAGTATGAGGATGCGAGGGGTTTACGAGAGATCATCATGTACTTGCTCTTATTAGGGTTAATTATTAGGAGACGGGAAGATAGCCATGATGATATAATGTCAATGTCTGATTGCACTCAACCTAAGGAAGAGGTGGAAGAGAAGGGATGGGAGAGGAGGATGTCATCTGCGTAGAGAGCAAGTGTAGAAGATGTCGAGAGTGGGAGCTTTGCAATGTCGTTAATGTAAAGAACAAAGAGAAGAGGACCAAGAATAGATCCTTGAGGTACTCCAGAGGATGTGCATGACACGAAGAAGAGCGAGCACCAGAGATAGCAACACTCTGTGAACGGGCCGTAAGATAGGAAGTGAGCCAACAGAGGAGGTGAGAAGGAATATTAAGTGAGGAAAAGTGTTTATTGGTCTATGCGGCACAGTCAAAAGCTTTCTTGATGTCTAGAAAGACCGCACAGACATATTTGTGGGCATCCAGGGAAGCAAACCAGGATTGAGTTACGTTTTGACATAAAATAGTTGAGTGGGGGCAAGTGCCAGTCCCATGAGATTCATAAAAACCCTCTGCCATCAATTAATCTAGTCCTGTGTTTCCATGATATCAAGCTGGAGTTGCTGGATTGTCAGTGAGAGCCTGAGGGCATAGCTACAGTCCACCACAGCTTTTTAGCAAGCAGTATCCATTCCAAGTAGCAGTTTCTAGCACCATGACCAGACCCAGCATGACTGGAACCACACCTTTTCGTGTAAACCACACCCCCGTACCTTGCCTCAGCTTGAATTCAAAATTGTTTGACTCATAGTTACCTACGTGTCGGATCTTAAATTTGGTGAAATAGAACAGTCCTTCGCGCACGCTTACGGTAAGTTTTGAATAATTATGTAGGGTCACAACGGTTGATTTTTTACGCGACGGTCCACTCAATCTCGCGCTTCTATGCGCTAACGGTAGCGGTTAAAGTCAAGTCATGATTAAATGGACATTTTTGGTGTTGGTGACTTTCATGCTCTGTGTAGTATTTTATCTATCGAGTTTTGACATTTCATTAACAGTAAATGATGTAGCTAGTACCTGTGAAACTGGAGATTGTGCGTCAAGCTACAGTGAAAACATCGAGAACACGGAACTAATGATTTTAGTTTTGTCTCGTGTGAAAGGAAAAAGAGAGCGTGATGCCACTAGAGAGACATGGGCGAAAAATTACACACAAAAAGCAACTGCTGCATTGGTAAAATTCTCTATTGGAACTGAAGGACTTTCCTCCCAGGATATAAAGACTTGACTCTAGAGGATGCCACTTATGATGATCTTCTGCTCTTACCTGATTTGCACGACTCCTACAAAAACCTCACGAGAAAAGTGCTGCAGAGTTTTGTGACACTGGACAAACATTACAACTTCTCTTTTCTGCTTAAGTGTGATGACGACTCTTTCGCAGATGTGGACACAATTTTGAGAGTGTTACAACAGCTAAGATCAAATCGACTGCATTACTTGGGCTTTCTATTTAGAAATAGTAAACCTCATAGCAAGGGGAAATGGGGAGAAAGCAAATGGTTTCTGTGTGATACGTACTTGCCTTATGCTGCGGGTGGTGGATACATATTGTCCCAAGAACTTGTCAGACGAATAGCAGCCAGCTCTGATGACCTGGTCCTCTACAGCAATGAGGATGCGTCCATGGGAGCATGGCTAAGTCCTTTTGACATAGATTACCATCATGATGATAGATTTAACACAAAGTGTTCATCTACATGCTCCAATAGTGATGTCATGATTACTAGTAGAAGTGTAAAGGACATGTTTGCCATGCAAAGGTCGTTGGATAATGGGAAAGGAATTTGTACCTGAAAAAGACTCATCATGGAAAATAAACGCATGCTTAAAAGGAGTCGACTATTTTTGGTCTTTTCACCTTTCTACACCTTCACTACTATAATAATTGCGTTTCAAGTTTTTGTCAACCATTCTTGAGTTATGATACTTTTATGCCACCCATTTCATTGTATACCTCTCAGAAATGAATAAGGGGGGGGAATGGGGGACGAAGGTGTTTTTTTGACAAAGTGTTAAAAAGCTGTGGTTATGAATTTAGAGCTCCATAAATCCTGCACACTTCACTCTATGAACTTGCTGTATAACTCAATAGTGTGCTCTATAAGACCAATACAATAATACTGATTTGCAGCGTTCATCGGTTAAGGTAAGGGGGTCGGTCCACTGTACAAAAAAAAAAAAATTTCCCTTTTTTTCCCTTTCCCGACCAAAATAATTATGATGACAGTACATGCAAAATGCTGCCTTCCAAATTGGAGAAGATTTGGATGCTCCATTCTTGGACTTATACTAACTTTAGTACTCCCTTCTCCATTCAAAGATTTGAATTCAAACGCAAAGAAGACGCTTCACGTAATAGTGAGTTTCAATGGCCGCGGAGACCGACAAGGGAAGCAAACCAGTGATTCTGGTCATCCCCCTAGCAAGCAGCCTAGGACAGACCAAACTTCTCCTCCCTATTCTTGATTTTTTTGGTATGTATATGTATACCACTTTTGGTGTTTTTTAATCATGGTATGGTCAGTTCAACCATTGAAATACTAAACTAGTCCTTAAAATGCCTGTCCCGAAAAAGTTTTTTTTGGGGGGCCAAGGACGGTTCTCCCTGCTTCATTATCAGACAAAATTATATAGATTCTGATTCCTCTCAATGAGAGCTACAAGCTCTGTTTTTTATTTTAAGTAAGTATGATGTCAACAGGTACAAAAAAAAACAATTAAAATGCTATATACCAAGATATTGTAATAGAATTTTTTATATTTTTAAAATCCATGATAACACTATTTTTTTAAAACTCAATGTTATATTGTGTTTCATACTTTGTAATTTCCCCTGTGGTAAGTTGTAAAATCCCAAAGTAAACTAGTCTCCAAATATGACCGTCCTCGTGAAATCTTAAATGTTCACTAAGTCCGGATCAGTTGGAGCTGGTTAGTTGGCACAGAACCAGAAGCTAGGTCTGTGTACACATCATACAAGATTTCAAATAAAATTCTGAAGCAGAGAGAAGTTGTAGGTTTTTTTTTGTTTTGTTTTTTTGGGTAGTGGACCCCCTTATGGGGCGGATGGGCAAAAAACAAAAAACAAAAAACTAAACTCCTCTCTTGTTTGGAATTTTTGTTTGAAATTTTGTATATACCTATACACTGAACTCTACCTTCTGATTGTGAGAGCCACCGAGCTCCAACTGATCCAGACTTGTGACCTTTTGTGGTTTGGCCAGGACAGCAGTAGTGTTTACTTTAGGGTTTCACAACTTTACAAGGAAATTAGAAGTACAAAATGCAACTATATACATGGAGTTGTTTGTGAAAAGGTGTGTTTGATGATTTTTAATGATTTAAAAAATATTTTCTGTACTATTCTAAAGCCAATTCAAATATATACTTGCTTAAAATGAAAAAACTAAGAATGTCATTATGTAGATCTCATTGAGAGGAACCAGAATATATATCTTTACTCCAAGTATAAAGCAGGGAGATCCGTCCTAAGGCCAAAAAATCCCTTTTCGGGAATAGGCATTATAAGAAAGGCAGTTCAATCATTGAACTAAACGTTTGAAAAAGGGAGGAATATACCGACAAAAATCATCCAAAATGACACATACCAACAACTACAATATACCAGAATACAACACATACAAGAGTAACTAAACTGTTTTTTCCCTCTTTCCTAATCCTGGCTCGCGATTCATGGGTCGCTTGCCAGTTCCCCTGCTAGTTCCTGGCTGGTTGCTAGGTCCTGGCTGATTGCCAGGGCATGGGGTAGCAGTGTCAAAAGCACCAGCAGCATACATAACACTCTCTCACAAACCCTTCCCTCACCCGCCTGGCCCTTCTCCTCAAAGTTTTGGCTCGCTCCGTTGCCCTGTATCTTGCCTTCTTCATCCTAGCAACATACCTGCTCTGGAGACAGCCTGATGCAATGGGAGTAACCTGTAATTCTAGCTTATCACCAATGGTCTTCCAGGAACTCTGGCCAATCATTTATTCGAGGAGCTGTTGATGACAACGCTACTCTCGTATCGTCATCGATTTTCCCGCGATTCCTGGCCTTTGTCTTCATTGCTACTAAAGTTGAGAACCCTGATTCACATAAGTATGTAGTGACAAAAGGAAGAAGCACTTGGCAGGCACGCTGAGTAAGAAGTTGGGGAATGAATCTGTGAGTTTTATCCAAAAATCAATACCAACCTTTTCAAATTCTTCTCTAAGATTAGCAGAGGATTGAAGATCAATCAGCTCAACTTTTGCTGGGTCGTCATCTTTCATTTCTGACTTCAGTGGTAAAAGGTCTTATTATCCATCTCTCTGTAGGAATCATGTATTTTTGAAAAGTAGCCAGTGAAGTTTTCCTTCAAGATTTTCAAATGATCTGTGATGTCTCAGTTAACAAACACACTAGGTCTTTCACTAATGACCTCATCCAAGTTTGGAAAATTTGCCAAGTTAACTTTGATGAACTCTTCATGCCCATAAGTCCAGCTTTGTCTGCAATGCTGTCATCTTTTCACTTGCTTCAACAATGGTTACTGATGTTCCCTGGAGTTGTTTGTGTTGATTTGGTTAAGATGGGTAAATATATCTGAGAGGTACCCTAAACAGGCGATGAACTTGGGATCAGCAAAGTTTTCACACAGCTTTGAATCCCGGTCATGAAGAAAAATCTCTACCTCAGTACGGAGCTCAAACACATGATTAAGAATAAGTCCCCAGCTCACCTCAGTATGAAGCAAAATGCTCAGAACCCATCGCATCACCAAAAGCCTTGAACAAACGGTGATTCAGTGCTCGGGCACGAATGAAATTAACAGCTTTGACAACTTTCTGCAAAACCATTTTCAGATTTTCAGGAAGCATTTTTGCAGCCAATGCATGTCTGTGAAGAACACAATGTGTTATTATCACATTGGGTGCTTTTTGCTTCACAAGTGCAGTGAAACCTGATCTCACTCCCGTCATGGCTGGGTCTCCAACAGTACAGATTGAACCAACAATGTTCCATGTGAGATTGTTCCTTTCAAAGAAGTCTTGTGTTTTCTGCATTATATCAGTAGCCTTTGTGGTTTGTTGGAGATGTTCACAGAAGAGAAATTCATTCTTCAATTCTTTTCCACATATGTAACGGATAAAAACAAGAAGTAGTGACAAATTTGCAACATCACAGGATTCATCAAGTTGCAAAGAAATTTTTGCTGGGCTAGATTTGATCTGTTCAATAACTTGTTGACAAATATCTTGAGACATTTCAATAATACATCGATTTGTGTCATTAGATAGAGGAATGTCTGTTTTGCTTCCTTCCCACACACAATCGTGTTCAACCATGTCTAAGGACAAGGTTTAATCAGCTTCTCGGCAATGCCATGAGGTTTCATTGCCTTTGCTATTCGCTGCGCTACATGATAGGAAGCTGCAAGCATTGGTTTCTTCTTAGATACCAATGAAAGTTTTGTTCCCACCCTAGCCCTAGCCCTATATTCAAGTGCCAGTCCCATGAGATTCATAAAAACCCTCTGCCATCATCTAGTCCTGTGTTTCCATGATATCAAGCTGGAGTTGCTGGATTGTCAGTGAGAGCCTGAGGTCTTTTGGAGGTGATACAGTCTTCAGCATTAGCAAGCTATTGTGTCAAAGCAGCAATGTTTATACTATCACTGACACGATAGAGCAGCATAGCTACAGTCCATCACAGCTTTTTAGCAAGCAGTATCCATTCCAAGTAGCAGTTTCTAGCACCACCGACCACGCCTGACCAGAACTTTTCCCCCGGAAAGATCACATGACTGGAACCACACCTTTTCGTGTAAACTACACCCCCATACCCAGATCGAGTGAATCCCTTATCTATAAATGTCCCTCGGACGCTTTTTCTAAATAATGTCCGGGTAGGACGTAAATCTGCAATTCGGGTGTTGCAATATCTGGTGACTCCCCTTTAAAATCACCCCCGGTCACTGTGTCCTATAGGTCTGCTGAATCCAATTATGTGGAAAAGCCAAAGAAAACATGCCCTACAATGTTTACCACATTGAACTTTAGTCCAGGTAGTAGAGTTAGTGATGCTATTTAACAATGATCATCTATCAAGTGATCCAGACACCCCAATCACTTCAAGTGAAGTTCTTAGCAGGAATTCTATCCAGAGATCCAACCCCAACCACTTCGAGCAGTGAAGCTATTGACTTGGGAGCAATGATCACAGCAGCATGTGATTGTTTGAGAAAACTGGGGCAAAGTTTTGATGATACCCAGAGATTCCAATACCTCACTTCGCACACTGCACCAGTTCTTTCTGATATACTTCACTCTCATCAAGTCACTAAGCAGGGAAAATCCTGGACAGTGTCTTTCCAGCATCACTGGCTTAAAAAGTTTCCATGGTTGTCTTACAGTCAGGTGCTTGAAGGGGGAATTTGTCGCTATTGGGTCCTTTTTCCAGAGCAACCCAATAGAGGAAGTTGCCATGGGGAAAAACCTGGCTTGCTAGTGCTTGCAGCGTGCCCAAAACCCCTTCACCAAAACCCTAGGAAAAGATGGTATTCTTATTTGTCATGAGCAGAGCTCTATGCATCATCACGCTGCAGAATGGGCAGATCTCTTCAGGCATAATTATTCCAGTCCTGTAAGTAGAGTAGATGGCAGCTTCTGAAACAATAAGAAAAATATGCAGAGAAAAACAGAGAAATTCTTCGCCAAATAGTATACAGTGTCAAGTTTTAACTAAGCAGGGCTTACCTTTTAGAGGTCATAGGGAAGACAAAGTTGATTTTTCAGACTGCTCTGTTAATAGGGGAAACTTTGAAGCCACATTGCAACTCCTTGGAAAAAGTAATGCTACTCTCTTCTTTTTTGCGATAAAAATGCAAAGTATTCAAGAAAAACTATACAAAATGACATTATTCATCCGTATGCTTGTAAATTAGGTGAAAAGTTAACCAATGAACTGAAAGCAAACAACTTACCTTTTACCATCATAGCAGATGAAGTGACTGATCTCATGCAAATCAGGAAATCCTTTCTGTGTGTGTTCGTTAAAAAAAATCTAACTACTTCACAAAAGCCTCATATTAAGGAGTACCTAATTAATCTCATTAATGTTGAGAGAGCAAATGCCTCTACAATTACAGAAAAAATCTTGGGATCCATTTCACACCCTTCCATCTACTTAAATGCTCGAAACATTCGTGGGCAGGCCTATGATGGAGCAGCTGTAATGTCTTCTGCAATAACTGGTGTCCAAGCAAAGATCAAGCAAATTTCTCCTCTGGCTTTGTACACTCATTGCTTTGCTCACTCCCTTAACCTTTCTATTGCAGCTTCATGCAAAGTCCAAGAAGTGAGGAATCTCATTGGCATGATAATGAGTTGTATTTGTTTTTGAACAGCAGTCCTAAGAGACAAAGGGTTTTTTAGCGAGCTTTGTATGTATATTTGCCAGCATCTCGACGTTCTAAGCTTCCTGGTCTTGATGCATTGGGTGGAGCATACTTGTTTTGAAAGATGTATGAATGTTTTGTGACCTTTTTGGACACTATTATTTCACCCAGTGAGTATCAACATTTGCTTTTGGATGACAAAAGCTGGAATTGGGACAGAGAAACAAAAGCAAAAGCTCAAGGATTGAAGTCTTCATTTTCTTGTTTTCGATCCATTGCTGTATTTATTGTCACAAAAATGTTCTTGATGAAGTGAAGCCACTGGCTTCAAAATTACAGAAGCAAGATCATGATGGAGTCAATGCTTACAAGATGGTAGCTATATAGATTCCAGTATTGAAAATATCAGGAATACTAGAGATAACATTGACTAAATATTCAGCTCCTGGTACAATTCTGAGATCCTTCCACTTGCTGATGCCATTGGTGTTTCTGAATGTGTTCCCAGAAAGACGAGCCTTCAGCGGAACCTTACTAATGTCCCAAGTTATATTATAGCCCACGGGAGCACTATAAAATAGCAATTGCCATCCCTCTCTTGGATTCTCTCCTGGGTCAAATGAAGAACAGATTTTCGTGTCATACTAATGGCCTGCTCCACCTTGTACCTCTATTATAACAAGAAGTACTTTTGTGACAGAATCTGTTGACCAGTGTGTGTTAAAGTTTACTTCATTGGGAAGGTGACCTTCCATTTCCAATGTCACTGGGAGCCCTAGCTTAGAAGGTGGAATGTTCTCTGGCATAGCAAGAAATATGAATTTGAATCTTCTGATACGGAAACTCATCTACCAGATAATCTGCTCCTAGCTCTTGGTGCTTGTGATAAGAATTTGTTCCCTAATATTCACTGCCTCCTAGTAATTGCTTGCACACTATATACCCATTTCTAGTGCTGAGGGGGAAAGGTCATTTTCTCTTCTGAGAAGAATAAAGACCTATTTGAGGTCCACTATGAGTGAAGAGCATTTGTCAGATCTTTCTGTTATTGCCATGCACTATGGGGAACGAATACCTGTAGTTAAAGTTTGTCAGGCATTTGTTCAAGTCCATCCAAGAAGATTGTTTCACGCTTCTTTGTTTGACAACTGATTTATGATTATATGATCTGAATTGTGGGTGTTGATTATTTTTTATGATATGCTGATGATCTGAATTGTGGGTGTTGGATGTGCATGGCCTACCATATATGGGTGTGGTTAAGGGTGTGGTCATAATGTGTAGGTGTGGTAAAGGTATGGCCACAACAAACCCCCCCTTTTAAAAATTGCTGGATCTACCCCTGGCAGGTATTTCAGGTGCAGTGCATGACAGGTGCTGCAGTATCTGGTGACCTCCCTTTAAAATGACCCTGGAGATCACTGTATCCTAGTTCTCAGTGACCTCGGGTCACCAAGTACTAGGATAGAGTGACCCAGGGAGTCACTATATCCTAGTAAATACCAATAGAGGCATGCATTTCTTTCAGGGAATGGATGTGAATTTTCACCCTAAAGCAATTGGCTTCACATATTTTCCTGGTCATATTCCATCTTTTTAATAGCATTACTCTGGCCATGTCGAACGAAAATAATAATAATGGTACCACAGTCATTTTGCTAACCAATTAAGTCTTAACTATGTCAACAATATAACTATGTCAACAATAGAGCATCACTAGTTATGAGTCAGTGACCTTACTACTTCCTGCCCAAGACAAATCAAAGCAGTTGCCATGGACAGGATGAATTTGGATTAAGCTATGAATTATTTTTATTTACAGATGAAAGGTCATAATTTTGTGCTTGCCTATATATCCATTTAGGAAACATCTCTTTTCCTTGAAAATGTCTGGCAGTTGGGAGTCTAGTCAAATGAAACTGATTAAGGCGATCAAGGGAGACATTCTCAATCTTGTTTCCCAATGCGAGGGTAAAGAACCACTGGTAACTCGTCTATCCATGCTGGGGAATTTCCAAGTCTCGACATTAGAGATGCCTTGAGCTGACGATGAAATCTCTCCACCATTCCGTTAGACTGGGGATGGTATGCAGTAGTGGTCACATGGTTGGTCTCCCCATTAGCTGATTCAGTTGTGCCCACAAGGTGGATGTAAACTGAGGTCCTCGGTCGGACGTGATGTTCGATGGTACTCCAAAACGTGAGATCCAGGTGTTGAAAAGTGCTCGTGCGCATGGCGGTGTAGTTGAATCGGTCATTGGAATAGCTTCCACCCATCTAGTGAATCGATCGATCACTGTGAAAAGGTAAGAGAATCCACCCGACGTAGGAAGGGGTCCAACAATGTCGACATGAAGGGCATCAAAGCGGTAGTCAGGTTCTGTCATGTCTTGAAGTGGGGTGTGGACATGACGATGGACCTTAGACGATTGGCAGTCGAGGCACTCCTTGCACCACCTGGTAATGTCCTTACTCATCTTTGGCCATACAAATCTTGCTGCTACGAGTTTACGTGTGGTTGTTCCAGAGGGGTGTGAGAGACCATGGATAGCGTCAACGATTCTGTGTCTCCATGTTGCAGGTACGAACGGTCTTGGTCTACCCTGGCTGATGTCACAGAGTAAGGTCGTCCCTTCAAGTTGAATATCTGATAGGTGCAATCCTGTGTCTTGCTTGTGGTGGTATGCTGTCGCCTCGCTATCTGTGTTCTGATCAGAGGCCATTTCTGGGAAGTTGATAGGGGATGAAATCACAGCATTGATCTCTGTGCAAACACGGGACAGGGCGTCTGCTACTACATTGTCTTTTCCTGCATGGTGTCGGATGTCTGTAGAGAACTCGGCAATGAAGGAGAGGTGACGAGACTGCCTGGGGGACCTGTCAGCTGCTGTTGCCATTGCTGAGACAAGGGGTTTGTGGTCAGTAAAAATTGTGAAAGAACGACCCTCAATGAAATACCGGAAATGTTTCACTGCAAGATATATAGCCAGTAATTCGCGATCAAAGGTAGAGTATTTGCTCTCAGCTATGGATAATTTCCGCGAGAAGAAGGTAGAGTATTTGCTCTCAGCTATGGATAATTTCCGCGAGAAGAATGCCAGTGGCTTCCAGTGACCATTGATCCACTGTTCAAGGCTGGCTCCAACAGCAGTGTCAGATGCATCCATGGCTACAGAGGTAAAGGCAGTTGCTTGTGGATGAACAAGGATAGTAGCATTGGCAAGCATCTCTTTTGCCTCGGAAAAGGCTCTTGCTTGTTCTTTTCCCCACTGAAGCTTCTTTGGTCGACCATGAAGCACTTCATGGAGTGGGCGTAGGACTGATGCTGCTTCTGGCAAAAACCGATGGTAATAGTTGA
This sequence comes from Cladorhizidae sp. MBARI D1340-BT2, assembly GCA_028752905.1. Classification (NCBI taxonomy): domain Eukaryota; kingdom Metazoa; phylum Porifera; class Demospongiae; order Poecilosclerida; family Cladorhizidae; species Cladorhizidae sp. MBARI D1340-BT2. Next base: position 38,838,063 of record JAQNBH010000008.1, read on the forward strand.
TTGCTCCCAGGAATTCCTGTAACTGCTTGACTGTAGATGGCATGGGTAATTCTCGGATGGTATCGACTCTTGTTGAGGGGGTGTAATTCCATCGGCAGTAATGGTGTGACCTAGAAAGGTGAGCGATGGTTGGCCGAATTCACATTTGTGCGGGTTAATCACTAGGCCGTTATCTTTTAATATACGGAAGACTTGACGTAAGTGGTCCTGGTGCTGTGAAGTTGTTTTGCTGGCTACTAAGATGTCATCCAGGTAGACAAAGGCATGTCTAAGGACAAGGTTTAATCAGCTTCTCGGCAATGCCATGAGGTTTCATTGCCTTTGCTATTCGCTGCGCTACATGATGGAAGCTGCAAGCATTGGTTTCTTCTTAGATACCAATGAAAGTTTTGTTCCCACCCTAGCCCTAGCCCTATATTCAAGTGCCAGTCCCATGAGATTCATAAAAACCCTCTGCCATCATCTAGTCCTGTGTTTCCATGATATCAAGCTGGAGTTGCTGGATTGTCAGTGAGAGCCTGAGGTCTTTTGGAGGTGATACAGTCTTCAGCATTAGCAAGCTATTGTGTCAAAGCAGCAATGTTTATACTATCACTGACACGATAGAGCAGCATAGCTACAGTCCATCACAGCTTTTTAGCAAGCAGTATCCATTTCAAGTAGCAGTTTCTAGCACCACCGACCACGCCTGACCAGAACTTTTCCCCTGGAAAGATCACATGACTGGAACCACACCTTTTCGTGTAAACCACACCCCCATACCCAGATCGAGTGAATCCCTCATCTATAAACGTCCCTCGGACGCTTTTTCTAAATAACGTCCGGGTAGGACGTAAATCTGCAATTCGGGTGTTGCAATATCTGGTGACCCCCCTTTAAAATCACCCCCGGTCACTGTGTCCTTGTTCTCAGCCTCTGGTCACCAAGTACTAGGATACGGTGACCAAGGGGTCACTGTATCCTAGTATACAGAGACCACCGTATCGTGACTTACCACCAGGATGGAGTGACCCCCTTCTCGTCGGCTGAGGAGGCAGTTCATTTTAGCATCAACAGTACTAGATTCAGTGAGGGGAATATAGTTAGCCAAGATATTAGTTCTGTCTAATCCATGCAGTTGTGTACTAGACTGTAACCGCTTCGCTATCCATGATCTTCTGGATGCAGTTGATTTTAGACACTAGGATATCAGTGAGGCAGACAGCTGAAGATTGCATTTTAGAATAGCTAGGGGAAATATTTGTCTTGCTTAGTTGAGACCTAGCTGGGTGCATTTGAATAAGAGAACAGTGGCAGTGAGAACAGTGACTGGCCCCTCCTCTGAATGGACCATCCTCCGAGTTTGTTGTGACCTGTCTAAGCAGGCAGGAAGATCGGAGGAGGAGGGGGGGGAGGGGGTTACCCGCCCCTTTTGGTTCCCAAAGAAAACATTTTTGTTCAACAATATTAATCAACAACAAAGACATAACTTACACTCTAGGTAGGACATACCACTAAAGGCATGTTAAAATTTACACTGACTCTGTTGCAGCTGTTGATTTTTTTAATCAAAGGTCACAGTGAGTGGGCTGTATTTATCAGCTTTTATATGAAAATGTCAAGAAAGAAGGATTCTCAAGAGGCTGCATGAAGCTGACTGCCATGTTAAAAAGGTAACCAGTTTAGTAACAATTTATATACTAGGAATAGGATGGAATATTATTTTTAACTTCATAAACCTATAGGTCTGCTGAATCCAATTATGTGGAAAAGCCAAAGAAAACATGCCCTACAATGTTTACCACATTGAACTTTGGTCCAGGTAGTAGAGTTAGTGATGCTATTTAGCAATGATCATCTATCAAGTGATCCAGACACCCCAATCACTTCAAGTGAAGTTCTTAGCAGGAATTCTATCCAGAGATCCAACCCCAACCACTTCGAGCAGTGAAGCTATTGACTTGGGAGCAATGATCACAGCAGCATGTGATTGTTTGAGAAAACTGGGGCAAAGTTTTGATGATACCCAGAGATTCCAATACCTCACTTCGCACACTGCACCAGTTCTTTCTGATATACCACTCTCATCAAGTCACTAAGCAGGGAAAATCCTGGACAGTGTCTTTCCAGCATCACTGGCTTAAAAAGTTTCCATGGTTGTCTTACAGTCAGGTGCTTGAAGGGGGAATTTGTCGCTATTGGGTCCTTTTTCCAGAGCAACCCAATAGAGGAGGTTGCCATGGGGAAAAACCTGGCTTGCTAGTGCTTGCAGCGTGCCCAAAACCCCTTCACCAAAACCCTAGGAAAAGATGGTATTCTTATTTGTCATGAGCAGAGCTCTATGCATCATCACGCTGCAGAATGGGCAGATCTCTTCAGGCATAATTATTCCAGTCCTGTAAGTAGAGTAGATGGCAGCTTCTGAAACAATAAGAAAAATATGCAGAGAAAAACAGAGAAATTCTTCGCCAAATAGTATACAGTGTCAAGTTTTAACTAAGCAGGGCTTACCTTTTAGAGGTCATAGGGAAGACAAAGTTGATTTTTCAGACTGCTCTGTTAATAGGGGAAACTTTGAAGCCACATTGCAACTCCTTGGAAAAAGTAATGCTACTCTCTTCTTTTTTGCGATAAAAATGCAAAGTATACAAGAAAAACTATAGAAAATGACATTATTCATGCGTATGCTTGTAAATTAGGTGAAAAGTTAACCAATGAACTGAAAGCAAACAACTTACCTTTTACTAGCAGATGAAGTGACTGACCTCATGCAAATCAGGAAATCCTTTCTGTGTGTGTTCGTTAAAAAAAATCTAACTACTTCACAAAAGCCTCATATTAAGGAGTACCTAATTAATCTCATTAATGTTGAGAGAGCAAATGCCTCTACAATTACAGAAAAAATCTTGGGATCCATTTCACACCCTTCCATCTACTTAAATGCTCGAAACATTCGTGGTCAGGCCTATGATGGAGCAGCTGTAATGTCTTCTGCAATAACTGGTGTCCAAGCAAAGATCAAGCAAATTTCTCCTCTGGCTTTGTACACTCATTGCTTTGCTCACTCCCTTAACCTTTCTATTGCAGCTTCATGCAAAGTCCAAGAAGTGAGGAATCTCATTGGCATGATAATGAGTTGTATTTGTTTTTGAACAGCAGTCCTAAGAGACAAAGGGTTTTTTAGCGAGCTTTGTATGTATATTTGCCAGCATCTCGACGTTCTAAGCTTCCTGGTCTTGATGCATTGGGTGGAGCATACTTGTTTTGAAAGATGTATGAATGTTTTGTGACCTTTTTGGACACTATTATTTCACCCAGTGAGTATCAACATTTGCTTTTGGATGACAAAAGCTGGAATTGGGACAGAGAAACAAAAGCAAAAGCTCAAGGATTGAAGTCTTCATTTTCTTGTTTTCGATCCATTGCTGTATTTATTGTCACAAAAATGTTCTTGATGAAGTGAAGCCACTGGCTTCAAAATTACAGAAGCAAGATCATGATGGAGTCAATGCTTACAAGATGGTAGCTATATAGATTCCAGTATTGAAAATATCAGGAATACTAGAGATAACATTGACTAAATATTCAGCTCCTGGTACAATTCTGAGATCCTTCCACTTGCTGATGCCATTGGTGTTTCTGAATGTGTTCCCAGAAAGACGAGCCTTCAGCGGAACCTTACTAATGTCCCAAGTTATATTATAGCCCACGGGAGCACTATAAAATAGCAATTGCCATCCCTCTCTTGGATTCTCTCCTGGGTCAAATGAAGAACAGATTTTCGTGTCATACTAATGGCCTGCTCCACCTTGTACCCTCTATTATAACAAGAAGTACTTTTGTGACAGAATCTGTTGACCAGTGTGTGTTAAAGTTTACTTCATTGGGAAGGTGACCTTCCATTTCCAATGTCACTGGGAGCCCTAGCTTAGAAGGTGGAATGTTCTCTGGCATAGCAAGAAATATGAATTTGAATCTTCTGATACGGAAACTCATCTACCAGATAATCTGCTCCTAGCTCTTGGTGCTTGTGATAAGAATTTTTTCCCTAATATTCACTGCCTCCTAGTAATTGCTTGCACACTATATACCCATTTCTAGTGCTGAGGGGGAAAGGTCATTTTCTCTTCTGAGAAGAATAAAGACCTATTTGAGGTCCACTATGAGTGAAGAGCATTTGTCAGATCTTTCTGTTATTGCCATGCACTATGGGGAATGAATACCTGTAGTTAAAGTTTGTCAGGCATTTGTTCAAGTCCATCCAAGAAGATTGTTTCACGCTTCTTTGTTTGACAACTGATTTATGATTATATGATCTGAATTGTGGGTGTTGATTATTTTTTATAATGATATGCTGATGATCTGAATTGTGGGTGTTGGATGTGCATGGCCTACCATATATGGGTGTGGTTAAGGGTGTGGTCATAATGTGTAGGTGTGGTAAAGGTATGGCCACAACAAACCCCCCCTTTTAAAAATTGCTGGATCTACCCCTGGCAGGTATTTCAGGTGCAGTGCATGACAGGTGCTGCAGTATCTGGTGACCTCCCTTTAAAATGACCCTGGAGATCACTGTATCCTAGTTCTCAGTGACCTCGGGTCACCAAGTACTAGGATAGAGTGACCCAGGGAGTCACTATATCCTAGTAAATACCAATAGAGGCATGCATTTCTTTCAGGGAATGGATGTGAATTTTCACCCTAAAGCAATTGGCTTCACATATTTTCCTGGTCATATTCCATCTTTTTAATAGCATTACTCTGGCCATGTCGAACGAAAATAATAATAATGGTACCACAGTCATTTTGCTAACCAATTAAGTCTTCACTATGTCAACAATAGAGCATCACTAGTTATGAGTCAGTGACCTTACTACTTCCTGCTCAATACAAATCACAGCAGTTGCCATGGACAGGGTGAATTTGGATTAAGCTATGAATTATTTTTATTTACAGATGAAAGGTCATCATTTTGTGCTTGCTTATATATCCATTTAGGAAACATCTCTAATGTCTGGCAGTTGGGAGTCTAGTCAAATGAAACTGATTGGGTATACAATCCAGTACCTTGAAAGCATGCTCCTCCACAAGCAACACAAGTGTTCATCTTTCAGGAACTAGAACAATAATATTTTGAATGATATATATGTATCACATTCCATGCAGCTGTGGTTAAGTCTATACATTGGAGACAGAGGAGGTTGGAGACCAGAGTAAAACTAACGTGGATGCATGCAGACAGGAAAACTAAAGAGGTCTGCCATCGCTAAACATTCATGAACCACTACCACTCAATCTTGTGAGAAGACTTCAAATGGAGGGTTTTCTTGCGAAGAAAGCTCTGCACATCCACCTCAAACCCAAGGATCAGAGCTTCAGTAGACATGTAGGGCTTGACTACCTGAAGTTGCTGGATTTCATGACTATGCCCACTATTCATCATTGCCATGGCATAAGTAAATAATTTATCATGCAACACCTGATGAAGGCCAAACCATATCTATTGATCGACAGTGGACAAATAATATTTTGGTTAGAAAGAGCAAGAAAAATATCTGTTAATATATGACATTTATGCTTTTGTTGTTTTAATTATCCATAAACAATCCACCAGACTTTGCTAACTGCATCATATCAAATGCCAGAAAGCAGTTGACTTCTGCAGAGAACCTAAGTAACTATTGTTATCATAGTCATTTTGATGATACTGACCAACTGTAGGGGGCAAACTACAATTACTTAGTTTGTTTGAACTTATGACCATTTCCAAAACAAGTGATAAACAATATTCTTCTCAATAATCAATTTGAATTTTCTTACTCTATGTTTCGGCTAGATGGTCTAGCTAACTAGCTTTCATCTAGCCAAAACGTCAAGTGAAGTTGATTAATGAGAAAGTCATTGTATCTACATTACGTCAACTGAGAGTTTGTTGAGATCTTATTTTCAATCTCAGTCAATAAACCTAGCTAGCAACACTAAGCATTTTCATAATAAAGTGTGTAGAATAGCTACTTGTAAACTTCCAGTGAAACTTGCTATTTTCTCTTTCACATTTATGATTGATACTACTGAGCCTGAAGGCCACCACATACACTACAGCAGTGTGAGACGATGTAACAGTAACTAACACTAATCAACAGTACTTCAATCAATAATAATATCCATAATACTAATAGTTATGAGTGTCCTGCTGCTCAGGATGGGGGAGGGGAAGGGATCAAAGATCATTCTTCAGCTCGCCATACAACAATTCCTTTCTCCTCTGCCACCACTTCCCTACCCAACCCATAACACACTTGCCCGCCTCCTCCATTTATTAACTATAACAACATGGAATAGTGATGGGTTCATATAGAAAATTATGAAAGTTGAAGGACAGACACCAAGAGCTGGTGGAGCCAGAAGCTATCACAAGTCTTCCGAGAAATTTGTTATTAGTCTTTAGAGGGTCTAACTATAATCTAGTTTGTCTTCCGTATAAATTTAGTTTGGCCAAGTTAAACTCAGGAAGAAGAAACAACCCCTAGGTCACCAAATACTGGGGGTTACCAGATCCTCCGACACTGGTTCATCCTGTTCTCTGTTATGACTAACCTCTGAAACAGGTGTCGAGTTGTTTAAAATGGAATGCCTCTGACCCTGCCGCTGCCAATCCTGGCACGCAATCTAGTTAGTGAAGGTAGCGGTGGAAATGGAATGGTAGACGAGAGGCTGACCCAATTCTATCTGAGAGAATTTGCGTATCTGCTGGAACTCGGTTACTTGACAGATCATAGAAGTTTATCTGTCTACAACAGACTACCAATGTACGCAGTGAAGTATAGCCGTGTGAACACTTAAGACCGAGATGGAAGCTCTAATACACAAACATCCTCATGCTTAATGATCAACACCAGTTGTAACTGTAACCATTACTTGGATGGAACACAAGTGACTCATACCAATGTGACCAGACTCTCTGTTTCCATGTGTGGGTGATGTGATCGCTGGGGGTGTCTTCAATAATTTAAATGTCCATGATATATACTGGTTATTAAGTGCAGAGGGGATGGCATAATATGAAAGGGCTGGTGGACGCCCCCATAAGTCGCCTACACAATTTCTAGTGTTTAGATTGATTATGATGATCTCAACTCTGTATAAATATGAATCGAAATTACTATATCAAGTGAATTCACTAACAAGATCATGGATGGAAGATTTTCTATAACCATGAATTGCAGTGTATCATTTGTTTCCTCACAATTAATTATCTTGATATCTGTGGAAAAATTACTTATTGTGCCTGTTCAAGGACCTATAAGTTACCACTACTATATACAGCATATATGTTAGTACCAAAATGTAGATCTGTTTATAACTGTAGAGGGAGAAGAATTCTGGGCTACCATAAATGCTCAACAGAACTAGGGGCCCGCATTAGTAATCTATGGGAGCAAGAATAATAAGCATAAGCTGGGGTTAGTCCCCCACCTCATGACTTCTAAGGTTGAAAACCTGGGGTTCAAGAACTTTCAATACCTTGATCGTCTTTTTAAATACTTGACCTTTGTCATAACATCAAGATCTGTTGCAGAATTGCAGAATAACCACGACTCAGCTTCTAACTTATTAAAGAATATAAAGTTTTATCCAAGTTGGAGACTACCCATCCATTTACTGCCAGAGTATATAGAGCAATCAACTGGGTTAGAATGTGAGACTCCATCAGAGATCAAGCTCCTTGCTGGATGTACAAATCTCCAGATCTTATTCAAATTAACTATATACCACACACATATTTGAGGATTGTGTTTGTCCAACCTGTTACACACCCATTCAAATTTCCTCTACCTTCCTTGAGCATATCACTACCTCTCACTATAATTGTGCCATTATAATAAACAGTATATTGGGCTAACTTGAATCTAAACAAGTTATCTATTGGCATACTGCAAAACAAAGAAACAAAGGCTGTTCCCTGGAGTAGGGGGTTGGAGGGCAGTTCAGAAGTCCCCTCCCACCAAATAGATTGAGGAAAAAGGATAAATTGAAGACTATTAGCTACAACAAAAATATAACGAAATGAATTATATATAGGGACAAAGAGCTGGCCAAAGAGAGTTAGTTTGGGGATTGGGATGGGGGAGTATGTGCCAAGACATATGCACTACTATCAAGTATTTGCTCTTCTCCCATCACTTGAATACATTCTCATGACAATTCTGACTACCTTACCTAGCACCTTTTCCTTCACCTCTGCGACTGATCTACACAACATTAGGCCTACACTCCCTTCATCAGCTTCATTTCTCCATTCTGCCACCTACTCTTCAGCCCTTCAATGCTCTCGACCATCTCAATAATCTTCCTCAATCACTAGCAAACTCGCCAAACTACAACAAGAAATGTTTCCACAAAACCTTTATCAGCTCACATCTACCATCCTGACACATACCACACCTCTTCTTGTCACCCAATGTCGTCCTTAAAACCTAAATCTTAACCTCACTTCTTTACTGAATCCTATAATTTTTCTTTCTCTTCTTTAGCTAACTTATACCAATTGAGGCTGGATTCTCCTCCCACCTCTTCCAACCACTCTTCCTTTGAACATTTCCCACACAATTTCCCCATGAGCATACTAGCTTCGCTCCCACCCTAAACTTCTGGTTCAGCTCACAAGACTCTGCCAACAACCAGGACAATCACTTAACAGTGCTACAACTTTTTTCACTAGCCTACCTTCAGCAATCTCCATCGACGTAATCATTTTGTTTATCCTCCAGCTTCCTCCAGCCCAAGTCCCCTCTTACTGCAATCCATATTACTCCATCCCACCAGGTTCTATTCTCTTGAATTATTCAAATTCTTGCAGGCTGCCTTCCCTCCTGTCCACCACACTTCAGATGCATGTTCTAGACATGGCCAAGCTATTATATACTCCCATGTTAGTTTACCTCTGTCCACTTTCAACTCTCCAAAAACAATTCTTGCCCTCCATTTCTCTGCTTGTTCCTTCATTTCTCGAAAATGAACATTTCCTCTCATCACTGTCAAACCACACCCCATTCTTCATTCTCTCCTCATTAATCTCTCCCCGCTACACTTTCCACTGACCATCATTGACTTACCCTTCTCACTGTTAATCCTAAATCTCCATTTCATTGCTGGGCATGAGGAGGTGGTGGGTAATTACCCGCCACCTCATGCCCAGCTTTAAGGAGTGTAACACTCTCTCCAATGCTCTGACCAATACTTGGACTACATCACCAAATTAACAATACTTCCACCATCCTATTCCCACCATACATCAACCATCAACATCTCATCACCATCTGGACCAAAAACCTTGGCCCTTTTGAATCCATTCACAATAGTGTATATTCTCTTGGAATCCAACCTGCTGCATCATCTAGTTCACTTCCTTGCCATAGACTCTAGGATGTCAATTGGAACATCTTCCCCAATCTTTCCCCAAAACCTCCATTCCAGCACAACCCCGTTTTCCCCTCTCAAAATTTGACACCATTACTTCTTTCCCTTAAAGTCAACCCAAAATAACTTACAGCTACTCCCTCCTATATAGCTCTCTAATGCAGCCACCATCACTCTCTTAATCAACTTCTTCACACACCTTCTTGCATTCTTATATTCCTCTCATTGCCATAATAACCTACATTGCCACTCCTATATTTCTAAGCTTCCTACGGATACTTGTGCTTGGATGGCTACTTCAGCTCAATGAGACCACCAGCTCTTAGACATATTTGTTAGTTTTTTCTTCTTCCCTATACCTTCTTCTTCCCTATACCCAACTAAGCCACCAAAAACACAATACATTTCCAAAGTTCCCAAATTCATTGTACACCTTCTCTGTCCTTTCCATTCCTAGTATATATTGCCATGCATTCCCCCCATCTTCGTAAACCCTTGATCTGTTGGTATTCTTCCCATTCCACCAACTCCAGGTTAACATACCCCATGCCCACAGTCACATTATTGCCCTCCTCTGCCTTCAGTTCTACCCACATAGTTCCTTCAATCCTCAGTTGCAGCCTAAACCTGTTGGTCTTCTTAACCAGCAGTCCTATTCCACCACTTACATGCTTGGCGATTGTTCACATACCAATCAGATCCATGTATCTTAACCTCAATCTCTGCCCCCTCCCTCCCACCCAAGCTAAAAAAATGTTTCTGCCAGACCCAGCACATGTAAATCTTCCTTCTTCAATATGCACTTTAACATCCACCTCTCTTGACCACAATCCTCTACAGTTTAGAAAACAAAACTTAAAACTCTGACGTCCTCCCAGGGTAACCCAAGCTACCTGGTAAGAGAGTAGTTTACTTTCCACTTCCCTCCTGTTCAGATACATTATTATTGAAATATAGGCATAATGAAAGAATTTTCCTAGATAAATATGAACTCCAAATATAAAACAGATTTTAAGCAGTTATAGTAACAGGTAAAGGGTCCTTTAAATGTTCGTCCTACACTGGTAAACATTTCTAGTCATATATATATATATAATATATATATTATAATATATAGCTTATAAGAAGTAGTTCCTCATATAACACCACAACTAATCAATCATTGACCATGTTCATATTTATTACTCAAGTAGATAAGTGCCTATATTATATGTATATATAAAATCAAGATCTATAATTGTCTCAAGGATAGAGAGGCAAAGGTCATGTGAGGAGTTGAAGCTGATTGGATGAAGTCTGGAGGAAAGTGGATGTGGTTGTTAATTATCAAATAGGGGTAAAAGGAGCTTGCCCTGAGCATGTCTGTTTGAGAGAGTGGGCAGTTGAAGAGTAGACAACAGGGAGGCATGATCATAATAAGTTCATTGGTGAGGGCAGAGTGGAATTGCAAAGTATGTTCAAGAGCTTTGGAGTTGCAGGAAAAGGGGGGAAGTGCCCGCACAGAAGAGGATTAAGGAAATACTAGAGTAGTGAAAGTGTAAGTGTATGAGAAGAAAATAAATTGTGATAAAGGAATTATTTTCCTAGTACAAACTATTTTGATGTGAAGATTCCAGGTGAGGTTTGAGAGCGAGAGTGGAGTGTTGTTATAACTAGTTTAGGGGAGGAGGGGTTTTCGAGTATATAATGATCAGGCACTTAAAAATGGGAAGATAGCTGGATAGTATAATTATATCACTTCAGTGTCAGATTGCACAGAGTTGGAAGAAAAGAAAGGGATGGGAAACATCATACTTATTCACATGCATTGTAAGTATATAAACAGTTACCCGGTATTGTTGAAGCTTTGTCTGATAAGTATTGTGTTCTGAGGAAACCAATTGGTAACCTCAGGTAGGAAAATGTGCAATTGCTGAATTATTCAGGTCAGATATTGCACGATCGTTTACCGGATCTTTGGCTGAATAGCTGAACCAAGAAAATCTGTTTTTGTAATGCAGTTTGGATCTCCTGGTGGTAAAATAATGACAAATACAATATTTTACTGTTAGGTATGGATATTATATATACACGAGATAGATGGATTAGTCGTGGCAATGCTAGTTTGGTACTAAAATTATGACGAACAGAAATACTTCTGCGTGAAGTGAAATGTCGATACATAGATATGCAAAAGTTAGAAGAAAATTGATGGTTTTAATGGTTCCATGCCTACTACTTTTGCAAAACATGCTGGAAGTGTTTTAGGGGTCTAAATCGGCAGAAGACACGGTACTTAGAAGCTAACCAAGTGAGTTTTAGCTGGACTTCAAAATGAAAGTCCACCAGTTTTTCATTTTGCTAATAACAAAATTATGCTTGTATTAAATTCTGTAACAATAGAATGTCAATGTTATATATAATATAGTATGCTCTGCACTTGCATTCCTATTCATGTTTGTGTTGTTCTGTGTTGTACATGTAAAGATGTGTCTATTCATGGCAGGTATGCATCACTATAATAATTTGACGCATAGTAAACTTTTGTCTGACAATGCCCACTTTATATTTTCAACCAATGCCACGAAATACATCAAGAAATGATCACAACTTCCCAGGTGTGCAACCCGAGCCAATATCTTAGTACTTCACCAAAACGGGAGCCAAGCTGGGCTACATCTCAGCTATTGCACTGTTAGCTGATCCCCTAGTTATTTACCTGATCCCTTCTCTTTGTCAGCAAATAAGATGCTTTGAACAAGATGTACAGTGGTAACTGCTGTGAGGTCTTGTGTGATATTGGAAGAGGGGATCAAGCACACGAATAAGGCTGCCACATGGAACGAATGGTCTCAGGAGAACCATGAGACTGCCACAAGGAACGAGTGGTCTCAAGAGAACTGAAGTTATTTATCTCGGTCTACCCATTTTTACACCCTATAAAAAGGTGGAAGGACCACAAATTGGGTGATGCTCACTTTGATAAACATGTTACATACGTAGGTATTAACTAAGGCGATACTTAGAGATAGACTCCGGTGGTAGCACCTATTAACTAAAGGGAGAAGGTAGTCCTAAGTGAGGAACCTTAGACACCTTCTTTAAAACACCAACAACCCCTTCACACACTGCCCTAAAGTTTATGTTGTGTGTATGACAGTTTTACATATGCCAATAGAGTGATACCACCACAATATGTGGCTTCCTTTTTTACCGTAAGTATCACGACAAATTTTCTCAAAATTTCAAGTTTCCGAAGATAGAATCCGGCAAAAAATAGCCTTTCTACCTGCCAGTCTCCAACAACACTTTCAGGTATTCTACAAAGTCCAGTTAGTGAGAATGCTTGGATTCAAGCTACTCTTCTGCTTAGACTAGGCGGTCTGGGTCTTAGAAACACCTCGAGATCAGCACCAGTCTCTTTTGTTGCCAGCACTGACTACCAAAATTAATTGTTCCCCAATTATTGGAAAATTTTGTACCTTCATCCAACTCTCCACCCTTGTTTTTCGGAGAACTTCCATCCAGAGATCCTGGATCAGTTAGGTATTGAGTACAAGGACCTTTCCCAGATTTCACGGATTTCACAAACAAAACCTATTGATGAGCAGGAATTTGATCGCCTTTTTGACTCATCAGATTTATTTGGAAAAGCCAGGCTCAATGCTCTGTCGAGCAGCAATCACACCAGTGCATGGCTAAAAGCTCCCTATCGCCAATTTGGGCCTAGCCATACCTAATCACGAATTTATGGTCGCAGTTAAGATTTGGTTGGGCCTTCCATCTTTCAAAGGCGCCCCACCACCCTTATGTCACTGTGGTATGACCCCTAATGGAGATCACCTGCTTGGGTGTGGTCATGGCCCTTACAGAATTAGAGGGCATGATGCCCTTCGTGTCATAATCTATCAAGCTGACAACTCGTCTACTAAACATGAGCCATGCATTTGCGGAGACTCCTTGGACAGGCCAGAAGATATCTTCCACCCGGATGGGAGGTCCACTTACTTTGACCTTTCAGTAGTCAACTTATTGCAGCCAGGCACAGTAAACAATGCTTCTAGTAGCGCCGGTGCAGTGGGTTTACAAGGGTTTGCAATGAGAAGAAAGAAAGGACGTGAAACATGCAGCAAACGTTGGATCCGTAGGTGGTGTCTTTGTCCCTTTGGTGGTAGAAACACTGGGGAATTGGACTCCATTTGCTCTACAATCTCTACGATAGCATCTAGAACAACTTTACGCAGTGGGCTTACTTCTAGTGAAGCATCCAGACACCTGTTGCAGCAATTGTCAGTCAAACTATGGCCAAATTCATTTTGAACTATATGTCAAGACTTTACCCGTTATTTAACTTCTTATATTCTTGTTTAAAAAAAAGAAGGGGGAAAAAAAGGTAGTTTGGCACACCCGCTGGAGCCGTAATTGTTTATCTGAAGTTTTTATCTGCTAAAAAGTGTCCTGTTTTTGTTGCTTTACGTGTAGCGCAAGGTGCGCGTAGCTGTAAATTCCGGTGTCATGCCATATTAGTCCCGCTGCCATATTTGTCCCTTTTGCTATACCATGCAAGTGCAGCCTCACAAAATGACGCATCAATAAAGTCAACTGCCAAATTTGTCCCTCGTGTGGAGCTGAATTGTGACGGTGAGGACAGAGAAGGACCCTGCAGTATATCTGCGGAAGATCGAATATTTCCTAAGAATGGTAAATACAGTTGTGACACGAGTGCGAAGGAGCAGAGTGGAATAAGAAAAAGAATTGAGCATAACCTTATCAATCCTAATTCCTATTATATATTCAATATCTTTGTATTTATTATATTTTATCAGACTATTTTACTTATTCATCTCTTATGTGTGCATCATGTAACTATATAGGGTGGCTTTAATAACACTAGCATTTGGTTGCTATTAGCCATTCCTATACATTTGCGCTTGTATTTGCATCAATTTATAAAAAATATAAAAAATAATTAAAAAATTAAAAAAATTAAAATAACAGGTGAGACTAATATGGCAAGTGAGCTTGACACTAATATGGCGGGACAAATGTGGCAGGTGACAGGGGCAGATCTAGGGTATCAGTAAGGGGGGTTGGTATCAGTACTAAGGTGAGTCAAGTTGCAGTTTTATAAATTTATATGGGGTAAACCCTCAAAACACCCACCTGGATCTGCCCCTGGGTGAGACTAATATGGCAGCTCAGGTGAGAAATATGGCACAGGTGGGACTAATATGGCAGGCGGGATTAATATGGCACTATATTTGTCCCGTTATCGGCGAACATTTTCTGAGAGGGACAAATATGGCAGCGGTGTCACAGGAAATCTGACATCCCCATTTTTGTATCCCCATTCCAAATTTCCTAGGAAAGTTCGCACCCCCGTATATAATTTTTGGGTATCCCCAATTATATGCCCTAGGAAATATTGGATCACATGGATTTTCCAGAGGGAAGAAGATAAGAACGCCTGCGAGGAGACTATCTACGAGGAGCTGCACGATTACATTTCAAAGAGCCAATATCCACCTGGAAGTAGCAAGCAGGATAAATGCGTAATCAGAAAGCGTGCCAAAAACTTCCACATTGTGGATGGAATCATTCACTATAAAGGAAAAGAAGGACTTAGACAAGTTGTAACTAGCTGTAAGATGAAGCGGAAGATACTCGAAGCTTGTCATGATGACTTAGTAGGAGGATGTCACTTTGGTAGAGATAAAACATTAACAAAAGTATCTGCCGCTACTACTGGAAAGCGATCAAGCAGGATGTTGATGACTGGGTAAGTAAAATTACAGTATGTTTTGTACATCACTCTAGTATACCCATTGCATGGTCTTAGTTGCATTAAACAATGTCCTTTAGGTGAAACGATGTGAAGTGTGCCAATGGAGTAAACGGAAGTTTGATAAACCAGCACCATCCTTACACCCTATTCCAGTGTCAGACACATGGAAATAAATTGGAATAGACCTTATTGAGTTGCCTATCAGCAAAACTGGACATCATTATTGCATTACGCTTACTGATTACTTCGGCTGAAGCTTTTCCAATCCCCACAAAGGAAGCGAAGCATGTTGCTGCTTTCCTTTACTGCATGATCCTTAGACATGGATGTCCTCAGGAGATTGTATCTGATCAGGGTAGGGAGTTTTGCAACAAGATTGTCGATTCCCTTGAAGAGTTCACTGGATTTAAGCACAAGATCACTAGTGCTTACCATCCTCAATCAAATGGACTGGATGAGCGTTTTAATCAAACGCTGAAGAAGCAGCTCCAGAAGCTCGTTAACGATCACCAGTATGACTTGGATGAACTTATAGATAATATCCTATTTGCTTATCGGTCGAGTCGCCAGGATTCCACCAAGTGTACTCCATTTCTTCTTATGTATGGACGAGAAGCTCGTCTTCCCATTGACATCTCTCAAGTGCATTGTAAACATGATGAACTAGACTTAGAACAAAGAGTGCTTGAGTTTCAGAAAAAAATTCACGAGCAAGCATATGCAAATATTGAAAAAGCCCTAGCCCGTCAAAAGCATCAATACGAGTCAAAGCACAATACCAATACTAAAATCAAGGTTGGTGACAAAGTGCTTGTCAAGTCGATGAAGAACGAAGGTCGTAAGGGTGGAAAACTTGAGCCTCAGTTCCCTGGAGGTCCACATACAGTTGCGGAAGATATCGGGAAAGGTCGCTATCATCTTAAAGGCCCCAAAGATGACCTTAAGATATGGTATGATCCTGATGGGAGAAGACTGAATTGCCATGACAACAATGAGGTAAGTATATAATTATGATGACAATATGGTTATTAACAATTTGAAAAGCTGGTTTATGCTGTCAAATGTTTTTTTAAAACAAACATAGCTCTGTAATTATTTGAAGAGATCGTTATGCTGCCAAACATTTGTTGTTATAAACATGTTAGCTCTGTAATTATTTGTCTCTCCCCCTGCCCCTCCCCAAAACAACAATAACTAAACACTATAGGATGCAGGTGCTGATGAGAATACTGACCCATCAGCTGATCAACATAAGCCTTTTACCTGTAAGGCTTGCAAAGAGAACCCTGTTACCCCTACCAGTAACTGAACAAAAGCGTCAGAAACTAGATGTGGATCCAGTGATAGTTAGTAGTGGAGAGGATGATGAAATTGTTAGTGATGGCTGCTGGCAGAAAAATGGAGGAATCGAACTGAATGATGAAGACAAAAATGTACTGCTAAATGGCAGATGACTCAATGACAAACTGATTCATGCAGCACAGCTTCTCATGAAACATGACCTGGATCTACTTCCTGTTAGCTCCTTGCAAAGTCCACTTCTTGGACAAATGCTCAGTTTCAACATCGCCAGTGATGAATACGTCCAAATACTCCATTCTGTGGGTAATCATTTTGACAGTAAGCACTGTTGGCATTCAACATCCCACAGTTCGAGTATATGACAGCTTATCCACTTCGCTCACATACTCTACAAAAGTACAAATAGCATCACTTCTGCACACTACAGAAGAAAAAATTACTTTGGAATATGCCAATGTGCAACAACAGCCAAACTCAGTAGACTGTGGGCTATTTGCAGTCGCTTTTGCTATGGCTATTTGCAATGACCAGAGCCCAGAAGAGCATTTTTTGGATGTGGGTCATATGAGGCGGCATTTGTACAACTGTATCAAAGACAAGTTAATAAAGCACTTCCCATCAAAGAAGAGGAAATGTATCCACATGACGAAGAAGGTTGAAGTAATGAAAGTCTTCTGTCACTGTAGATTGCCAGCGAATGAGGATGGAAATAAAATGGTCTCATGTGACAGCTGCTTGGAATGGTTCCATGACACTTGTCAAACCGTCCCTCAAGATGTGTGGAGTAATCCAGACTATAAATGGTGCTGTAGTCAATGTAGTCATAATTAATAACTGTAACTGTTCTATAAACATTCAAAATTGTCATGTATGGGACTATGGGGTACTAAATATCTTGGCTTTGCATAGTTATATCTAAATATATCTGATTCAGATTGTAGTTGTCATGATATAGATTGATCGATGCCAATGATTTCATAAGCCTCCAATGACAAGCAGGAAGTATTGCTTCAGGCCATGACATTAATGGTGGACATCAATGTCGGAAGGTGTGGTTATGCTGTGCTTTCCACCCTATACAACACACTGTATTCAACCCCTTACTGTTAGTTTTTTAAGTATCTCAAAGCTCATTGGTTAGCCTGTCATGGCCATAAATTATGGTAAAAAATCCTGGTCGGGTTGTGACTAAATTTCAGTTTTCTTCTCTCTTTAGAGAGGTCTGGTTTAAAGGCTTGAGAGATTCTAACCTTATCTTATAAAGGACATTCTTTTATTGGAAGGATTCAGAGAAGATCTATTAAGTACATATTGTCAGACTAGACTATATATATACTGAACAAGTCCAGATTGAAGGCCCTCCATCCTCTTCCCTCGATGACAGTCTTTGACAGAACATCAATGGACAACATTTGAACTTTAGCAATTAGTTAAACTTGAGCTAGCTGATGCTTTCTGTTTGTCCACTTGGGTACACTAACGCTACTGCTACTCATTTGAATCACAAAGATAGCGCAAACTAACTATTAAAAAAGAGAGAGAGAGAAGGGAGAGAAAAAATAGGGGGATTCCATATTTCCTAGGATATTAGGAATGGGGGTGCCAAATTTCCTGGGGGATTCCATATTTCCTAGGATATTTGGAATGGGGGTGCCAAATTTCCTGGGATGCCAGATTTCCTGTGACACTGGGACAAAGCTCAAAATTCCCGGCCATTCCGGAATAGTTGGCAACTTGGCAAGTAGCAGAAAGTGCTGCAGGAAAAAAGCCGCAAGAAGGCAACCAAACACCACAGAAAAGAGTGTGAGAGCCGGATGATGACGATTATTTCGCTAAGGCCGAAGGACCCGCGCTAGATCGAGAACATTCCCAGAATTGACACCTGGCCATGTTCGGTGATCTTGTGTGATTGAAATTGGATATCTATGAAACGGGTGCGATCCAAGTGGTAGGGGGAAAGTAAATTCTGCGACAAGATCCTGGTAGTTAACCCTTTCACCGTCGACTTAATTTTGAGATTTTGACCGATTTTTACTTTAATTTTTGTATCTGATCATTGGTTCAGAAAAGTCCCCAGCAACCGCATATCACATGATTGCCAAAGAGTTACTGATCAACTTGGTGATAAATATGTTGCCTAGCAACCAGACCACAAACCGTTTTTTGATTAGAATACTTTTTATCTCTGCATTTATCGACTATTATAAGTATATTTTATGGCAAATACTAAAATATGGTTGCTTATCGAACTGCAAACAGCATATAATCTACATTTTTTGGCATAATTTATGAATATTGAATGCCCTAATTTTTATATTTTGCAGGATATAGCCATGTTTGCCAGTCTATAACTGTATTGACTGTTGCCCATCAAGCACAACGAGGAGGTCTGTCTGTATTTCTTGATATAGAAAGTTGAAAAGTTCAACATGTTGCAGAAAGGCACAATAAAGCAAAGACTCATAAAGAAAACATACGTGTACTACACATGTCTGCATGCAGAAATATTAAAGAAAAGAAGTTTACATGTACATGCCTAACACATGGACATACTACAAAAGCAATACAAAGAAAATCTCGAAGAGAAAAGGAAGCTAGTGCGAGTAGTCAGAGAGTGTGTGGAATTCCCTGAAGCATGTCCTCCCATGCACAGCACAAAGGCTAACACCACAATGAGAGCAGTGACAAAAGGTCTCATGTCTCTTACCTCTGGCGGCACACACTACACACCTCGCCCTGAAGTCCATAAAGTCTGGGCAATGGTCAAAGGAGGAGTTCAAGCGGTCCAACTGAGCCAGGGCAAAACTACAAGGCTGTCTAATTCTTTGCCGAGAACAAAAGCCATCAATCAGATCATCAATTAGATCAAGACAAAAATCAAGCATATCTCTCTTCCCTCTTCCTGAGACAGCATGTTGGGATGGCCAAACATAACTGTCCAGGACATAAGCATTCAAAATATGATGTAAAAGAATATTATTTGCTGCCATTTGTGTGACCTCCGACCTATGTTGTAGTATGATTGCAACTGATCTCCTCGGTCTACTCCTCTCATATATTTTTGATAATCAGGCAGGAGAGGTGGACAAGAAACATCCTCTTGTGTGCCATCCAGCTTGCGCCTCTTTACAGTTGAAGGTTCAATTCCAACAGGACATTTGGGAGGGTGCAGGATAGAAACAAAATAGATTGGTCATTTGTCCACCCAGACAGCAGAAAGTAAAGGGCCATTTGCACGGTAGTTTGAAAAACCTCGATTACTTGAGGTAACCTTGGTGACCAGGTCTTGGGGGAAGTGCCGGCGATTGTAACATGCTGTTCCACAGGCATTGATGCCACGAGTGTATAGGTGGTTGAATAGCGTCGGACTTGCATAGTATACAAATGCAAACCACTATCCTCCAATCCTTTCATCAGGTATAAAACTACCCTGGAACACAAACCTACCCCTCCACTATCACTATCACTCTTGCCAGTATATACTTGCAACTTCTTCACGTATCCATTGATGGAATCTGCTAGTACCCAGACCTTGATCCCCCACGTAGTTGGCTTATCCTTCAAGTACTGCTTGAAGCCAAGCCTACCTTTGAAGGGAATCATGGCCTCATCAATAGTATATACACTGTTGGTGCATATTGTACTCTTTTTCAAAATTAGCTTCAACGAAATCTAAAAGTTTCCTCACCTTGAAAAGGCGGCAATACTGAGCATGCCCAACAGGCTTTTGCAGAGAACTGTCATTGAGGTGAAAAAACCTGAAGAGCTGCTCAAACCTGGTCTTTGGGATGATTTCGGAAATGCCTGGTGTCCGGAAGCAAGGGTACTTTGTCGTCCAATAGATGTCAAGTCGCGGAAGTTTCAAAATTCCCATGGTAATTAGGACACCGATGAAAGCCTTCATCTCGGGAATAGTGATATCATGCCATGGACGAGGTTGGGGAGAACTAATCACAGATTGTGCTGCAAATCGATTCATCTCCATCACGAGTAAGTCCCAAAAATTATTACTAAAGAATCTGTTTAGGTCAGCACAAGAGAGAGTAGCACCTGAACAAACATCAGGTGAAGTAGGTCCAGGAGTGAACCTATAGTCATAGACAATGTGGACTGGCTCTAATCTACTCCAAAAACCACCTAGAGGATCATGACCTGAAGAACCTCCAGCAGTGGATGGACCAGAAACTGGATGGACCAGGAACACTGATTGGCAGACTGCCTTGGCCACGAGATCTGCCTTGGCCTCGACTTCTTCCTTGGCCTTTTCCTCTTCCTTGGCCTTTCCTCTTCCTTGTCCTTTTCCTCTTCCTTGGCCTTTTCCTCGGCCTCGGTATCCAACATGCCTCCTGCCTCGGCGATCAGAAGGTAACAGTGATACTTCTGAGTCAGAAGATGGAACTACATCAAATGAAGGAGAAGATGGTGAAGGAGAGATTGTAGGAGCACTTGGGGGCGAGTTGGCAGGACCACTCGGAGGAGAGTTTGCAGGATCACTCAGAGGTTCAGCAGATTCAAGATCAGTGGCTAAACCTATTACTTTATAACCTAGTGATATATAACATACATTCTGGCTTATTATGTCTCACTGTTTGCTAGCTAAAATTTTGTATTCCATTCTATAGATATCTACTCATACTTACCAAGCAACTCATACTCTTCATCAGGAGTCACAAAAGCTCCATCAAAAGTGTAGCAGTGCCCAACTTTGAAAGTTAATGGTTTTAGCAACAACAATTCATTCGAATAAAAACAGCACACTGTAACAAAAGTCAAGCCTACTTATATCGGCTTTCAGCAGAAGATTAAATTCCTCCAGAAATAGATTATTTACTTACAACCAAAAATTGAATGTTAGTGTGATATATTACTCAAGTCCACATGAAAGAGGGTTCAAGCCACAGCTTGAATGGAGGAGGGTTCACCGCCTAGTCCAAATAGAGACACAAACATCACACACAGTACAACAACTATCAAAACCACAGTTTTAGATAAGAGATTAGAATATTAACAGTGTTACATAGCCCCCCATTAAATAGAAATCCGTCCCGGATTTAAGTTTCTCTAGGAACAAAACGAGGGACATAGCGATCCGGAGGTTCTCGATTGCGTCTTGGATAACGGGGTTCGATAGGAGGCGGTGGGTCGTCATCTACGATGGGAGTGAGGTGAGTGCCTGGTGGAGGCAGAGAAGGTGGATGTTGCAGACAAGGATGAAGCTTTGATGTGAGTGGAAGTGTCGACAAACGAGTTCCTTCAGGACAGAGCTTGAGTCGATCGAAGTGTACTATTAGATGATGTCGTGAAGAACGTGTATTCTGAAGGCGATATACTGAATCAGATAATTTCTTCACAATACGAAAAGGACCCTTCCAAGGACGATGGAGTTTTCTTCCCATTCCTCGGGGAACTGCTTTTGAGTACAACCATACAAGATCACCTGGTTGAAAGGGCTTACCATGAGTCTTCTCGTCGTAGATATCCTTCTGACGATCGAGTTTATGTCCTAGTTTGGTGCGAACAAGGGAGTAGGCCTGATGCAGCCTGTTTTCCAACTTAATAGCATACTCAATGGATGAACAGTCTTTGTCTTCGTCTGTTGGACATTTGCCATACATCAGATCAATTGGCATTTGTACATTCCTTCCAAACATAAGGTACAATGGTGAAAAGCCTGTGGTTGGATTAACACTGCTATTATATGCCAAGCACACTGGTCTGAGAAGCTCCTCCCAAATGAATGGGCTATCGGTGACTGTTGACCTAAGCATCGAGAGGAGGGTCCTATTGAATCTCTCGATCAATCCATGGTGGTATGGGGTTGTACGAGTCTTCGAAATTCCAAGTATCTTGCAAACTTCAGCAATAATTTCAGATTCAAATTGCCTTCCCTGATCCGAGTGAAGTTGCTCAGGGGGAGAAAATCGGAAAAAGAATTCTTGCGTGAGGACTCAAGCAATGGTCGTGGCTGCTTGATTGTGGATGGGGTAGGCTTCCATACACCGTGTGAAGTAGTCACCTACAACTAAGATGTAAGAATTTCCCGTTTCAGACTCAGGAAAAGGCCCCAATATATCCATAGCAACCATCTGCATCGGGCAACCAACTTTTATGCTTTGAAGTGGTGCTCTGTTTTGGGGAGAGGCCGTTTTGGAAGCGCTGCACAATCAGGACATGTCTTACACCAACTACAGACATCATGGTGGTAACCTGGCCAATAGTAACGTTCACGGACACGAGCTAGGGACTTGTCTTCTCCCAGATGATCTCCTAATGTTGCTCTGTGCAATTGGGTAAGAACTTCTGCTTTCCTACTTTCCGGTATCACCAATTGGGGAATGACATTAGAAGACCCATCTGCGAATACTTCTAGGTACTGACGGTAAAGCTTATCATCATGCACAATAAGTTGGTCCCACAATTGGAAGAGCCTACGAGCATTTCTGTCTAGTGCTTTTATGTCTGGCTCAGGTGGTTTCTTGTCAAGCAATTTGCTCTAAACACCGGTCCCACCGTAGGGTCATCAAGTTGTTCTTCCCTTAGATTAACTTTGTCGGAAAGCAGAGTTCTTGCAACAAAGCTCTCTTGGCCATGATTTTCACGCCCACACTGGCGACAGGGAAGTCGGGAAAGTGCATCAGCATTTGAATGTTTCTTTCCCCGTCGATGTACTATGACAAGGTCAAACTCTTGGAGATGCTCTAGCCATCTAGCCATCTGGCCTTCGGGTTCTTTAAAGTTTTTTAGCCAAGTGATTGCCCCATGGTCAGTCCGGAGCATGAATGAACGCCCAAGGAGGAAAGACCTAAAGTGATGGGTAAAGACAACTACTGCCAATAGCTCACGTCTGGTTACACAGTAACTGTCGTTCAGGCTTGCTCAACAATCTACTAGAATAAGCAATAACTCTTTCTTGCCCTTGATCGTCTTCCTGGGAGAGAACAGCACCAATGCCTGTGTTACTAGCATCAGTATCCAGGATGAACGGCTTGCTATAATCAGGGTACGCTAATACCGGAGCAGTTGTAAGGTGATATTTGAGCATGTCAAAAGCATTTTGACAATCAATCGTCCATTTGAAATTTGCTTTGTACTCGGTGAGCTTGTGGAGTGGCCGAGCTATCTTAGAAAAATCCTGAATGAATCTTCTGTAGTAGCCAGCAAAGCCTAAAAACTGTTGAACTTCTTTCACTGTCCTAGGAGTTGGCCAAGTAGCTACTTTCTCATGTTTGTTAGTCAGCAGAAACTCCTTTGTCGGATACAATATGACCCAGAAACTGTACTTTGTGCTGCAGAAAGCTACATTTTTTCGGCTGAAGTTTTAGGCCGGCTTGACGAAGGCGTTCAAAAACTAGCCGAAGATTAGCCAAATGCTCAGCATATGTTTTTCCCACAATGATAACATCATCTAGATAAACTAGACAATGAGACCACTGAAGGCCTGCTAGAACTAGATCCATTAATCTTTGGAATGTGGCAGGAGCATTACAGAGCCCAAAAGACATTACCTTGAATTCAAATAAGCCTTCTGCGGTTGCAAATGCAGTTTTGGGTCTATCCTTCTCCTCTACTTCTACCTGCCAGTAGCCACTGAGCAGATCAATTGTGGAGAACCACTTGGATCCAGCTAATGTATTCAGCGTATCATCAATACGTGGGAGGGGATAGGCATCTTTGTGTGTCACTTCGTTAAGTTTGCGATAATCCACGCAAAAGCGGAAACTGTTATCTTTCTTACGCACTGGAACAATTGGTGACGCCCATTGACTCTTCGAGGGTTGGATCACTTGATCATCGAGCATACTGTCTAGGAGCTTCTTAGCTTCTTGCCTACGATGAGGTGGAAGTCTGTGGGCAGCTTGTCTAGTAGGAGGGTTGTTCCCAGTGTCTCATGCTTAAGTTTGCTAGTTCTCCCAAAATCAGCGCTAGAGGTAGCAAAGACATCAGCATACTCTGCTAGTAGTGCAGAAAATAGCTCTTTCCTTTCTGTATCTAGCTCCGCTGCATTAGCTTCAACAATCTGTTGCACAAATTTGTCCATTCGAGGACTTTTTTGGCCTGCACTATTAGAGATACCCGCAATGATCTTTTGGGTAGGTACATCCACAGATTCTATTGTGCCAACATGCAGATCCTTAGACAACTTAACCATTTCTGGTTTGGGGTTCAGTAGTCTCACAGGTACCCTGCCCTCTCAAGGTTAAACTATTGATCGGGCTACCGAACATGATAGGGTTTTCCCAGGTTTTTCTTCAATGATACACGTTCCTTTCTGGGGAAATCCTTCAACATAAGCCATTACGACTTGCTCAGACAGTGGGGATCACTTAAGACTTTGTTCAAGACATACCCTACCAATACCCGTGATAGAACTTGATGGGCTGGGTTGAGTGATTGAGATAGAGGCTTTCTGGCCCATTTTTAACATAGCCCTCCCCACATCAATAGATACGTTGTGCTTCAGCATAAAATCCAAGCCCAATATTGCTTCTGTGATTAGTGGACTTACCACTACAACACCAGCTTGATAGACGGTTCCATCTATGGTAAGATCCACGACAGCATGCCCATAAATGTGCAAGGATGTACCATCAACGCTCACCAACTGCCGTTCAGCCCATGGTTCTAGTGTGGCTGCTTGGTTTCCGGCATTCAACTTATTCCAAGCTTCTATACGCATCAGGGTGACTGCTGCACCAGTATCAACGAGGAATGTGATGGAAGATCCATTCACTAGTCCTTGCAGGTAGAATCCACCTGCGGGGGTAACTAAAGATACAAGTAAATCTGGGGGTAATTGAGTCATGTCCTTTCCACCCTCCTGCACTCGACCCTTCGTGCAGGGGTTTGCTAGTTTTCCGACTGTTTTGTCTCAGGGCAGCGACACTGCCTCGCCACGTGTCCCTTGCCACTGCAGTTCCAACAGGTAATGCCCCGTCTACCATCCATGGGACCGCTGACCGCCTCCCGGCGGAACCTCTGCAACTAGGGAGCCCTCTCTCTTCCTCTCCATGATGTCAGTCCTCCCGCACTAGACCGAGAATTGCTAACTTCTAGCTTTTCCACCCTGTCAACCAACTTCTCCACAATGGCAAACAGTTTATCATTAGCTGCAGTACTAGGACTCACTGCAGCAATCTGCTCTATCTCCAGGGGCTCTGTCACACTGGAGACCGACAGCTTAGAGGGAGGAAGGTAGGACTCCAGCTCCAAGGTGGCAGTGATGGCTGCATCCATCAACTCTCGAACTCCCTGTTTCACGCCAAATGCCACCTGCGGATTGTCCAGCAGTCCAAGGTAGGCGTTGAGGGCCAGTCTCTCTCTTGCTCTCTCCTCAAGGGCTGGGTAAGCCTTGTCTCTGAGAAGCCGAAGGTCTTCCCCAAGATCAGCCCAACTTTCAGTCTTCTTCTTCTTGCGCGCATGTAGCTCTGCTTGATAACTGGTCTTCTGGCTCACGGGCTCGATCCTCTCCTTCAATGCGGCCATAACTTGGCCAAAGTCCACTTGGACATCAACTGGTAGATGCTGGAAGGCTAGTTGTGCCCTTCCAGTTAAACGCACCCTCAGCCACTTCAACTGCGTTGCCTCATCCCAGTCATTGACTGCAACAACGTTTCTGAAGTGGAAGTTCCACTGCTCCCAACTACCCTCCCCACTGAATGGGTCAGGTAGGACTAGTGGTCTGGCTGCCATTCTTTCTGCTGCTAGATCATGCCGACTACGCCAATGTAGCAGTGCCCAACTTTGAAAGTTAATGGTTTTAGCAACAACAATTCATTCGAATAAAAACAGCACACTATAACAAAAGTCAAGCCTACTTATATCCACAAGATTAAATTCCTCCAGAAATAGATTATTTACATACAACCAAAAAATAGAATGTTAGTGTGATATATTACTCAAGTCCACATGAAAGAGGGTTCACCGCCTAGTCCAAATAGAGACACAAACATCATACACAGTACAACAACTATCAAAACCACAGTTTTAGATAAGAGATTAGAATATTAACAGTGTTACAGAAGCACTGGCACTACTGTTTGGTCCAACATCCTGAGGAGTTGAAGTTAAAGCTGTGGACAAAGCTGCCAACTCCTCAGGGTCTAATGCCTCATCACCAAGGAGGAAGACACTTGATCTTCATCATCTTCATCGGTATCACAGTCAGAGTCGAAACCATCATCAAACAAGAGCTCTAACACGCGAGCACGATCAAATCTTTCAGCTTGAATTCAAAATTGTTTGACTCATAGTTACCTACATGCTATTGTAGTCGGGGTAAAACGTTTACGAGACTAACTTTATTCTTTTTCATAGACACGACAAAAGAGACAACTTTAATATCGCACAAGACGGACTTAATTAATCACATGACTTTGTTCTATATATAGTTCGTTCTCCTGACGTCACTTCCGCCTGGTACGTGGTCGTCAGAAGGGCTACCAACAGATTCGCCACAGGACTCCCTCCCAGTGGTGAACACCACGTTAGAAGGTAGCGTCAGTGGTGGCTGAATATGGTAGACCGGATGTGTAGATTGGATCTTTATTGGTAGCTGTGTAGGGGAATGTGACCTTGTTGCTGGTTGAAATATTGGCGCCTCAGGGCGAAGGTTCGAGGGTGTGAGTAGTTCCCGAGACACACCAAGGTTCTCCTGATGTGCAGGTTTAAGGCGATCAAGGGAGACATTCTCAATCTTGTTTCCCAATGCGAGGGTAAAGAACCACTGGTAACTCGCCTATCCATGCTGGGGAATTTCCAAGTCTCGACATTAGAGATGCCTTGAGCTGACGATGGAATCTCTCCACCATTCCGTTAGACTGGGGATGGTATGCAGTAGTGGTCACATGGTTGGTCCCCATTAGCTGATTCAGTTGTGCCCACAAGGTGGATGTAAATTGAGGTCCTCGGTCGGACGTGATGTTCGATGGTACACCAAAACGTGAGATCCAGGTGTTGAAAAGTGCTCGTGCACATGGCGGTGTAGTTGAATCGGTCTTGAATCGGTTATTGGAATAGCTTCCACCCATCTAGTGAATCGATCGATCACTGTGAAAAGGTAAGAGAATCCACCCGACGTAGGAAGGGGTCCAACAATGTCGACATGAAGGGCATCAAGCGGTGGTCAGGTTCTGTCATGTCTTGAAGTGGGGTGTGGACATGACGATGGACCTTAGACGATTGGCAGTCGAGGCACTCCTTGCACCACCTGGTAATGTCCTTACTCATCTTTGGCCATACAAATCTTGCTGCTACGAGTTTACGTGTGGTTGTTCCAGAGGGGTGTGAGAGACCATGGATAGCGTCAACGATTCTGTGTCTCCATGTTGCAGGTACGAACGGTCTTGGTCTACCCTGGCTGATGTCACAGAGTAAGGTCGTCCCTTCAAGTTGAATATCTGATAGGTGCAATCCTGTGTCTTGCTTGTGGTGGTATGCTGTCGCCTCGCTATCTGTGTTCTGATCAGAGGCCATTTCTGGGAAGTTGATAGGGGATGAAATCACAGCATTGATCTCTGTGCAAACACGGGACAGGGCGTCTGCTACTACATTGTCTTTTCCTGCATGGTGTCGGATGTCTGTAGAGAACTCGGCAATGAAGGAGAGGTGACGAGACTGCCTGGGGGACCTGTCAGCTGCTGTTGCCATTGCTGAGACAAGGGGTTTGTGGTCAGTAAAAATTGTGAAAGAACGACCCTCAATGAAATACCGGAAATGTTTCACTGCAAGATATATAGCCAGTAATTCGCGATCAAAGGTAGAGTATTTGCTCTCTGCTATGGATAATTTCCGCGAGAAGAAGGTCGAGTATTTGCTCTCAGCTATGGATAATTTCCGCGAGAAGAATGCCAGTGGCTTCCAGTGACCATTGATCCACTGTTCAAGGCTGGCTCCAACAGCAGTGTCAGATGCATCCATGGCTACAGAGGTAAAGGCAGTTGCTTGTGGATGAACAAGGATAGTAGCATTGGCAAGCATCTCTTTTGCCTCGGAAAAGGCTCTTGCTTGTTCTTTTCCCCACTGAAGCTTCTTTGGTCGACCATGAAGCACTTCATGGAGTGGGCGTAGGACTGATGCTGCTTCTGGCAAAAACCGATGGTAATAGTTGATTGCTCCCAGGAATTCCTGTAACTGCTTGACTGTAGATGGCATGGGTAATTCTCGGATGGTATCGACTCTTGTTGAGGGGGGTGTAATTCCATCGGCAGTAATGGTGTGACCTAGAAAGGTGAGCGATGGTTGGCCGAATTCACATTTGTGCGGGTTAATCACTAGGCCGTTATCTTTTAATATACGGAAGACTTGACGTAAGTGGTCCTGGTGCTGTGAAGTTGTTTTGCTGGCTACTAAGATGTCATCCAGGTAGACAAAGGCACATGGTACGTCGCGTAAGATGTGGTCCATGAGCCTCTGGAAGGATTGCCCAGCACTGGACAGACCGAAAGGCATGCGGAAGAGTCCGAATGGAGTGATTACAGCTGTTTTGCAGACGTCCTTTGGTGTTACTGGGATCTGGTGATATCCTTTGACCAGGTCAATCTTGCTGAAGATAGAACATCCCTCAAGATTAGAGTTAAAGTCCTGGACATGAGGAACAGGATAGCTGTCATCTCTAGTGCAGCCGTTAAGTCTACGGAAACCCCCACAGGGCCGCCAACCACTGTTTGGTTTTGGTGTGAGATGTAGAGAGGAAGCCCATGGGCTGGATGAGCGTTGAATGATACCCGCTTCTTCCATTGCTGTGAACTCAGCCTTGGCGATTGCCAATTTGTCAGGGGAGAGGCGGCGTGCACGTGAGCGTACCGGTGGTCCTGAGGTGATAATATGGTGTTCCACCCCATGGGGGACAGTTGGAGAATGAAAATTTGGTGTAAGGATTGAGGGAAATTCTGCTAGGATGTTTCTCCACTCGTTGGCTGTGTCAACCTGGAGGATAGCACCACAGGTTTTGGTTTGGCTGGCTATCATTCCAGTACGGCATGTGATGTCGAAGAGTCGACGGGTATGGAAATCGATAGCCAGATGTTTGTTTGCAAGGAAATCCAGTCCCAGAATGGGATTAGTCACATCAGCCAATCTGAAGGTCCATGAGGTTTTTCGGAAGCCCAAGTCGAGGGGAATCTCTCGCATGCCAAATGTTGCAATGTTTGAGCCATTGGCTGCGATGAGAGGTGTTGTTGGTGTGCGCGTGCGTTGGTCCAACGAAGATGCAGGAAACACATTGACTGTGGCACCACAATCTACTAGGAACCTCCTACCAGAATGATTATCGGTAATATAGAGGAGAGGTGCGGTGTTAGTTGATGTAGAGAGAGCATAGACAGAGCCCTTTGATAATTGTTTGGGGTTGGTGTGGGGTGCATGAGTGTTGGCGCAATGGAAAAATTTGCTAGCTGTGGGCGCTACTGACGGCCAGCTTGATCGTTTCCCTGTCGGTTGAACGAACAGCTTGGTTTGCATTTCCGGGCTTTGAGTCCAAATTTGGCATGAAAGAAACAGATGTCTGTCGGAGGTTCCTCCTTCTCATGGTAACGACGGCTAGCTTTGTGAAGGGACGGCTTTGATGAGACTGCGGATATGTCAGGTGGGGGGGGCGAATATCGAGTACTTTGTCAGCTGCCAGGGCATACTCCAGTACCGTTGGATATGTCCCTGCAACTAAAGCTTGTTGTACGTGTGTGGGCAGAATGGAACGGAATTTCTCCCAGAAAAGCTGTGAGGCGGCATCCTCAGATAATGTGTGCATCTCACGTAGTACTGTGGAGGCCTTCTTACCTGGGTCAAGAGTTGTGTAAGCAGCTAGTTTCCTTGCCTTTTGTACACTGGTTAGGGAAAACTCTTGAGTCAGGGCAGCTTTGAGCTTAATGCCCACTTGTAGTCCGTTTATCTCATACTCCATTATTTAGGCATGCTGTCTGTTCATCAAGGACTGCCAGGACATAAGAAAACTTTGTTTCGTCGGCTGTTATAGGCGTCGCCCGTGCCGCGAATTGTGCTCCTACCTGGCGGAACCACATGGTGGGGTTGTTGATGTAGAACGGACGGTGGGATTCTCAGGGATACAGCTCCCAAAGGGTGTGCCATGGCAGTTCTCGAGATTCGGACGTCGGGGTCACCACTGTAGTCGGGGTAAAACGTTTACCAGACTAACTTTATTCTTTTTCATAGACACGACGACAAAAGAGACAACTTTAATATCGCACAAGACGGACTTAATTAATCACATGACTTTGTTCTATATATAGTTCGTTCTCCTGACGTCACTTCCGCCTGAGATAGAACAGTCCTTCGCGCGCACGGGTCAACGCGGTCCAGCGCTTCTATGCGCTTACGGTAGCGGTTAAAGTCAAGTCATGATTAAGTGGAGATTCTTGGTGTTAGTGACTTTCATGCTCTGTGTAGGAGTTTATCTATTGAGTTTTTACCTTTCATTAAAAGTAAATGATGTAGCTAGTACCTGTGAAACTGGAGATTGTGCGTCAAGCTACAGTGAAAACATCGAGAACACGGAACTAATGATTTTAGTTTTGTCTCGTGTGAAAGGAAAAAGAGAGCGTGATGCCATTAGAGAGACATGGGCGAAAAATTACAGACAAAACGCAACTGCTGCATTGGTAAAATTCTCTATTGGAACTGAAGGACTTTCCTGCCAGGATATAAAGAACTTGTGTCTAGAGGATGCCACTTATGATGATCTTCTGCTCTTACCTGATTTGCACGACTCCTACAAAAACCTCACGAGAAAAGTGCTGCAGAGTTTTGTGACACTGGACAAACATTACCACTTCTCTTTTCTGCTTAAGTGTGATGACGACTCTTTCGCAGATGTGGACACAATTTTGAGAGTGTTACAACAGCTAAGATCAAATCAGCTGCTTTACTTGGGATTTCAATTTAGAAATAATAAACCTCGTAGATGGGGGAAATGGTTTCTGTGTGATAAGTACTTGCCTTATGCTGCGGGTGGTGGATACATATTGTCCCAAGAACTTGTCAGACGAATAGCAGCCAGCTCTGATGACCTGGTCCTCTACAGCAACGAGGATGCATCCATGGGAGCATGGCTAAGTCCTTTTGACATCGATTACCATCACGATGATAGATTTAACACAAGGTATTCATCTACATGTTCCAATAGTGATGTCATGATTGCTAATAGAAGTGTAAAGGACATGTTTGCCATGCAAAGGTCGTTGGATAATGGGAAAGGAATTTGTAGCCTGAAAAAGACTCAGCATGGATACTAACCACATGCTTAAAAGGAGTCGACTATTTTTGGTCTTTTCACCTTTCTACACCTTCACTACTATAATAATTGCGTTTCAAGTTTTTGTCAACCATTCTTGAGTTATGATACTTTTATGCCACCCATTTCATTGTATACTCTCAGAAATGAATAAGGGGGGGGGGACAAAGGTGTTTTTTTGACAAAGTGTTAAAAAGCTGTGGTTATGAATTTAGAGCTCCATAAATCCTGCACACTTCACTTTGTGAACTTGGTGTATAACTCAATAGTGTGCTCTATAAGACCAATACAATAATACTGATTTGCAGAGTTCATCGGGGTAAGGGAGTCCACTACCCCAAAAAAATTAATCTTTTCTTTTCCCCCCAAAATATGATGACAGTAACATGCAAAATGCTGCCTTCCAAATTGGAGAAGATTTGGATGCTCCATTCTTGGACTTATACTAACTTTAGTACTCCCTTCTCCATTCAAAGATTTGAATTCATGAGAAAGAAACGCGAAGAAGACGCTTCACGTAATAGTGAGTTTCAATGGCCGCAGAGACCGACAAGGGAAGCAAACCAGTGATTCTGGTCATCCCCCTAGCAAGCAGCCTAGGACAGACCAAACTTCTCCTCCCTATTCTTGATTTTTTTTGTATGTATATGTATAACACTTTTGGTGTTTTTTATCATGGTATGGTCAGTTCAACCATTGAAATACTAAACTAGTCCTTAAAATGCCTGTCCCGAAAAAGTTGTTTTTTGGGGGCCAAGGACGGTTCTCTCTGCTTCATTATCAGACAAAATTATATAGATTCTGTTTCCTCTCAATGAGAGCTACAAGCTCTGTTTTTTATTTTAAGTAATTATGATGTCAACAGGTACCAAAAAAACAATGAAATGCTACCAAGAAATTGTAATAGAATTTTTTAATTTTCAAAATCCATGATAACACTATTTTTTTTTAACTCAATGTTATATTGTGTTTCATACTTTGTAATTTCCCCTGTGATAAGTTGTAAAATCCCAAAGTAAACTAGTCTCCAAATATGACCGTCCTCGTGAAATCTTAAATGTTCACCAAGTCCGGATCAGATGGAGCTGGTTAGTTGGCACAGCACCAGAAGCTAGGTCTGTGTATATATAGGTACACATCATACAAGATTTCAAATAAAGCAGAGAGAAGTTTTAGGTTTTTGGGTTTTTTTTTGGGGGGGGGGGGGGATAGTGTTATGGGGCGGATGGGCAAAAAACAAAAAACAAAAAACTATTGTTTGGAATTTTTGTTTGAAATTTTGTATATACCTATACACTGAACTACCTTCTGATTGTGAGAGCCACCCAGCTCCAGACTTGTGACCTTTTGTGGGTTGGCCAGGACAGCCATATTTGGAGTAGTGTTTACTTTAGGGTTTCACAACTTTACAAGGAAAGAAGTACAAAATGCAACTAACTATATACATGGAGTTGTTTGTGAAAAGGTGTGTTTGATGATTTTAAATGATTTAAAAAATATTTTCTGTACTATTCTAAAGCCAATTCAAATATACTTGCTTAAAATGAAAAAACTAAGAATGTCATTATGTAGATCTCATTGAGAGGAACCAGATTATATATCTTTACTCCAAGTATAAAGCAGGGAGATCCGTCCTAAGGCCAAAAAATCCCTTTTCGGGAATAGGCATTATAAGAAAGGCAGTTCAATCATTGAACTAAACGTTTGAAAAAACGTTTGAAAAAGGGAGGAATATACCGACAAAAATCATCCAAAATGACACATACCAACAACTATAATATACCAGAACACAACACATACAAGAGTAACTAAACTGTTTTTCTCCTCTTTCCTAATCCTGGCTCGCGATTCATGGGTCGCTTGCCAGTTCCCCTGCTAGTTCCTGGCTGGTTGCTAAGTCATGGCTGATTGCTAGGGCATGGGGTAGCAGTGTCAAAAGCACCAGCAACATACATAACACTCTCTCACAAACCCTTCCCTCACTCGCCTGGCCCTGCTCCTCAAAGTTTTGGCTCGCTCCGTTGCCCTGTATCTTGCCTTCTTCATCCTAGCCACATACCTGCTCTGGAGACAGCCTGATGCAATGGGAGTAAACTGTAATTCTAGCTTATCACCAATGGTCTTCCAGGAACTCTGGCCAATCATTTATTCGAGGAACTGTTGATGACAACGCTACTCTCGTATCGTCATCGATTTTCACGCGATTCCTGGCCTTTGTCTTCATTGCTACTAAAGTTGAGAACCCTGATTCACATAAGTATGTAGTGACAAAAGGAAGAAGCACTTGGAAGGCACGCTGAGTAAGAAGTTGGGGAATGAATCTGTGAGTTTTATCCAAAAAATCAATACCAACCTTTTCAAATTCTTCTCTAAGATTAGCAGAGGATTGAAGATCAATCAGCTCAACTTTTGCTGGGTCGTCATCTTTCATTTCTGACTTCAGTGGTAAAAGGTCTTATTATCCATCTCTCTGTAGGAATCATGTCTTTTTGAAAAGTAGCCAGTGAAGTTTTCCTTCAAGATTTTCAAATGATCTGTGATGTCTCAGTTAACAAACACACTAGGTCTTTCACTAATGACCTCATCCAAGTTTGGAAAATTTGCCAAGTTACTTTGATGAACTCTTCATGCCCATAAGTCCAGCTTTGTCTGCAATGCTGTCATCTTTTCACTTGCTTCAACAATGGTTACTGATGTTCACTGGAGTTGTTTGTGTTAATTTGGTTAAGATGGGTAAATATATCTGAGAGGTAGTACCCTAAACAGGCGATGAACTTGGGATCAGCAAAGTTTTCACACAGCTTTGAATCCCGGTCACGAAGAAAAATCTCTACCTCAGTACGGACCTCAAACACATGATTAAGAATAAGTCCACATGAAAGCCAGCTCACCTCAGTATGAAGCAAAAGAGTCGAATGCTCAGAACCCATCGCATCACAAAAAGCTTTGAACAAACGGTGATTCAGTGCTCGGGCACGAATGAAATTAACAGCCTTGACAACTTTCTGCAAAACCATTTTCAGATTTTCAGGAAGCATTTTTGCAGCCAATGCATGTCTGTGAAGAACACAATGTGTTATTATCATCACATTGGGTGCTTTTTGCTTCACAAGTGCAGTGAAACCTGATCTCACTCCCATCATGGCTGGGTCTCCAACAGTACATATTGAACCAACAATGTTCCATATGAGATTGTTCCTTTCAAAGAAGTCTTGTGTTTTCTGCATTATATCAGTAGCCTTTGTGGTTTGTTGGAGATGTTCACAGAAGAGAAATTCATTCTTCAATTCTTTTCCACATATGTAACGGATAAAAACAAGAAGTAGTGACAAATTTGCAACATCACAGGATTCATCAAGTTGCAAAGAAATTTTTGCTGGGCTAGATTTGATCTGTTCAATAACTTGTTGGCAAATATCTTGAGACATTTCAATAATACATCGATTTGTGTCATTAGAATCATTAGATAGAGGAATGTCTGTTTTGCTTCCTTCCCACACACAATCGTGTTCAACCATGTCTAAGGACAAGGTTTAATCAGCTTCTCGGCAATGCCATGAGGTTTCATTGCCTTTGCTATTCGCTGCGCTACATGATAGGAAGCTGCAAGCATTGGTTTCTTCTTAGATACCAATGAAAGTTTTGTTCCCACCCTAGCCCTAGCCCTATATTCAAGTGCCAGTCCCATGAGATTCATAAAAACCCTCTGCCATCATCTAGTCCTGTGTTTCCATGATATCAAGCTGGAGTTGCTGGATTGTCAGTGAGAGCCTGAGGTCTTTTGGAGGTGATACAGTCTTCAGCATTAGCAAGCTATTGTGTCAAAGCAGCAATGTTTATACTATCACTGACACGATAGAGCAGCATAGCTACAGTCCATCACAACTTTTTAGCAAGCAGTATCCATTTCAAGTAGCAGTTTCTAGCACCACCGACCACGCCTGACCAGAACTTTTCCCCCGGAAAGATCACATGACTGGAACCACACCTTTTCGTGTAAACCACACCCCCATACCCAGATCGAGTGAATCCCTCATCTATAAACGTCCCTCGGACGCTTTTTCTAAATAACGTCCGGGTAGGACGTAAATCTGCAATTCGGGTGTTGCAATATCTGGTGACCCCCCTTTAAAATCACCCCCGGTCACTGTGTCCTTGTTCTCAGCCTCTGGTCACCAAGTACTAGGATACGGTGACCAAGGGGTCACTGTATCCTAGTATACAGAGACCACCGTATCGTGACTTACCACCAGGATGGAGTGACCCCCTTCTCGTCGGCTGAGGAGGCAGTTCATTTTAGCATCAACAGTACTAGATTCAGTGAGGGGAATATAGTTAGCCAAGATATTAGTTCTGTCTAATCCATGCAGTTGTGTACTTAGACTGTAACCGCTTCGCTATCCATGATCTTCTGGATGCAGTTGATTTTAGACACTAGGATATCAGTGAGGCAGACAGCTGAAGATTGCATTTTAGAATAGCTAGGGGAAATATTTGTCTTGCTTAGTTGAGACCTAGCTGGGTGCATTTGAATAAGAGAACAGTGGCAGTGAGAACAGTGACTGACCCCTCCTCTGAATGGACCATCCTCCGAGTTTGTTGTGACCTGTCTAAGCAGGCAGGAAGATCGGAGGAGGAGGGGGGGGAGGGGGTTACCCGCCCCTTTTGGTTCTCAAAGAAAACATTTTTGTTCAACAATATTAATCAACAACAAAGACATAACTTACACTCTAGGTAGGACATACCACTAAAGGCATGTTAAAATTTACACTGACTCTGTTGCAGCTGTTGACTTTTTTAATCAAAGGTCACAGTGAGTGGGCTGTATTTATCAGCTTTTATATGAAAATGTCAAGAAAGAAGGATTCTCAAGAGGCTGCATGAAGCTGACTGCCGAATCCAATTATGTGGAAAAGCCAAAGAAAACATGCCCTACAATGTTTACCACATTGAACTTTGGTCCAGGTAGTAGAGTTAGTGATGCTATTTAGCAATGATCATCTATCAAGTGATCCAGACACCTCAATCACTTCAAGTGAAGTTCTTAGCAGGAATTCTATCCAGAGATCCAACCCCAACCACTTCGAGCAGTGAAGCTATTGACTTGGGAGCAATGATCACAGCAGCATGTGATTGTTTGAGAAAACTGGGGCAAAGTTTTGATGATACCCAGAGATTCCAATACCTCACTTCGCACACTGCACCAGTTCTTTCTGATATACTTCACTCTCATAAGTCACTAAGCAGGGAAAATCCTGGACAGTGTCTTTCCAGCATCACTGGCTTAAAAAGTTTCCATGGTTGTCTTACAGTCAGGTGCTTGAAGGGGGAATTTGTCGCTATTGGGTCCTTTTTCCAGAGCAACCCAATAGAGGAGGTTGCCATGGGGAAAAACCTGGCTTGCTAGTGCTTGCAGCGTGCCCAAAACCCCTTCACCAAAACCCTAGGAAAAGATGGTATTCTTATTTGTCATGAGCAGAGCTCTATGCATCATCACGCTGCAGAATGGGCAGATCTCTTCAGGCATAATTATTCCAGTCCTGTAAGTAGAGTAGATGGCAGCTTCTGAAACAATAAGAAAAATATGCAGAGAAAAACAGAGAAATTCTTCGCCAAATAGTATACAGTGTCAAGTTTTAACTAAGCAGGGCTTACCTTTTAGAGGTCATAGGGAAGACAAAGTTGATTTTTCAGACTGCTCTGTTAATAGGGGAAACTTTGAAGCCACATTGCAACTCCTTGGAAAAAGTAATGCTACTCTCTTCTTTTTTGCGATAAAAATGCAAAGTATACAAGAAAAACTATACAAAATGACATTATTCATGCGTATGCTTGTAAATTAGGTGAAAAGTTAACCAATGAACTGAAAGCAAACAACTTACCTTTTACTAGCAGATGAAGTGACTGACCTCATGCAAATCAGGAAATCCTTTCTGTGTGTGTTCGTTAAAAAAAATCTAACTACTTCACAAAAGCCTCATATTAAGGAGTACCTAATTAATCTCATTAATGTTGAGAGAGCAAATGCCTCTACAATTACAGAAAAAATCTTGGGATCCATTTCACACCCTTCCATCTACTTAAATGCTCGAAACATTCGTGGTCAGGCCTATGATGGAGCAGCTGTAATGTCTTCTGCAATAACTGGTGTCCAAGCAAAGATCAAGCAAATTTCTCCTCTGGCTTTGTACACTCATTGCTTTGCTCACTCCCTTAACCTTTCTATTGCAGCTTCATGCAAAGTCCAAGAAGTGAGGAATCTCATTGGCATGATAATGAGTTGTATTTGTTTTTGAACAGCAGTCCTAAGAGACAAAGGGTTTTTTAGCGAGCTTTGTATGTATATTTGCCAGCATCTCGACGTTCTAAGCTTCCTGGTCTTGATGCATTGGGTGGAGCATACTTGTTTTGAAAGATGTATGAATGTTTTGTGACCTTTTTGGACACTATTATTTCACCCAGTGAGTATCAACATTTGCTTTTGGATGACAAAAGCTGGAATTGGGACAGAGAAACAAAAGCAAAAGCTCAAGGATTGAAGTCTTCATTTTCTTGTTTTCGATCCATTGCTGTATTTATTGTCACAAAAATGTTCTTGATGAAGTGAAGCCACTGGCTTCAAAATTACAGAAGCAAGATCATGATGGAGTCAATGCTTACAAGATGGTAGCTATATAGATTCCAGGATTGAAAATATCAGGAATACTAGAGTTAACATTGACTAAATATTCAGCTCCTGGTACAATTCTGAGATCCTTCCACTTGCTGATGCCATTGGTGTTTCTGAATGTGTTCCCAGAAAGACGAGCCTTCAGCGGAACCTTACTAATGTCCCAAGTTATATTATAGCCCACGGGAGCACTATAAAATAGCAATTGCCATCCCTCTCTTGGATTCTCTCCTGGGTCAAATGAAGAACAGATTTTCGTGTCATACTAATGGCCTGCTCCACCTTGTACCCTCTATTATAACAAGAAGTACTTTTGTGACAGAATCTGTTGACCAGTGTGTGTTAAAGTTTACTTCATTGGGAAGGTGACCTTCCATTTCCAATGTCACTGGGAGCCCTAGCTTAGAAGGTGGAATGTTCTCTGGCATAGCAAGAAATATGAATTTGAATCTTCTGATACGGAAACTCATCTACCAGATAATCTGCTCCTAGCTCTTGGTGCTTGTGATAAGAATTTTTTCCCTAATATTCACTGCCTCCTAGTAATTGCTTGCACACTATATACCCATTTCTAGTGCTGAGGGGGAAAGGTCATTTTCTCTTCTGAGAAGAATAAAGACCTATTTGAGGTCCACTATGAGTGAAGAGCATTTGTCAGATCTTTCTGTTATTGCCATGCACTATGGGGAATGAATACCTGTAGTTAAAGTTTGTCAGGCATTTGTTCAAGTCCATCCAAGAAGATTGTTTCACGCTTCTTTGTTTGACAACTGATTTATGATTATATGATCTGAATTGTGGGTGTTGATTATTTTTTATAATGATATGCTGATGATCTGAATTGTGGGTGTTGGATGTGCATGGCCTACCATATATGGGTGTGGTTAAGGGTGTGGTCATAATGTGTAGGTGTGGTAAAGGTATGGCCACAACAAACCCCCCCTTTTAAAAATTGCTGGATCTACCCCTGGCAGGTATTTCAGTTGCAGTGCATGACAGGTGCTGCATTATCTGGTGACCTCCCTTTAAAATGACCCTGGAGATCACTGTATCCTAGTTCTCAGTGACCTCGGGTCACCAAGTACTAGGATAGAGTGACCCAGGGAGTCACTATATCCTAGTAAATACCAATAGAGGCATGCATTTCTTTCAGGGAATGGATGTGAATTTTCACCCTAAAGCAATTGGCTTCACATATTTTCCTGGTCATATTCCATCTTTTTAATAGCATTACTCTGGCCATGTGGAATGAAAATAATAATAATGGTACCACAGTCATTTTGCTAACCAATTAAGTCTTCACTATGTCAACAATAGAGCATCACTAGTTATGAGTCAGTGACCTTACTACTTCCTGCTCAATACAAATCACAGCAGTTGCCATGGACAGGGTGAATTTGGATTAAGCTATGAATTATTTTTATTTGCAGATGAAAGGTCATCATTTTGTGCTTGCTTATATATCCATTTAGGAAACATCTCTAATGTCTGGCAGTTGGGAGTCTAGTCAAATGAAACTGATTGGGTATACAATCCAGTACCTTGAAAGCATGCTCCTCCACAAGCAACACAAGTGTTCATCTTTCAGGAACTAGAACAATAATATTTTGAATGATATATATGTATCACATTCCATGCAGCTGTGGTTAAGTCTATACATTGGAGACAGAGGAGGTTGGAGACCAGAGTAAAACTAACGTGGATGCATGCAGACAGGAAAACTAAAGAGGTCTGCCATCGCTAAACATTCATGAACCACTACCACCCAATCTTGTGAGAAGACTTCAAATGGAGGGTTTTCTTGCGAAGAAAGCTCTGCACATCCACCTCAAACCCAAGGATCAGAGCTTCAGTAGACATGTATATAGGGCTTGACTACCTGAAGTTGCTGGATTTCACGACTATGCCCACTATTCATCATTGCCATGGCATAAGTAAATAATTTATCATGCAACACCTGATGAAGGCCAAACCATATCTATTGATCGACAGTGGACAAATAATATTTTGGTTAGAAAGAGCAAGAAAAATATCTGTTAATATATGACATTTATGCTTTTGTTGTTTTAATTATCCATAAACAATCCACCAGACTTTGCTAACTGCATCATATCAAATGCCAGAAAGCAGTTGACTTCTGCAGAGAACCTAAGTAACTATTGTTATCATAGTCATTTTGATGATACTGACCAACTGTCGGGGGCAATCTACAATTACTTAGTTTGTTTGAACTTATGACCATTTCCAAAACAAGTGATAAACAATATTCTTCTCAATAATCAATTTGAATTTTCTCACTCTATGTTTCGGCTAGATGGTCTAGCTAACTAGCTTTCATCTAGCCAAAACGTCAAGTGAAGTTGATTAATGAGAAAGTCATTGTATCTACATTACGTCAACTGAGAGTTTGTTGAGATCTTATTTTCAATCTCAGTCAATAAACCTAGCTAGCAACACTAAGCATTTTCATAATAAAGTTTGTAGAATAGCTACTTGTAAACTTCCAGTGAAACTTGCTATTTTCTCTTTCACATTTATGATTGATACTACTGAGCCTGAAGGCCACCACATACACTACAGCAGTGTGAGACGATGTAACAGTAACTAACACTAATCAACA
Source organism: Cladorhizidae sp. MBARI D1340-BT2 (assembly GCA_028752905.1). NCBI lineage: Eukaryota > Metazoa > Porifera > Demospongiae > Poecilosclerida > Cladorhizidae > Cladorhizidae sp. MBARI D1340-BT2. The sequence goes on from JAQNBH010000008.1 coordinate 38,879,062, forward strand.
GTACTTCAATCAATAATAATATCCATAATACTAATAGTTATGAGTGTCCTGCTGCTCAGGATGGGGGAGGGGAAGGGATCAAAGATCATTCTTCAGCTCGCCATACAACAATTCCTTTCTCCTCTGCCACCACTTCCCTACCCAGCCCATAACACACTTGCCCGCCTCCTCCATTTATTAACTATAACAACATGGAATAGTGATGGGTTCATATAGAAAATTATGAAAGTTGAAGGACAGACACCAAGAGCTGGTGGAGCCAGAAGCTATCACAAGTCTTCCGAGAAATTTGTTATTAGTCTTTAGAGGGTCTAACTATAATCTAGTTTGTCTTCCGTATAAATTTAGTTTGGCCAAGTTAAACTCAGGAAGAAGAAACAACCCCTAGGTTACCAAATACTGGGGGTTACCAGATCCTCCGACACCGGTTCATCCTGTTCTCTGTTATGACTAATCTCTGAAACAGGTGTCGAGTTGTTTAAAATGGAATGCCTCTGACCCTGCCGCTGCCAATCCTGGCACGCAATCTAGTTAGTGAAGGTAGCGGTGGAAATGGAATGGTAGACGAGAGGCTGACCCAATTCTATCTGAGAGAATTTGCGTATCTGCTGGAACTCGGTTACTTGACAGATCATAGAAGTTTATCTGTCTACAACAGACTACCAACTGTGTGAACATTTAAGACCGAGATGGAAGCTCTAATACACAAACATCCTCATGCTTAATGATCAACACCAGTTGTAACTGTAACCATTACTTGGATGGAACACAAGTGACTCATACCAATGTGACCAGACTCTCTGTTTCCATGTGTGGGTGATGTGATCGCTGGGGTTGTCTTCAATAATTTAAATGTCCATGATATATACTGGTTATTAAGTGCAGAGGGGATGGCATAATATGAAAGGGCTGGTGGACGCCCCCATAAGTCGCCTACACAATTTCTAGTGTTTAGATTGATTATGATGATCTCAACTCTGTATAAATATGAATCGAAATTACTATATCAAGTGAATTCACTAACAAGATCATGGATGGAAGATTTTCTATAACCATGAATTGCAGTGTATCATTTGTTTCCTCACAATTAATTATCTTGATATCTGTGGAAAAATTACTTATTGTGCCTGTTCAAGGACCTATAAGTTACCAGTACCAAAATGTAGATCTGTTTATAACTGTAGAGGGAGAAGAATTCTGGGCTACCATAAATGCTCAACAGAACTAGGGGCCCGCATTAGTAATCTATGGGAGCAAGAATAATAAGCATAAGCTGGGGTTAGTCCCCCACCTCATGACTTCTAAGGTTGAAAACCTGGGGTTCAAGAACTTTCAATACCTTGATCGTCTTTTAAAATACTTGACCTTTGTCATAACATCAAGATCTGTTGCAGAATTGCAGAATAACCACGACTCAGCTTCTAACTTATTAAAGCATATAAAGTTTTATCCAAGTTGGATACTACCCATCCATTTACTGCCAGAGTATATAGAGCAATCAACTGGGTTAGAATGTGAGACTCCATCAGAGATCAAGCTCCTTGCTGGATGTACAAATCTCCAGATCTTATTCAAATTAACTACCACACACATATTTGAGGATTGTGTTTGTCCAACCTGTTACACACCCATTCAAATTTCCTCTACCTTCCTTGAGCATATCACTACTTCTCACTACAATTGTGCCATTATAATAAACAGTATATTGGGCTAACTTGAATCTAAACAAGTTATCTATTGGCATACTGCAAAACAAAGAAACAAAGGCTGTTCCCTGGAGTAGGGGGTTGGAGGGCAGTTCAGAAGTCCCCTCCCTCCAAATAGATTGAGGAAAAAGGATAAATTGAAGACTATTAGCTACAACAAAAATATAACGAAATGAATTATATATAGGGACAAAGAGCTGGCCAAAGAGAGTTAGTTTGGGGATTGGGATGGGGGAGTATGTGCCAAGACATATGCACTACTATCAAGTATTTGCTCTTCTCCCATCACTTGAATACATTCTCATGACAATTCTGACTACCTTACCTAGCACCTTTTCCTTCACCTCTGCGACTGATCTACACAACATTAGGCCTACACTCCCTTCATCAGCTTCATTTCTCCATTCTGCCACCTACTCTTCAGCCCTTCAATGCTCTCGACCATCTCAATAATCTTCCTCAATCACTAGCAAACTCGCCAAACTACAACAAGAAATGTTTTCACAAAAACTTTATCAGCTCACATCTACCATCCTGACACATACCACACCTCTTCTTGTCACCCAATGTCGTCCTTAAAACCTAAATCTTAACCTCACTTCTTTACTGAATCCTATAATTTTTCTTTCTCTTCTTTAGCTAACTTATACCAATTGAGGCTGGATTCTCCTCCCACCTCTTCCAACCACTCTTCCTTTGAACATTTCCCACACAATTTCCCCATGAGCCTACTAGCTTCGCTCCCACCCTAAACTTCTGGTTCAGCTCACAAGACTCTGCCAACAACCAGGACAATCACTTAACAGTGCTACAACTTTTTTCACTAGCCTACCTTCAGCAATCTCCATCGACGTAATCATTTTGTTTATCCTCCAGCTTCCTCCAGCCCAAGTCCCCTCTTACTGCAATCCATATTACTCCATCCCACCAGGTTCTATTCTCTTGAATTATTCAAATTCTTGCAGGCTGCCTTCCCTCCTGTCCACCACACTTCAGATGCATGTTCTAGACATGGCCAAGCTATTATATACTCCCATGTTAGTTTACCTCTGTCCACTTTCAACTCTCCAAAAACAATTCTTGCCCTCCATTTCTCTGCTTGTTCCTTCATTTCTCGAAAATGAACATTTCCTCTCATCACTGTCAAACCACACCCCATTCTTCATTCTCTCCTCATTAATCTCTCCCCGCTACACTTTCCACTGACCATCATTGACTTACCCTTCTCACTGTTAATCCTAAATCTCCATTTCATTGCTGGGCATGAGGAGGTGGTGGGTAATTACCCGCCACCTCATGCCCAGCTTTAAGGAGTGTAACACTCTCTCCAATGCTCTGACCAATACTTGGACTACATCACCAAATTAACAATACTTCCACCATCCTATTCCCACCATACATCAACCATCAACATCTCATCACCATCTGGACCAAAAACCTTGGCCCTTTTGAATCCATTCACAATAGTGTATATTCTCTTGGAATCCAACCTGCTGCATCATCTAGTTCACTTCCTTGCCATAGACTCTAGGATGTCAATTGGAACATCTTCCCCAATCTTTCCCCAAAACCTCCATTCCAGCACAACCCCGTTTTCCCCTCTCAAAATTTGACACCATTACTTCTTTCCCTTAAAGTCAACCCAAAATAACTTACAGCTACTCCCTCCTATATAGCTCTCTAATGCAGCCACCATCACTCTCTTAATCAACTTCTTCACACACCTTCTTGCATTCTTATATTCCTCTCATTGCCATAATAACCTACATTGCCACTCCTATATTTCTAAGCTTCCTACAGATACTTGTGCTTGGATGGCTACTTCAGCTCAATGAGACCACCAGCTCTTAGACATATTTGTTAGTTTTTTCTTCTTCCCTATACCTTCTTCTTCCCTATACCCAACTAAGCCACCAAAAACACAATACATTTCCAAAGTTCCCAAATTCATTGTACACCTTCTCTGTCCTTTCCATTCCTAGTATATATTGCCATACATTCCCCCCATCTTCGTAAACCCTTGATCTGTTGGTATTCTTCCCATTCCACCAACTCCAGGTTAACATACCCCATGCCCACAGTCACATTATTGCCCTCCTCTGCCTTCAGTTCTACCCACATAGTTCCTTCAATCCTCAGTTGCAGCCTAAACCTGTTGGTCTTCTTAACCAGCAGTCCTATTCCACCACTTACATGCTTGGCGATTGTTCACATACCAATCAGATCCAGGTATCTTAACCTCAACCTCTGCCCCCTCCCTCCCACCCAAGCTTAAAAAATGTTTCTGCCAGACCCAGCACATGTAAATCTTCCTTCTTCAATATGCACTTTAACATCCACCGCTCTTGACCACAAACCTCTACAGTTTAGAAAACAAAACTTAAAACTCTGACGTCCTCCCAGGGTAACCCAAGCTACCTGGTAAGAGAGTAGTTTACTTTCCACTTCCCTCCTGTTCAGATACATTATTATTGAAATATAGGCATAATGAAAGAATTTTCCTAGATAAATATGAACTCCAAATATAAAACAGATTTTAAGCAGTTATAGTAACAGGTAAAGGGTCCTTTAAATGTTCGTCCTACACTGGTAAACATTTCTAGTCATATATATATATAATATATATATTATAATATATAGCTTATAAGAAGTAGTTCCTCATATAACACCACAACTAATCAATCATTGACCATGTTCATATTTATTACTCAAGTAGATAAGTGCCTATATTATAATTATGTATATATAAAATCAAGATCTATAATTGTCTCAAGGATAGAGAGGCAAAGGTCATGTGAGGAGTTGGAGCTGATTGGATGAAGTCTGGAGGAAATTGGATGTGGTTGTTAATTATCAAATAGGGGTAAAAGGAGCTTGCCCTGAGCATGTCTGTTTGAGACAGTGGGCAGTTGAAGAGTAGACAACAGGGAGGCATGATCATAATAAGTTCATTGGTGAGGGCAGAGTGGAAGTGCAAAGTATGTTCAAGAGCTTTGGAGTTGCAGGAAAAGGGGGGAAGTGCCCACACAGAAGAGGAGTAAGGAAATAGTAGAGTAGTGAAAGTGTAAGTGTATGAGAAGAAAATAAATTGTGATAAAGGAATTATTTTCCTAGTACAAACTATTTTGATGTGAAGATTCCAGGTGAGGTTTGAGAGCGAGATTAATATATATAAATAATTCAAGTGGAGTGTTGTTATAACTAGTTTAGGGGAGGAGGGGTTTTCGAGTATATAATGATCATGCACTTAAAAATGGGAAGATAGCCGGATAGTATAATTATATCACTTCAGTGCCAGATTGCACAGAGTTGGAAGAAAAGAAAGGGATGGGAAACATCACACTTATTCACATGCATTGTAAGTATATAAACAGTTACCCGGTATTGTTGAAGCTTTGTCTGATAAGTATTGTGTTCTGAGGAAACCAATTGGTAACCTCAGGTAGGAAAAATGTGCAATTGCTGAATTATTCAGGTCAGATATTGCACGATCGTTTACCGGATCTTTGGCTGAATAGCTGAACCAAGAAAATTTGTTTTTGTAATGTAGTTTGGATCTCCTGGTGGTAAAATAATATGACAAATACAATATTTTACTGTTAGGTATGGAAATTATACACGAGATAGATGGATTAGTCGTGGCAATGCTAGTTTGGTACTAAAATTATGACGAACAGAAATACTTATGCGTGAAGTGAAATGTCGATACATAGATATGCAAAAGTTAGAAGAAAATTGATGGTTTTAATGGTTCCATGCCCACTACTTTTGCAAAACATGCTGGAAGTGTTTTAGGGGTCAGAAGACACGGTAATTAGAAGCTAACCAAGTGAGTTTTAGCTGGACTTCAAAATGAAAGTCCACCAGTTTTTCATTTTGCTAATAACAAAATTATGCTTGTATTAAATTCTGTAACAATAGAATGTCAATGTTATATATATAGTATGCTCTGCACTTGCATTCCTATTCATGTTTGTGTTGTTCTGTGTTGTACATGTAAAGATGTGTCTATTCATGGCAGGTATGCATCACTATAATAATTTGACGCATAGTAAACTTTTGTCTGACAATGCCCACTTTATATTTTCAACCAATGCCACGAAATACATAAAAAAATGATTACAACTTCCCAGGTGTGCAACCCGAGCCAATATCTTAGTACTTCACCAAAACGGCTCTGGGCTACATCTCAGCTATTGCGCTGTCAGCTGATCCCCTAGTTATTTACCTGTTCCCTTCTCTTTGTCAGCAAATAAGATGCTTTGAACAAGATGTACAGTGGTAACTGCTGTGAGGTCTTGTGTGATATTGGAAGAGGGGATCGAGCACACAAATATGGCTGCCGCATGGAACGAATGGTCTCAGGAGAACCATGAGACTGCCACAAGGAACGAGAGGTCTCAAGAGAACTGAAGTTATTTATCTCGGTCTACCCATTTTTACACCCTATAAAAAGGTGGAAGGACCACAAATTGGGTGATGCTTACTTTGATAAACATGTTACATACGTAGGTATTAACTAAGGCGATACTTAGAGATAGACTCCGGTGGTAGCACTTATAAACTGAAGGGAGAAGGTAGTCCTAAGTGAGGAACCTTAGACACCTTCTTTAAAACACCAACAACACCTTCACACACTGCCCTAAAGTTTATGTTGTGTGTATGACAGTTTTACATATGCCAATAGAGTGAGATACCACCACAATATGTGGCTTCCTTTTTTACCGTAAGTATCACGACAAATTTTCTCAAAATTTCAAGTTTCCGAAGATAGAATCCAGCAAAGAATAGCCCATATCCTTATAATAAAAAAACAAAGAGCCACATTATGTAGATCTCAAAGAGAGGAATCTAATGATGTGTAATTTTAGTACTCAGTACTAAATATCATGGGGATAAGGAGCATTCTAGTACCACAAATCAAAAAAGAGTAATTTCAGTAAACTTACAAACAAATATGCACATAAGCACAAATATAGGTAAAACTTCAAACAGTTTAGTCCAAACTTAAAGTCCTGGATATATCAGAAGGAATATATATCTCCTGAAATAGTCAATGAAATAATCGCTATTATGGGAAACACAGTACTTCGTAAGATTAAACAGCAAAATCTTCTCCATTATTGCAGATGAAGCAACTGATGTTTCTTGAAATGAACAGATGTGTTTATCCATTCGACAGATGATGACTATCAGATCTATGAAGAACCCCTTGGTTTGGTTCAATTGCCAGACACCAAGGCCTGCACAATATTTAGTGTTATTAAAGATCTTTTAATTAGGTGCTCTTTTCCTCTGTCACAATGTAGAGGTCAAGCTTTTGACGGCAAATATGAGTGGTGTGAGGAATGGGGTGCAAGCTTTGATAAAAAAGGAAGAGAATCGTGCATTGTATGTACATTGTCTAGCACATAGCCTGAATATATGTGTACAGTGTGTTGCAAAACGATGTGAGCTAATTCGAGATGTCATGGATTTCACCTATGCATTACTGCAACTCATTAAGTTTTCACCCACTCTTTTTGACAGCATCAGAAAGCAAGTAGCCCAAGGGAGTGAAGTATCTCCTCCTTCATTGAGAGATCCGGATGGACTCTCAGAAACCGTTCAATTGATAGCATTCTACAGAATTATAGCAACCTCACCACACTGGAAGAAGTTGCAAAGGGAAGTGATGAATATGCTGCAAAGGGCAATGGATTGCTTCATCGTATGGAGAACGTTTCATATCTTCTTCGGATTAAAGTTGGCACATTTGATATTCAGTGCATCTGAACAATTCAGTACCAATCTCTAAGCAAAAGATACAACTCTACAAGAAGCCACACAAGGAGCAGATCTTCTTGTTGCTCATTATCGGTTAACTGTGTACTGAGTCCAGATTTAACCTATTTTATGATGATGTTCTTGAGAAATCTTCTGGACTCACAGATGAGCCCTCTCTGCCAAGGTATCGAAAAAGGCCAAAACAGCTGGATGATGGTGAAGAGCCATATCGCTATCATGTTTATGCATTAGAGCTTGTAAAAGAGAAAGTGGAGAGAAGATTTGATCAAGCTGATTTTCAAATGATTCAAATGCTCGAGTCTCTATTGGTTGATGTAGCTAATGGAAAGACTTTACAGCCAGATGAGTCTCTATTGCAGTATCTCGAAAAAGACATTTGCAGAGATCGATTCGTTTCCCAGTTGGCAATGGTAGCTGACATGGTAAAGAATGCATTTCAACATGCTCCAATGTTGTCGGTAACAAGTGTAAGGTCAATTGCTGCAGGAATAAATCAGAGTACTGCTTAGCAAAGTTGACATTGGTCTGAAAATATACTTCACATTTCCAGTAACAACTGCAACGGCTGAGCGATCCTTTTCCTCATTACGTAGGCTCAAAACTTATCTACGAAGCACCATGAGTCAATCTAGGTTGAACAATCTATTCATGTTGTATGTTCACCAGGACAAAAGTGATGAATTGGCCTATCCTTTATAGCTAAAGAATTTGTATGCGGTAAACCAACGTAGATGTAACTATTTTGGTAAACATTAATAAGATTTTTGGTGTGGATTCATAGAGTAATATATAGGAAAATTTGGTGCCCCCCCAATGTAAAACATCTTCCTATGCCCCTGTTTTGCATCACACACTTTAAACTCTGCTGGAAAAAAATTCTCCCAGTTAGAAAAAGAAGGGCTAGCTATTATTTTTTAAGGGTTATCGCCCAATAGCAGTTGGTGACAGTTTCCGTAGACTTGCGAGCTGCCTGTGCTGTTCCTCGGTTTATCAAGAACTCCCGGAGTTATTTCTCCCACATGGTCAGTTTGGTGTAGGAATTAAAGGTGGTTTGGAGGCAGTTATTCACACCACCAGGATATAATAAACCATCTCAGGGAGCATGAGGACATGTGTGTTCTCAGGTTAAATTTTTCTAATGCATTTAATGAATGTCATAGAAGCGATTCTGTGGAGGAACTGATCCCTGATATCTTCGCCTGGAGCCAATACTGTTACTGCACTGAAGCTGAATTAAGATTTGGTAATAGTAGGTTGATTTCCTCCAGTGGAGTACAACAAGATGACCCCCTGGACCCTATACATTTTTTCACTAGTTCTCACCCACTTGAAGAAGAAAATCAAACAACCACAAAATGTACAGCTAGAAATGTGGTATCTGGATGATGGCACCTTCATTGCTTCCCATACAGCAGCCTCTAGTATCCTCCATCGGATCTCAGAATTAGGTTCTGGTTTTGGACTACACCTCAATATAGAGAGAAATTTGAAGTTTATTGGCCAAGCGGGAACACCTCATTTCCAGAGTTTCCTGAGATTATAAAGAAGCCCAGCGAAGGGATCACTCTCGTAGGATTGCCTCTTTGGGGAACTGAAGAGTTTTTTAACAGACTATTACAGCAAGGTATTCCACCTACCCTCAATCCTCCCCACCATGAAGATGCACAGGTGAGCCTCCATCTACTATGGAGTTGTCTAGGAATCTGCAAGATAAACCATTTATTGAGTGAAGTGCCAATGTTCCTTATCGATAACCAGCTTTCAGTTTGATGCCAGTCTCCGATCAACACTTTCAGGTATTCTACGAAGTCCAGTTAGTGAGAACGCTTGGATTCAAGCTACTCTTCCGCTTAGACTAGGCGGTCTGGGTCTTAGAAACACCTCAAGATCAGCACCAGTCTCTTTTGTTGCCAGAACTGACTACTCAAAATTAATTGTTCCCCAATTATTGGAAAATTTGGAGCCTTCATCCAACTCTCCACCCTTGTTTTTCGGAGAACTTCCATCCAGAGTCATCCTGGGTATTGAGTACATGGACCTTTCCCAGATTTCATAACAAAACCTACAAGCTTGCCTTGATGAGCAGGAATTTGATTGCCTTTTAGACTCATCAGATTTATTTGGAAAAGCCAGGCTCAATGTTCTGTCGAGCAGCAATCACACCAGTGCGTGGCTAAAAGCTCCTCCTATCGCCAATTTGGGCCTAGCCATACCTAATCACGAATTTATGGTCGCAGTTAAGATTTGGTTGGGCCTTCCATCTTTCAAAGGCGACCCACCACCCTTATGTCACTGTGGCATGGTCATAGACCCTAATGGAGATCACCTGCTTGGGTGTGGTCATGGCCCTTACAGAATTAGAAGACATGATGCCCTTTGTGACATAATCTATCAAGCTCTAGTGATTGACAACTCGTCTACTAAACGTGAGCCACGCATTTGCGGAGACTCCTTGGACAGGCCAGAAGACATCTTCCACCCAGATTTTTCGGATGGGAGGTCCACTTACTTTGACCTTTCAGTAGTCAACTCATTGCAGCCAGGCACAGTAAACAATGCTTCTAGGAGCGCCGGTGCAGTGGGTTTACAAGGGTTTGCAAGGAGAAGAAAGAAAGGACGTGAAACATGCAGCAAATGTTGGATCTGTAGGTGGTGTCTTTGTCCCTTTGGTGGTAGAAACACTGGGGAATTGGACTCCATTTGCTCTACAATCTCTACGATAGCATCTAGAACAACTTTATGCAGTGGGCTTACTTCTAGTGAAGCAACCAGACACCTGTTGCAGCAATTATCAGTCAAGCTCTGGGCCAAATTCATTTTGAACTATATGTCAAGTATACCTTTACACTTACATTCTTGTTTAAAAAAAAGAAGGGAAAAAAGTTGTTTGGCACATCCGCTGGAGCCATAATTGTTTATCTGAAGTTTTTCTCTGCTAAAAAGTGTCCTGTTTTTGTTGCTTTACGAGTAAACTAAACATGCAGTAGCGAGTGGAAGCGCAAGGTGCGTGTAGCTGTAAATACCGGGACATTGCCAGAGGACACCACCGGGAAAAGACTCGACTGTCCTGGCCATTCCGGCGGTTGGCAACTCTGCGTGAAGTAGCAGAAAGTGCTGCAGGAGGAAAAAAACGCAAGAGGGCGACCAAACACCACAGAAAAGAGTGGGAGAGCCGATGATGACGATTATTTCCAAACCCAGAATTGTCACCTGGCCGTGTTCGGTGATCTCGCCAAGCTCTTGTGCGCTTGAAATCGGATATCTATGAAACGGGTGTGGTCCAAGTGGTAGAGGAAAAGTAAATTCCGCGCGACAAGATCCTGGTAGTTACAGAGAAGTCATGATTAAATGGACATTTTTGGTGTTGGTGACTTTCGTGCTCTGTGTAGTATTTTATCTATTGAGTTTTGACCTTTCATTAACAGTAAATGATGTAGCAAGTACCTGTGGAACTGGAGATTGTGCGTCAAGCTACAGTGAAAACATCAAGAACACGGAACTAATGATTTTAGTTTTGTCTCGTGTGAAAGGAAAAAGAGAGCGTGAAGCCATTCGAGAGACATGGGCGAAGAAATTACAGACAAAACGCAACTGCTGCATTGGTAAAATTCTCTATTGGAACTGAAGGACTTTCCTCCAAGGATATAAAGAACTTGACTCTAGAGAATGCCACATATGATGATCTTCTGCTCTTACCTGATTTGCACAACTCCTACAAAAACCTCACGAGAAAAGTGCTGCAGAGTTTTGTGATACTGGACAACCATTACAACTTCTCTTTTCTGCTCAAGTTTGATGACGACTCTTTCGCAGATGTGGACACAATTTTGAGAGTGTTACAACAGCTAAGATCAAATCGGCTGCATTACTTGGGCTTTCTATTTAGAAATGTAAACCTCACAGCGAGGGGAAATGGGCAGACAGCAAATGGTTTCTTTGTGATACGTACTTGCCTTATGCTGCGGGTGGTGGATACATATTGTCCCAACAACTTGTCAGACGAATAGCAGCCAGCTCTGATGACCTGGTCCTCTACTGCACCGAGGATGTATCCGTGGGAGCATGGCTAAGTTCTTTTGACATAGATTACCATCATGATGATAGATTTAACACAAGGTATTCATCTACATGTTCCAATAGTGATGTCATGATTACTAGTAGAAGTGTAAAGGACATGTTTGCCATGCAAAGGTCGTTGGATAATGGGAAAGGAATTTGTAGGAATTTGTCCCTGAAAAAGATATAAATTCACTCATCATGGATAATAGCCACACACTTAAAAGGAGTCGACTATTTTGGTCTTTTGACCTTTCTACACCTTCACTACTATAATAATTGCGTTTCAAGTTTCAACTCATTTTTGTCAACCATTCTTGAGTTATGATACTTTTATGCCACCCATTTCATTGTATACCTCTCGAGAAATGAATAAGGGGGGGGGGGGGGGGGGGGGACGAAGTTTTTTTTTGACAAAGTGTTAAAAAGCTGTGGTTATGAATTTAGAGCTCCATGAATCCTGCACACTTCACTCTATGAACTTGGTATATAATTCAATATATATCTCTGTGTGCTCTATAAGACCAATACAAACTGATTTTTAAGGGGGGGGGTCGATGGTATTTCGTACCTTTTTTTAATACTTGTGGTTACAAATTTAGAGCTCCATAGATTCTGCAAACTTCGTTGTATGGACTTGATATACAGCTCAAAAGATAGGTCTCTCGGTGTGCTCTCTTTTGATACTAAAATAGGTTCATAGCTATAACTATAGGCAAGTTACTAGACCCTAAAGTGGAGGGACCTCAAAAACCTGCATCCCCCAAACGGATAAACAAGTGGAAATTTTTTCAACGTAATCAATTTTCCACCCACACGCTTGACCACGTACTAAAATTTTAACGCCTAATGACTAGTCTAGGGCTTCCTCATATACTCGTACCAATTTCAATATTTTTACACTTAGCATTACACTTAGCAATCTGGAGTTATTCTGGATGCAGTTTTTGGGATGCAGGTTTTTGAGATCCCTCCACTTTAGGGTCTAGTAACTTGCCTATAGTTATACCTATTTTAGTAAGCACACAGAGAGACCTATCTTTTGAGCTATATATCTAGTCCATACCATGACGTTTGCAGAAATCTACAGAGCTCTAAAGTTGTAATCACAAGTTAATTTTTTTTAATCGATCCCCCTTATCTGCAGAGTTCATCGGTTAAGGATATCATCAGCAGGACTCTTCCATGATAAGTAAAGGTGTGGTATGTGTCCTATCCAGATGTGAACTAGTCTATGTGGTGAAGGTGTTGTGGAAGGTATTGGGCATTCCTTGTTGTACTGTTGGAAGTTTGCTGGTGATTCTTGGATGAGGTTGAGGGCATTGAAGGGGCTGAAGAGTGGGTGGCAGAATTGAGAGAGTAGAGTTGGCCTAATATTCGGTAGTATGCCCATAGCCAGGATTGTTGAGAGGTTTTTAGCGATGCAGAACTACAATATTTGCCATGCCTTTTTCTTTGTAAACCTCACCTGAGAGTCACAAATTGGCCAAAACCAAATTGCCCCAGTCAATACTCAATACTGCAGCCATCCTTGTGGAGTTTTCTCTACAAGTAGAATCCAGTCTCAGCTTTCACCGAGACCCAGATCAGAGACTGAGGCTGATGAATACAGGAAAGACAGTCGCTTCAATATTACTACAAAGACGAGAATCCTGTGGTAGTGCAGGAGAGGAAACTGCATTTATACTGGCAATCATAGTGATGAGGATAGAAGCTAATATTCTCCCTTACATTTTCTGTGAAAAATGCAGATTCCCTTTCCTCGAGACAAAGTTCACTATAGCTATTACCTGATTATTGTTTTTCCAATCTGTAGGCCTAGTTAAAGTTGAGTTTACTTCAAGACCTATTGATGGTGTTTAGTCGTATGCATGATGGAATAAAAAGTCTTTTAAAAATGAGCCAGGAGTCGTCTCTAATGGGGAGAGAATGGTGTCCCAAGGAATGGTATTGACGAGTTCATTAGCTTGAGTAGAGTCTGCTCTGTGGCATAACCAAATTCCAAATTCTAGGTCATGAGGGAGGTGGAAAGTCAGGTTTAAGAGAGGCTGAGCTCCCTATTCTGAAAAATATCTTTATGCAGAGGATATTATCCTCCTGTCCCATCCCCTCTCTTCTTTCATCAACTCAGTGCAATCTGCCTTTGAAGTGATATCATTATGGCTATACATCTTCCCATTTCTTCATGATCAACCCAAATAAGGGTAAGTGCATGATCATTCGTCGCAAACCCCTCAACTCCTCATCCTTCTAGTTCTCAATAACACTTAACTTGAATTAATCCCTTTGTGTATTTAGGAGTCAAGGCACAATATGCTAAACGCTCAAGCAATACGTGGCAAGCGACCGGTTGTAAAATGATTTCGTTAAAATTCCATAAAATTCATTTTCCACCCACGCACACTACTCGAGCACTTCCTCATCTGGAAGAGGCGAGCAACTTAGGAGCAGCCGGGGTCCTTCAGAAGTACTTCAAGCCAGCGATCTGAACATCTGTACTCCAGCAAGTCTACTGCCAGACTTGTTAATATGAGCAACACTTTATGTCCAGGCTCCCCACTGCCTATTTCTGCTGCCAAGTAAGGCCACCAAGAGTAAGAGTGGGAAACCAAAATGTGGGAGAAAAGAAGAACAGGCCTAAAAAGCCAAAGGGATGGTCTGATGGTTCTATAAAGCGAACCTGAGTCTGTCAAGAGCTGTAACGACTAGTAGCTTGCTAATATCTATAGTGTACCTTCATCCACTTTGAATGTCAGGAAAACTGCCTTCATCCACTTTGAATGTCAGGAAAACTGAAGCTTGGCTTCCACTACTCCTTGACCTATAAGAGACCACATAGATGAATAAACATATCATTTTAAGGATGTGTCCATCTAACAATGCTGTCAAGCCAAAGAAGCTACTAGCTTAGCGTGAACAGCTACCCATGTGGCTACCAAATTACCAGCATATATTTTGAACAACAGTTGCTAATCCAATATACAATTCATTTTCTTGCAGTTACTATTGGAAGGTGGGCTACTATTGGAAAGTGCCTATTATTGGAAGGTGGGCTATTATTGGAAGGTGGGCTATTTTTGGAAGGTAGGGGATTATTATGTAGCTGCTGGTTGAGAAGATATACAGTGTATGTGACCTGGCAAGCAAAAAGGGCCCTACAGCGATTACTACAAATCGTGGTAAAACGTGTATATAGTCAAGTTACATAACATCATTTCTAAGCCTATTTTAGAATACCATAGCAACCGCTTTTAGGTTTTCCCTTACATTCCCTTACACATCATTAAAAATTATATCACTGTGCTTAGCACAGAGTGAGCTTCATTTAGATATACGAACTGCTGTTCTAGGACCTTCTCAAAAGTTACGCAAGTTTAAGTCAATGGATTTGGAAGCTATTCCTGGATTACCAGATGAGGTGAACTCTGAAAAAGTTTTTTAGCCATCGTAATGAGCAAGGAAATGGTAATGACATTGCTGATTGTGCTAGTGCTTCTATCAACCTGGATAGAAGTGTGGAAGACCAAGAAGAAGAAGTTATAGTGCGTTGACTACTTCGATGGAAGTCCCTGTAGGGCCTTTAGACCTAACAAGGGTCTTTGTTGGACCAATGCTGACAGAGAGAGATTCCTGCATGCTAGGCAAGATAGCCTGGATTTAGAGAAGACCGAACCAGATCTAGTAGTACTGCCTACTCTTCATGCTTTCTTTGCCCTCTCCAATGGACCTTCTGTCTCACGTGAAGTTGTGCGAGCTTCTATCAAGTACCATTATTATCAAGTCCCATTATGAGAGTATGCTGATATGCAAATCTGCCTTTTTATTTATTCATGCAATTGGTTCTCGGAGATTAAAGGATCTGATTAGCCACTATGATGAAAATGGCTTGTGTGTACGAATGCATGATAATGTAAGAAAGCATCCTCACAATCAAACCGAGACAGAGGAAGTTGAGAAGATTTAAAATAGCAGTTAGCCGACAATCACGCAATGCCACTACCTGGCAGACCGCCGACCCATAAGGACTATAGAGTTATGCTACTGCCTTCACACATGTCCAAGAGTGCTGTTTACAGGTGCTATGTAAGAGCCTGTGACTCTATGCAAGTAAGTTGTGTGTCTCGTCGGACTTTTGAGAATATTTGGAAGGAATTGTGTCCCTACACATATAGCTGCAATGAAGCCACCCACGGATCTTTGCCACAGTTGTCAACAAAATGCTAATCTTCTGATGAAATCAGTGAATTTACTGGAGGAATTGAAGTCGCAAAGGCTTCAGGAGGCTCAAAAACATCTTGATCTTGCCTGAGTACAGCGGCAACATTACAATGACCAGAGCAACCCACCATCAGCAATGCACTATAGTTTTGATTATGCACAGCAAGTGTATTATCCATTCAATGCACAGCAGCCCGGTCCAATTTTTTTCAAGACCCCTCGAAAGTGTGGCATATTTGGTGTGTCATGTGAAGCAACGTCAAGCCAAATGAATTAATCGATAGCTGATGAGATAGGAAAAGGAGCCAATGCCACTATAAGCCTTATCCACCACTACCTGCAAACACATGGAAAGTAAAGGCATCTACTTCTTCAAGCAGATAACTGTGTAGGGCAAAATCAAAATAACATGGTTGTTCAATACCTAGCATGGAGAATTATAGCAGGCCTGAGCAACACTGTTGAGCTTTCGTTCATGTTGGTTTGGCACACCAAATTTGCACCAGATCATTTCTTTGGGCTCTTTAAGCGTTTGTATCGTTGGCCACTGGTTGATACAATGATAGACGTAGTGCATGTCGTGAAAGAGTCATCGTCCTCGGGTAAGAACCAAGCCCAACTGACTTTCACTTCCTTGGGGTCAAGAAAAGTTCAGTGGATTGACTGGTCACAGTTCTTTAAAAGCTTCTTCAAGCCTATTCCAGGTAATTACCACATGCCATCACTTCAAGGTGTCCAAAGCAGAGCCTGGAATTGTGACGGTCAAAGAGTATGCCAATTCTACACAGGTAAAAATCGAAATCTTCAAAAAAGATGTCAATGAAATTTCTCTTCGGGGACAACCAAATATTATTATTATTATTATTATTATTATTATTATTGCTTTACAGGACAACATATTGGTGATACAGGACAGTTGTGGTAAAGTGTGTAAACATGAACATGCGGAGTCCTGGAGGTCTCCTAGCATTCAGCTAGCAGCCTTATTAAAATAATCAATGAAAAATAAGTATCAGCAGTTAGAGAAGTTATATAGGAGTTGGTGAGTGGGAACACTTTGAACAGGGACATAGAAAGTGATAGGAGCAGGGTTCATTTTGATCGAAATGAGCCAAAAAATGTAACCTGAAAAATCTTTTAATTTTGATGCGATCATTTCAACTGACATATTCAAATCAATGGAAGGCAGTGAGTTCCATAGACATGGAAGCCGCCTAAAGTAAAAATGCCCAGATGAACTAGTTCTTGATGGAATGTAATAGGATCATCCCAACCGGCCTAGATGCGAAACGCCAGTGGGATGGAATCGGGCCCTTTTGCTCTACCAATTTAGCACATGACTTGTACAAAGCCTTCAGTTGCAAGACCAGAAACTACACCGCAACCAAAGAGGAAGACCTAAAATGCCCACGCATATTTAATTTGCTATGGATTGCTATGGTGTTTACTCCCTTACCGACTTACCGTATAAGATTTTCATTAGAAAATTGCATGGTATCATCTTCTTACGGTTCCTAATAGGATTTATGGAAAAAAGTATGACGCCCTTGCTTGCCAGTCACATATACAATAACCAAAACTTGCTGCCTCTGCACTTCAGGATTTCGCTATGTCCTTTCCTGCCCTTCCTTTATTAAGGGTGGCTCCCTGTGTCAAAATCCAAAAAAGTATAATTTTATTATTATTTTTTCCCCCATTATATACTATATTGATCAGACAATTGATCAGACATGGAAAAAACACTTACTTTGGAGAAAAAGAATACCAACAGCTCAAAAAAGCTGGTCAACCAGAGAATACCAATCTCTAATACGATCAAATGCAACAATCTGCTTTTGTTCAGTCAGCCTCCAGTCAAGGGAAAATCAAGCAAACAGCAGCAGATTTCATTGAAGAACAACTGCTCTCTCTTTTCCAGGCTATACATTGCCTCTCAAGTTCGTGATGGTGACCTTGACGAGTTCTTTCAGCATGAAAACTAGCCTTGCCCACCATCACTTTCGCAGATGGGTGTTTTGAGAGGAGGGAAAAAGTCAGACTTGTTAAGCTGCTTACAAGACCTTACACCTGTCAATGTCCCCCATAGTCCCACTGGAGAAGTTACATGCACCATTCTTGATGGTACTGTAATTGTCCACATGCTGCCACCTCGTACTGCCAAAACCTTCCAGGACTATGTAACTAATATTTTTTTGTTCAGCATGTGACCAGACTAGACATTGTCTGGGATGAGTATATATCTGACAGCTTGAAGGCTGGTGCTCGAAGTAAGAGGGGAAAGGGGGTGAGAAGACGTGTTGAGCCATCAAGTGCAGTTCCTGGAAATTGGTCGGCATTTCTCCGAATTGCAGACATCAAATCTGAGTTGTTCTCCTATTTGGTTACAGTGGCAGTCGGCATTGATACCAGCAAGCAGGTTATCTCCACGCATCATGTCAATGTGATTTGTAAGAATCGGCAAGATATCTCGTCTCTAGCTCCATGCGCACCCATGAGGAGGCTGACACCTGCATGTTCCTCCATCTGCAGGATGCTGTGCGGGATGGACACAACAAAGTGTCAATACGCACAGTAGACACTGATGTTGTAGTTTTGGCAGTAACATCAGCTCAATGGCTTGACCTTGCTGAATTGTGGATTGCCTTTGGTGTTGGGAAGAATTTTCGGTTCTTTGCTGCACATGAAATAGCCAAGGTACTTGGTCCTGATAAGTGCGTTGCATTGCCAATGTTCCATGCCTTCACTGGATGCGACACAGTTACTTTCTTTGGAGGCAAAGGCAAGAAAACTGCATGGGACACCTGGAAGGCATACAAAGAGGTGACTCCAGCATTCTCTGCCTTGGCAGCTAGACCAACTCCACAAACCGTCCAGGAATGGCTTGGACCACTTGAGCGATTCGTAATTTTGCTGTACGACCGTTCCAGTAGCCAGGAGTGTGTAAATGAGGCTAGGAAACAGCTCTTCACCCAGAAAGGGAGGGCAATTGAGTGTTTGCCACCTACGCAGGCTGCACTTACCCAGCACATCAAGAGGGCTGCTTACCAGGCTGGTTACTGCTGGGCCCAGATGGTAATCAAGGCCCCCGAACTTCCATCACCAAATGACTGGGGATGGAAGAAGACCGACGAAGGCTGGGAAGCACACTGGACAACATTACCAGAAGCTGCACAAGCTTGTAGGGAGCTGATAAAATGTAGCTGCAAGAAGAGCTGCAGAGGTCGCTGCAAGTGCAAGAAAGCTGCTCTACCATGCACATCAATTTGCTTTTGTGGTGACAATTGCACTGACTAAACTTCTCTTCCATCTCATAATGACTTTCTAGCATATTTACCTTGACACAGTTAGTTTATAATCAGTACATCATATTCCTATAGCATTGACTATTGACGGACATTTTGAAAAAACGGTAGCCATTTTTCTCACAGGACATATCTGCGATGTCCCTATAGCCAAAAATCCTTTTCATATAATGCTTTAGCACTGTACAAAGTTTCATACTTTTATCGTTAAAATTGCACATATTTGCTGTACTGCTTTTTTGCTTCAAAATTTCTCTCTTGGTATTTAGAACAGCAGCTAAAGTAATCAGTTTGACCTTTGAATCTAGTCGCACTTCTTTGCCTTCAAGCAACCATGCCAGGTACGAAGCCTAGTACGATCAGAAGGAAGGAAAAAAAGGCCCCCACACCTAAGAAAGAAGCTTGCTAAGCAAGTAGCCTCTACATCAGTGGCCTCTCATCCACTGCCTACCACTTGAACTCATCCTGACATCCCTCCAGTGACTGGCACTCGATCTCATGCCACTCCTTCTCAGTCATTGTCTGCCACCACTGCAGTTCCTGGCACTCCAGCCCCAAGGCATTCCATCTCAGCCTGTTCCCACTCCATTTGGACCTGTTCCTGGCACACCTCAGCCTATACCTGCCAATCAGGTATCTGCCACTCCATCTCAATCAGGTACCTGTAACAATAAGACTGCATCCATGAAGAAACTAGGGAAGTCTCCAAATACCATGACCAAACTGAATAAGACTAATGATAAAGTAAAACTTAAGGCAGCTAGTGCATCTTTGAATAGACAGCATGATGGAAAGAAGATCACAATACTCGAGATTGGTGGCCTTTAATTGGCTTTGAGTTCAGATGTAACATGTAGTGGGTGTTCTTCTGGTCCTAGTATAGTCTTGAGGGAGGAATTCAACATGCGTAGTGGCTTGAATACTAATCCCTGCTTGTTATGTGAAACGTGGGCTTATTACACCAATCCCTTTTGCAACCATCGGCTGCAATAGCCAGGCTTTTGCGATCAATCGCAAATCAGTGTTTTCCAATAAATGTAGTGGCATTACGCGGGCTTCACTCGATACTTTCTGTACTCTGATGGATATGCCCATGCCATTGACAAAGAACAGGTACACAGAACATTGTGCCGTTATAAATGAGCAGTGTATTAAAGAAGCTCAAGCTAGTATGCAGCGAGCTCATCAAGAGATCAGAGAATTGTATGGTGCAATTAGTGATGATGAAATTATTGACATTACAGTTAGTTCTGATGGTACTTGGCAAAAACGAGGCTTTTCATCTCTTTTTGTGGTTACCTTTGTCATAGAACATGAAAGTGGCAAAGTATTGGACTATACAGTCATGTCTAAACACTGTTCTGGTTGTAACTACTGGGAAAATAAGGAAAAAGGAGAAGAGTTTGAGAAATGGAAGATGAAACATAAATGTACAGTGAATGTTGATGGAAGTGCTGCTTCTGTGGAGCCTAAATGTGTGTGTAAAATGTTTGCTAGGTCTCTAGAGCAAGTTTCTTATTGCTGATGGGGACTGTAAAACTGAATCTAAACTTACTAATCAAAAACCCTATGAAGGGGGAAAGAAAAATCACGTTGAAAAGCTTGATTGTATTGGACACATTCAGAAATGGATGGGTATACTTGTCTCCGTAACCTCAAAGTTGAGTATAAGGGTAGGAAGCTATGAGATGGAAAGACTCTGGGGGGGGGGGGGGTTGGGAGGCTAACTAAAGGAAGAATGGACTCTTTGTAAAACTACTATGGTGATGCCATCAGAAGGAACGTGGGGGATCTTAAAGGGATGATGAAAGCTGTTCAGGCATCACTACTACGCTGCAATTCTTCAGACGAACATCCTTGCCATCATTTATGTCCTGAAGGAGTTCATTCATGGTATGGATACCAGAAAGCTATGGCTAAAGGGGAAGAGTATCATCACAAGAAGACACCCATCCCGGATGTTATTGTGCCACTCCTCCGTCCAATATACAATGCACTAGGTAGCAAGAAGTTACTAGAATGTTGTGTCCATGGTTATACTCAGAATTCCAATGAATCATTTCATTTTACACTGGAAAATTTGTCCCAAAGAGATGTTCCTTGGTCCTATTGCTGTTAAAACTGCAAGTGCACTAGCAGTGTATAACTGCAGTGACGGTGCTGCATCTTTACATATCATTTCAAAAAGTCTCCAACTCGAACCTTCTTCTAGATGTAAACACATACTGCAAGAAAAAGATGTCAAAAGAATAAATAAAAGCAAGTACAAGAGCTCTGTAAAGTACAAAGCTCTGAGGAGGAGAGAAAGAGCAAAGAGAAAGGGGTTTGAGGACAAGCATCAGGGTGAAGAAGGCATTTTGTACTCTGCCGGAGGATTCGATGGGCTATCTGATAGGGAATCAGACCCAAATGACTCAGCCCCACATCCAAGCAAAAGTCCCAAACTAACCAACTAAACTTGTTAGTGTATTCAACTCACAGTATGAGGGTTTGTACTGGTATATTTGCTGTATATTATGTTTGGACTAAACCATTTGAAGTTTTACCTATAAATTGTGCTTATGTGCATATTTGTTTGTAAGTTTACTGGAATTACTCTTGTCACTTGTGGTACTAGGACGCTCCTTATCCCCAAAATATTTAGTGCTGAGTACTAAAATTACACATCATTAGATTCCTCTCTTTGAGATCTACATAATGTGGCTCTTTGTTTTTTTATTATAAGGATCAATGATTTTATACTAAGGTATTTTATACTAAGGTTGAAAGGCCATTCTTTGCCGGATTCTATCTTCGGAAACTTGAAATTTTTGAGAAAATTTGTCATGATACTTACAGTAAAAAAGGAAGCCACATTATGTGTTGGTATCACTCTATTGGCATGTGTAAAACTGTCATACCCACAACATAAACTTTAGGGCAGTGTGAAGGGGTTGTTGGTGTTCTAAAGAAGGTGTCTAAGGTTCCTCGCTTAGGACTACCTTCTCCCTTCAGTTAATAGGTGCTGCCACCAGAGTTTATCTGTAAGTATCGCCTTAGTTAATACCTACCCAGAGAGATTTAGGGTGTCTAGGTATAACTTATGAACTGACGAAAACTATGGCGAAGACAAGACTAATGGCTGACAGGACCTTTTATAAGTCCTGCCAGATGGGATATAGGAAGTAACCACAATTACACATGTGCACACAGAGAGTCCACCCACAACCACGTTCACAATTAACACCAAGTTCACAAAGTTCACAATTAACACTTTAATTAATGCATGCACTCAAATGACTGTTAGGTTCATCAATGGAGCGAAACCTGGCTGGCCTTTCGACATCCTCCCTCGCCTTGAGTTGGACGCAGTCCCTCCTGAACGCTGTCTTCTTCTGACGGCAGATCCTCGTCCCACGCCTGTCTGGGTTAATCCGTCTGCATTTTGATGGGTTGACCCTGGTCTGTACTCCACCTTGAAACTGTACGACTGCAGTGACAGTACCCACTTGAATAAGTGCGCGTTCAGTCTTTGTGAAGTGAAGAGTGCTTGTAGCGCCTTGTGGTCTGTAATCACAGTGAATGGTCGACCTAGTAAATGGATAACAAAAGAAACCACACTCCTGTAGATGGCCAAGCACTCTATTTCAGTGGCAGAATAACGTTTCTCTGTCTCAGTGAGTGCCTTGGAGAAGTATCCTACCGGTCGCTCTACACCATCCCGCACTGCTGACAACACCCCGCCAACTCCTTCGTTATGATGCGTCTGTATGAAGCGTAAAGTGGTCGTCATCTCGTGGAACCCACAGCACTCGATCGGAACATAGAACAGAAATCAAATGTTCAAAATTAGATAACATTTTGTCGTCCCACTGTATGATGTATGGAGCCTTCTTACAAAGGGCATTATTAAGGGAACAAGCCCATAAGGCATAGTCTGGGATGAACTGTCGGTAATGACCAACCGTACCCAGGAAGGCACGCAAGTCTTTCTTATTGATAAGTTAGTAAGGGCTTTCACTCGTGCCTCAGGCACTTCTACTTTCCCCAGTCCAATTTGGTGGCCTAAGTATTCCAAAGTCCTAGCCCCCCAGACACACTTTCCCTGTTTAGCAGTCAACCCAGCCTCTCTGAGTACGTTTAGTACCTCATCAATGTGATCTAGATGTTTCAAGGTGTTAGAAAATATTATAACATCATCAATATATGTACTAGAAAATGCACTCTGTTTCCCCAGCCCCATGTCCATATATCGCTGAAAGGTTGCGGGTGCATTCTTTAGGCCAAAGGGCATGCGATTGAAAGCAAATTTTCCCCATGGTTTACAGAAAGCCGTTTTTGCCTTGCTGGCCCCATCCATGGGAATTTGATAAAAACCCTGATTAATATCAATTTTGGATAGCCAATGGGCATTAGCAACTCTGTCTAACAAGTCTGTTATTTCTTAGGCCTTTCATAAGGATCATCTACCATTACGGCGTTCAACCTACGGTAGTCTAAACATAGCCTAATTTCTCCAGTCGGTTTGCGAACAGGCACCATAGAGAAAGACCATGGACTATAGGTCGGGAAGATAATGTTTTGATCCTGCAACTTCCTGAATTCTTCCCTCAGGTTCTCCTTCCAGCCAGGTACAATCCTGTATGGATGGGATCGAACTGGTGAGGAATCCCCAGTATTGACAACATGAGCACACTCCAGGGCTTTGCCTAGTTTGCCAGACCCAACCGTAGGTATGCCTAGCGATCCTAGCCTGCATGATCCGTCTCTGATCCTCGGATATCTCTGCTTCTCCTAACACTGTTCTACCCACAGGATGATTTGAGTCAGCACATTCCTGTGCAACCACAACCCCTAAAAAGGTTAGCTGAAAGGTTTTTGGCTTCAGCCTATTGGCATGGGCAATGTCAGGGAAACATTCCCTGACTGTTGACAAAGGAACCACCATGAACAAAGGAACCACCATGAACAAAGGAACCACCATGAACAAAGGAACCACCATGAACAAAGGAACCACCATGGACAAAGAAACCACCATGGATAAAGAAACCACCATGGACAAAGAAACCACCATGGACAAAGAAACCACCATGGACAAAGAAACCACCATGGACAAAGAAACCACCATGGACAAAGAAACCACCATGGACAAAGAAACCACCAGAGACTGGTGACCTCAAACTGAGTGCTATAAAAGAACATTGTAATTTAAATAAAGAGAGAGAAAAACACTAAGAGAAGAACTGGAACTGAACTTGTGTAAGGAGGGATAGACTGTAAAGCTAGGCTTGTATGGTTATCTCTGTGTAATCTCTGTGTATGATTGCTGATTCAGTATATCACTTATCTTATTAATATATATACCATTCTATTAATAAGAGGGATACAGCGACTACTGGAGTTGGCTGATTTCGGGTTGGATCGAGGATCACTAGTGAGGAGAGACTGGTGACCAAGGATCTAGCCGTCGTATAAAATAGTGTCTCATGCCAATTAGTTAAAGGTTCTAATTGGATGAGAACTGATTTTATCACAGGCAACTATCTTGTAGTTCCGTCTCTCTGGCACCACTAACTGGTAAGTGATTTCCCCTAACTGTTTTGGTTACTTCATATGGGCCGTACCACACAACTTCCAATTTACCAGTAAGATTTTGCGTGTGTAAGAGCACCATCTCCCCAGGTTTGTATTCTCTGATCTCTGCTTTTTTGTCATAATTCAATTTGATCCTGGCTTGATACTTTGCCTCTCTACTATGAGCAACTTGGTGCAGGTCTGTGAGGGTTTTGCCTAACTGGTTGACCCATTCAACTGCCCCAGAGAAGTGTAGCTCTCCACTAATCAGACTATCTTTCATGGCCTCCAGTGGCCCACAGAGTGGTCTGCCATTGACTAACTGAAAGGGGGAGTAACCTGTGGCGGCTGGGGTGTAGGCCGATAGGCGAGCAAAGAATATATACTTTAATAAAAGTTTGTCCCATTGCTCCAACCTATCCTCCATCTTTCTCGACATGCCTTTTAAGCACCCGTGCCACCGTTCTAACACCATTAGATTGTGGGTGGTAGGCAGTTGTTTTAATATGCTTAACCCCTAATAGTTTGCACAGTTCAGAGCACATTCTACCCATAAACACACTACCTTGGTCTGTCAGAATCTCATGGGGTATACCAGTGTGTGTGAGAAAATGTCCATTAATCCCTCGGCAACTGAAACTGAATCAATCCTCTTCAAGGGTATACCGTAAGGATATCTGGTTCACATACAAATAGCAGTTAAAACATGGCCATAGCCACGCTTCGTTCTTTGTAAAGGTCTGACTATGTCAAAGGCCATCCTGTGGTATGGTGTAGGGATAATGGGTGTGGCCACCATAGAGACCTTGGGCAAGAGAGGTCTATAGCCTTTTGGCATTCAGGACAAGCAGCGCAATATCGCCTCACATCTTTATCAAGTCCAGGCCAAGCAAAAGAGTTCTTAATATGGGCTGCCATCTTGTTATGGGGGAAATGCCCTCCGATTAGCCCTGCATTCATAACATCTGAATGCCTACTCAGGGGTACTACAATCCTAGCATTTTCTTCCTCCTGATCTACCAACTTGGCGTGCATCAACACTCCACCATTGTAGTAATACCCATTCTCCTCCTGTTCAGCCTTATTTCTCATCTCAAACAGCGACGTATCTTCTCTCTGCTGCCTTATCAGCTCGCTCACTTCTTCCCTGTCATTGGACAAGTCAGGTAGGAGAGGCTCGCCTTCAGGTTCCACCCACTCTAACCCCACAAGAACATCTGCCTCATCCACTCTTTCCTCTTTCAGCAAGATCTTCTTCCACCTCTTCCTCGACTACCTGTACCTCAGTCTCTACCTTTTTCGGAGGAGTGACACTAGGATTTTCCACCATTTCCCCCTCCTTGTCATTATCACTACTCTCCAATGATGGGGCACAAGGACTAGCCTAGTCCTCTTGGGTACATTTAGTGGGGTAGGGACAGCTCCATCCTTAGCATTAGCAAGGGTATTCTGGGTTATCTCTTCCTGGTGGTACCTTAGTTCCACCAGTGTCAACCTTGGGTGTGGGGTCAACAGTAACCTCTCTCTCCACCTGTAACGGGTCGGGTTTGGTTACTGAATTCGATTTTTTTTGAGTAACAGGGTGGTCTGCTCCAAGTAATCCATCCACACATTGTCCCTTACGAACTATATAGAACTTTACACAATACTTCAATCCCATCCACCGCTATTTTAACCTTAGCAATTTTCATGAAAGTCTTAGACCCATCTCCTAAGTGTACAGAGCATTTCTCCCCAGTATACTGTGCTTTTTCCACCACAGAGGGTGGCACTGCCGACATGTCTGCCCCTTTATCCAGGTGAAATTCACAAGGAATACCATTAACCGTGCCTATTTTCTTTAGCTTGTTGGTACTAGGAGTTGTGACCTAATCCTATTCAACTGTTTTGAAGGACAGTCCCGTTTAATGTGACCAGTTTGCCTACATCCAAAACAAACAAGATTAGAGTTCTGGCTAAGGGTTTTTGTCTGGTTAGGCTTGTCATCCCCGGTGTACTTTCGGCTTTCCCTAGGCCCACCCCAGCCCTGCCCCGGTCCCACCCTTATGTACAGAAGGCTCACCTTCCCTCCTGGGAGTCTGATAGCTGCTTCCAGATACTTGGCTCTGTGCATTCCATCCATCCTGGCATCGACATTGATACTGCTGCCCCTCATTGGGCTGGTGTCTCAGTAGCTCATGGAATCCTTTGGCTTCCCACAGCTCCTGCAAGGCTTCCACTTTGTGGTAACGTGAAGTAATTGGGTGCTGATTGATGTGGAGAAGGAGTAATTCCCTCCAGTAAATATTTCGTTCAAGACTTCTTCGTTCAAGACTTCTTTGACTTTGTTCAGCAAAGGTTTCATCGTGTTGAGAGCTTTACAAGTCTGCCGTAGAGGATCTTGGTCTGGCTTGGGTCTGTATAGCCATATGGTACATCTGGTTTGTTGAAGAGTTGTTCCTAAACGTTCAACTAGATCTTTGTTTCCCAAAGTCCGGCCCTGAGTCCGGCCCTCGGACCATTATCAGAAAAGACGCTTTTTTTTACAAATTAAATTACACATATATATTTAATCTGTATTTGTGGAGACACACCCTCCACATACCCTCCCTAACTGAACAATGCCAGTCATCTTGTCTTGCAGTAAAGCTAACACATGCACAAACTTATGACCACTTACAAAGATAACACTGTGCATACAAACACATGCACAAACTTCTCATGTCTAACACTTATAACATGACCACATTGGTTGTAATTGGTCTGGGCCAAAAACCTATTTAAAGAAGCTGGCCTCAAGTCCCTGCAGATTTCCTGAGATTCACTCCAATTTGCAACATTCACATCCTGTGTTTGGACTTCTCTGCCTCGGATTTGGACTCCTTAGACATTGCTGCCTCCTCCAACAGTGCAGGGTCAGGATGGCACTGCCAATGAAGCGGAAGGTGAATGCGGAAAATCGAGCCTTCAATGAAGAATGGACCAAGGAATTCTTCTTCATCTCAGACAGGAGCAAGTGTCTCTGCCTCATCTGTCAAGAAATCCTAACTGTTACAAAGCTATTTAAGATCCGGCAACACTACCAGTCAAGGCATTCAGACAAGTAACTTTATCTTTCAGGGCAAAAACAATGCATTAGGCTGCCTGCTTTCTGTATTACAGGTATGATGGACTGGTAGGAGAGAACAGCGAGTTGCCAAGGCCAAAGAGCTCAAGTCCAAGCTGTCCAGACAGCAGAACGTCTTCATCAGACCAGTCAACGAAGGCAAGGCTGCTACGAACGCCAGCTTCATGGTGTCACAGATCATTGCCAAGCAAATGAAGCCCTTCAGAGATGGCGAGTACATCAAGGAATGCCTGCAGTCAGTCGTTGAAGTGATGTGCCCTGAGAAAGCCTCCTTCTTCACTGCTGTCAGCCTGAGCAACACGACGGTCACCAGGCGGGCGGAAGATCTGGTCTTGGAGTTCACAGCCTTCTCTCTTGGCCTTGATGAGAGCACAGACATCACCGACACTGCACAGCTGGCCATCTTCATTAGGGGAGTTGATGCAGAGTGCAACATCACAGAGGAGCTCATCTCTCTCTGCCCCATGAAGAACACATGCACTGGAGAGCATGTCTTCCTCGAGCTCAACACAGCCATGCAGGAGCGAAAGCTATACTTCAAGAGGCTGGTAAGCTTTGCCACAGATGGCGCACCTTCCATGCTGGGGACCAGATGAGGACTGCAAGGCCAAGTCATGGCTGAGCTGGACAGGAGGGGTCTGCCACGTGACCTGATCTGGTGCCATTGCATCATCTACCAGGAAGCACTCTATGCAAAGACCATTGGCTTCCAGGAAGTGATGAGCAAGGTCATCTCATATGTCAACTTTATCAGAGCACATGCCCTCAACCATAGACAGTTGAAGGAACTAAGAGCTCGAAGCCAACTGTGGAGATATGCTCTACTTTGCTTATGTCCTGGCTCAGCAGCGGACGCATTCTGAAACGTTTTTGGAACTCAGAGAAGAGCTGGAGATGTTCCTTTGCGTGAAGGGCCAGCCAGTCCAAGAGCTCTCCGATCCCCAGTGGCTGTGCGACGTGGCCTTTCTGGTGGACATTACAGAGAAGCTGAACTTGCTCAATGTCTCCATGCAGAGCAAGGAGAAGCTCGTCCATGGCCCTCGACACACTCAGGGTAGTCCTCACCGGCCCCTGGGCTAAAAAGTTTGGTAAACACTGAACTAGATCAATCTTCACGGTCTGGTACGGTGTCTACTCCGTAGGAGACAATTGCTGGAAAATTGACAACGCCCTACCTGCGAGTTGTTTCCACAGGGTGGACAGCCAGTCGACCTCAGGAATGTCTGCCTCCCGCATGATAGCTTCAAAGGTCTCCAGGTAAGCTTCAGCTTCAGTTGTATCGTCCCAGGTCTTGAGGGTTTGACGAATGTTGGCTTGCTTCCTGTCTTGCTTCTCCTGGTGGTACTGCTCTTCCCACCTACGTTGGAGTTCGAACTCTGCTTCTAGCGTTTTCTCCTCCAGCCTAGTTCTGGCTTCCTCCATTAGGACCTGGCTTTCCTGTCCTCATCCTGCCTCTCTTTGTCGAGCAAGAGACGATCTGCTTCCCTTTTTGTTTGCTCCATAAATTGTATGACGAAATCTGTCAACTGTTCGCTGTGACCTTGACTAATCGTCAGCGTGTACTCTGAGCTGCTCGTCAAATTTGCTGCATCATCATTCTCCTTCATCGTTCCGTAGAGCATAGACTGCGGCTTCGTCCTTGACCTTAGCTCCCTTTAATCCTTCAACATGAAGTCAATATAAGTAGCTTTTGATGGCTGGTCCGATGCTTTTTCCAAGCCAAACCGCTGCCACCAGATGTGAAGGGGTTGTTGGTGTTTTAAAGAAGGTGTCTAAGGTTCCTCGCTTAGGACTACCTTCTCCCTTCAGTTAATAGGTGCTGCCACCAGAGTTTATCTCTAAATATCGCCTTAGTTAATACCTACCCAGAGAGATTTAGGGTGTCTAGGTATAACTTATGAACTGGGGAAAACTATGGTGAAGACAAGACTAATCACAAATGGCTGACAGGACCTTTTATAAGTCCTGCCAGATATAGGATACAGGAAGTAACCACAATTAGCATGCACACAGAGAGTCCACCTGACATTACATCACCACACTCACAACCACGTTCACAATTAACACCAAGTTCACAATTAACACTTTAATTAATGCATGCACTCAAGTGACTGTTAGGTTCATCATCATTGATGGAGCTAGATAATGGCCTGGGGCTGGCCATGTCGAGCAGCCCTCGACAGGCAGTTTATTGCTGTCCTTGAAACTTTGCCCCGATTTTTCCCTATTGACCATAATATATGGAAACCTCCTATAAGACCACACCCACGTTTGTGGCCAAAAATATTTCTAACCCTCCTCCTCAAACAGATTGTGCAATTTAATATTAATTGATTTTATATTGACTGGTGTATGATCTGATGTATGATTTTTCTAACACAGCTAGATTTTAGGCAGGGAACCCCCCTTAATAAAGGAAGGGCGTGAAAGGACATAGCGAAATCCTGAAGTGCAGAGGCAGCAAGTTTTGGTTATATGTGACTGGCAAGCAAAAAGGACCAAAAAAATGGCTTTTTCCCAATAAATCCTATTAGGAACCATAAGAAAATGATACCACGCAATATATCTTATACGGTAAGGGAGTTAACACCATAGCAACCATAGCAAATTAAATATGCGTGGGCGTTTTAGGTCTTCCTCTTTGGTTGCAGTGTAGTTTCTGATCTTGCAACTGAAGGCTTTGAGAAGTCATGAGCTAAATTGGTAGAGCAAAAGGGCCCGATTCCATCCCACTGGCGTTTCGCATCTAGGCCTGTTGGGATGATCCTATTTGGTTGTCCCCGAAGAGAGATTTCATTGACATCTTTTTTGAAGATTTCGATTTTTACCTCTGTAGAATTGGCATACTCTTTGACCGTCACAATTCAGGCTCTGCTTTGGACACCTTGAAGTGATGGCATGTGGTAATACCTGGAATAGGCTTGAAGCTTTGAAAGAACTGTGACCAGTCAATCCACTGAACTTTTCTTGACCCCAAGGAAGTGATAGTCAGTTGGGCTTGGTTCTTACCGGAGCACGATGACTCTTTCACGACATGCACTACGTCTATCATTGTATCAACGAGTGGCCGACGATATACAAACGCTTAAAGAGCCCAAAGAAACGATCTGGTGCAAATTTGGTGTGCCCAACCAACATGAACGAAAGCTCAACACTGTTGCTCAGGCCTGCTATAATTCGGTATTGAACAACCATGTTATTTTGATTTTGCCCTACACAGTTATCTGCTTGAAGAAGTAGATGACTTTACTTTCCATGTGTTGGTTGCAGGTAGTGGGTGATAAGGCTTATAGTGGCATTGGCTCCTTTTCCTATCTCATCAGCTATCGATTAATTCATTTGGCTTGACGTTGCTTCACATGACACACCAAATATGCCACACTTTCGAGGGGTCTTGAAAAAAATTGGACCGGGCTGCTGTGCATTGAATGGATAATACACTTGCTGTGCATAATCAAAACGATAGTGCATTGCTGATGGTGGGTTGCTTGCCATATTTTCATTGGCAAGAGCACACTCTGGTCATTGTAATGTTTCCGCTGTACTTGGGCAAGATCAAGATGTTTTTTAGCCTCCTGAAGCCTTTGCAACTTCAATTCCTCCGGTAAATTGACTGATTTTATCAGAAGATTAGCATTTTATTGACAAGTGTGGCAAAGATCTGTGGCTGGCTTCATTGCAGCTATATGTGTAGGCAGCTATACGTGTAGGGACACAATTCCTTCCAAATATTCTCAAAAGTCCGACGAGACATGCAACTTACATGCTTAGAGTCACAAGCTCTTACATAGCACCTGTAAACAGCACTATTGGACATGTCTGAAGGCAGTAGCATAACTCTATAGTCCTTATGGGTCGGCAGTCTGCCAGGTAGTGGCATTGCATGATTGTCGGCTAACTGCTCAATGAATACTTTAAT
Source organism: Cladorhizidae sp. MBARI D1340-BT2 (assembly GCA_028752905.1). Taxonomy (NCBI): domain Eukaryota; kingdom Metazoa; phylum Porifera; class Demospongiae; order Poecilosclerida; family Cladorhizidae; species Cladorhizidae sp. MBARI D1340-BT2. Next base: position 38,910,709 of record JAQNBH010000008.1, read on the forward strand.
CTTCTCAACTTTCTCTGTCTCGGTTTGATTGTGAGGATGCTTTCTTACATTACCATGCATTCGTCGTACACACAAGCCATTTTCATCATAGTGGCTAATCATATTCTTTAATCTCCGAGAACCAATTGCATGAATAAATAAAAAGGCAGATTTGCATATCAGCATACTCCCATAATGGTACTTGATAGAAGCTCGCACAACTTCACGTGAGACAGAAGGTCCATTGGGGAGGGAGCGGGAAGAAAGAAGAGTATCCAGTACCACTAGATCTAGTTCTGTCTTCTCTAAATCCAGGCTATCTTGCCTAGCATGCAGGAATCTCTCTCTGCCAGCATGGTTCCAACAAGGACCCTTGTTAGGTCTAAGGCCCTACACGGACTTCCATCGAAGTAGTCACGCACTATAACTTCTTCTTCTTGGTCTTCCACATGTCTATCGAGGTTGATAGAAGCACTAGCACAATCAGCAATGTCATTACTATCTCCTTGCTCATTATGATGGCTAAAAAACTCTTTATTCATGGAATGGATTCAGAATTCACCTCATCTGGTAATCCAGGAATAGCTTCCAAATCCATTGGCATTTTACCACGATTTGTAGTAATGCGCTGTAGGGTCCTTTTTGCTTGCCAGGTCACATACACTGTATATCTTCTCAACCAGCAGTTACATAATAATTCCCTACCTTCCAAAAATAGCCCACCTTCCAATAATAGCCCACCTTCCAATAATAGGCACTTTCCAATAGTAGCCCACCTTCCAATAGTAACTGCAAGAAAATGAATTGTATATTGGATTAGCAACTGTTGTTCCAAATATATGCTGGTAATTTGATAGCCACATGGGTAGCTGTTCACGCTAAGCTAGTAGCTTCTTTGGCTTGACAGCATTGTTAGATGGACACATCTTTAAAATGATATGTTTATTCATCTATGTGGTCTCTTATAGGTTAAGGAGTAGTGGAAGCCAAGCTTCAGTTTTCCTGACATTCAAAGTGGATGAAGGCAGTTTTCCTGACATTCAAAGTGGATGAAGGCACACTATAGATATTAGCAAGCTACTAGTCGTTCCAGCTCTTGACAGACTCAGGTTCGCTTTATGGAACCATCAGACCATCCCTTTGGCTTTTTAGGCCTGTTCTTCTTTTCTCCCACATTTTGGTTTCCCACTCTTACTTTTGGTGGCCTTACTTGGCAGCAGAAATAGGCAGTGGGGAGCCTGGACATAAAGTGTTGCTCATATTAACAAGTCTGGCAGTAGACTTGCTGGAGTACAGATGTTCAGATCGCTGGCTTGAAGTACTTCTGAAGGACCCCGGCTGCTCCTAAGTTGCTCGCCTCTTCCAGATGAGGAAGTGCTCGAGTAGTGTGCGTGGGTGGGAAATAAATTTTATGGAATTTTAACGAAATACATTTTACAACCGGGCGCTTGCCACATATCGCTTGAGCGTTTTGCATATTGTGCCTCAACTCCTAAATACACAAAGGGATTAATTCAAGTTGAGTGTTATTGAGAACTAGTTTATTAGAAGGATGAGGAGTTGAGGGGTTTGCGACGAATGATCATGCACTTACCCTTATCATGAAGAAACGGGAAGATATATAGCCATAATGATATCACTTCAAAGGCAGATTGCACTGAGTTGATGAAAGAAGAGAGGGGATGGGACAGGAGGATAATATCCTCTGCATAAAGATATTTTTCAGAATAGGGAGCTTTTTTCTCTCAGCCTCTTAAACCTGACTTTCCACCTCCCTCATGACCTAGAATTTGGAATTTGGTTATGCCACAGAACAGACTTTACTCAAGCTAATGAACTCGTCAATACCATTCCTTGGGACACCATTCTCTCCCCATTAGAGACGACTCCTGGCTCATTTTTAAAAGACTTTTTATTCCATCATGCATACGACTATTCCAACTAAACTGATCTATAGACCATCAATAGGTCTTGAAGTAAACTCAACTTCAACTAGGCCAAAAACAATAATCTATAGTGAACTTTGTCTCGAGGAAAGGGAATCTGCATTTTTCACAGAAATGTAAGGGAGAATATTAGCTTCTATCCTCATCACTATGATTGCCAGTATAAATGCAGTTTCCTCTCCTGCACAACCACAGGGATTCTCCTCTTTGTAGTAATATTGAAGCGACTGTCTTTCCTGTATTCATCAGCCTCAGTCTCTGATCTGGGTCTCGGTGAAAGCTGAGACTGGATTCTACTTGTAGAGAAACTTCACAAGGATGGCTGCAGTATTGAGGGCAATTTGGTTTTGGCCAATTTGTGACTCTCAGGTGAGGTTTACAAAGAAAAAGGCATGGCAAATATTGAAAGTGATTGTAGTTCTGCATCGCTAAAAACCTCTCAACAATCCTGGCTATGGGCATACTACCGAATATTAGGCCAACTCTACCTTCATCTCTCAATTCTGCCACCCACTCTTCAGCCCCTTTAATGCCCTCAACCTCATCCAAGAATCACCAGCAAACTTCCAACAGTACAACAAGAAATGCACAATACCTTCCACAACACCTTCACCACATAGTTCACATCTGGATAGGACACATACCACACCTTTACTTATCACGAAGAGTCCTTCTGATGATATTCTTTAACCGATGAACTCTGCAGATAAGGGGGGTTGATTAAAAAAATAATTAACTTGTGGTTACAACTTTAGAGCTCCGTAGATTCTGCAAACTTCATGGTATGGACTTGATATATAGCTCAAAAGATAGGTCTCTCTGTGTGCTCTCTTTTGATACTAAAATAGATATAACTATAGGCAAGTTACTAGACCCTAAAGTGGAGGGACCTCAAAAACCTGCATCCCAAAAACTGCATCCAAAATAACTCCAGATTGCTAAGTGTAATGCTAAGTGTAAAAAATTAGAAATTGGTACGAGTGGCTAGAGCAGTGTTTCCCAAACTTTTTTAGCCCAGGGGCCGGTTGGGACTACCTTGAGTGTGTCGAGGGCCGGAGGCCATTGGGAGGGGGGGGGGGATAGGAAAAGAACAATTTTGCTTCTGTATTTCTGGTACATGTGAAGCAGAAAACACATGACAGTTGCACGAAGTAATCACAATCAGTGTGAAGCATGGAATTGCTTTTGCTGTTCCATGATGACATCGATATCAGGCTTGAGATGGGAAGAAGCCACTCTCACAGTGTCTTCCAAGTGCATATCAGAGATCAAATTCCGGGACTTTGGACTTGGCGTACTTGATCCTGGAAAAAAACTGCTCACAGATGTACGTGCTGCCAAACATGGCAAGGAACCTCTGGCCATTGGCAGCTAGGTTTGGGAACGTGTTGCGTGGCAGGGTCTTGTAGAATTCCTTCAGCTCCTGCTCCAGAAACTGGGACTTGATGTCCATGTTGCTCTGCAGCTCGATCAGCTCAAGCTGAAGCTCGACTGGAGCTTTGCTCGGGTCAGTTGTGAATGGCATCTATAGAGAAGATTTCAAAGTCCAGGCTTCTCGACCTGAACTCATCAGTGCGGTGCTCAAACTCTCTCTTCAGGTTTACAACTTCTGCAGCATATCTCTGCCCATAAAAATCATCAGCTCTGTCCTCACAGTGCAGACTCTTCATGGCAGGGAAGTGGTCGAGGTTACCAGCCTCCAACTGGAGCTGCAGCTTCACCTGAAATGCTTGCACACTCCTGAACAGGTTGTGGACGAGCTTCTCCTTGCCCTGCATGGAGACATTGAACAAGTTCAGCTTCTCTGTAATGTCCACCAGAAAGGCCAAGTAACACAGCCACTGGGTATCGGAGAGCTCTTGGACTGGATGGCCCTTCATGCCAAGGAACATATCCAGCTCTTCTCTGAGTTCCCAAAAATGTTTCAGAGTGCGTCCCCTGCTGAGCCAATGGACAGAAGCGAAGTAGAGCACATCTCCATAGTTGGCCTCGAGCTCTTCCAACAGTTCCTTCAACTGTCTGTAGTTGAGGACATGCACTCTGACAACGTTGACATGCGAGATGACCTTGCTCATCACTTCCTGGAAGCCAATAGTCTTTGCACAGAGTGCTTCCTGGTGGATGATGCAATGGCACAAGACCAGGTCACGTGGCAGATCCCTCCTGTCACCTCAGCCATGACTTGGCCTTGTAGCCCTCGTCTGGTCCCCAGCATGGAAGGTGTGCCATCTGTGGCAATGCTTACCAGCCTCTTGAAGTCTAGCTTTCGCTCCTGCATGGCCGTGTTGAGCTCGAGGAAGACATGCTCTCCAGTGCATGTGTTCTTCATGCGGCAGAGAGAGAGGAGCTCCTCTGTGATGTTACACTCTGCATCAACTCCCCTAATGAAGATGGCCAGCTGTGCAGTGTCGGTGATGTCTGTGCTCTCATCAAGAAGGCTGTAAACTCCGAGGCCAGGCTGTGCAGCTGCTCCTTCAGGTTCTTGGACAGATCTTTCACCCGCCTGGTGACCGTTGTGTTGCTCAGGCTGACAGCAGTGAAGGAGGAGGCTTTCTCAGGGCACATCACTTCAACGACTGCCTTCAGGCATTCCTTGATGTTCTCGCCATCTCTGAAGGGCTTCATTCGCTTGGCAATGATCTGTGACACCAAGAAGCTGGCCTTCATGGCAGCCTTGCCTTCATTGACTGGTCTGGTGAAGACGTTCTGCTGTCTGGACAGCTTGGACTTGAGCTCTTCGGCCTTGGCAACTCATTGCTCTCCTATCAGTCCATCATACCTGTAATACAGAAAGCAGGCAGCCTAGCTCATTATTTTTGCCCTGAAAGATAAAGTTACCTGTCTGAATGCTTTGACTGCTGGTAGTGTCGCCAGATGTTAAATAGCTTTGTAACAGCGAGGCTTTCTTGACAGATGAGGCCGAGACACTTGCTCCTGTCTGAGATGAAGAAGAATTCCTTGGTCCATTCTTCATTGAAGGCTCGATTTTCTGCATCCACCTTCCTCTTCTTTGGCAGTGCCATCCTGACCCTGCACTGTTGGAGGAGGCAGCAATGCCCAAGGAGTCCAAATCCAAGGTGGAGAAGTCCAAACTCAGGATGTGAATGTTGCAAATTGGAGTGAATCTCAGCAGGGACTTGAGGCCAGCTAGGTTTTTGGCCGAGACAAACCAATGTGGTCATGTTATAAGTGTTAGACATGAGAAGTTTGTGCATGTGTTTGTATAGTGTTATCTTGTAATGTGGTGTGTTATTATAGACAGTTTGTGCATGTGTTAGCTATTACATAGACAAGATGACTGGCACTGTTCAGTTGGGGAGGATGTGGAGGGTGTGTCTCCACAAATACAGATTAAATATTTATGTGTGTACAAAAATGCGTCTTTTCTGATAATCGTCCGAGGGCTGGACTCAGGGCCTCCGGGGGCCGGATCCGGCCCCTGGGCCTGACTTTGGGAAACAGTGGGCTAGAGGAAGCCCTAGTCTAGAGCATGCAATGACCTTTTTCATTAGGCGTTAAAATTTTAGTACGCGGTCAAGCGCGCGGGTGGAAAATTTATTGATTACGTTTAAATTTGTCATCCGTTTTGGGGATGCAGGTCCCTCCACTTTAGGGTCTAGTAACTTGCCTATAGTTATACCTATTAAATCTATTGTAGTATTAAAAGAGAGCACACAGAGAGACCTATCTTTTGAGCTGTATATCAAGTCCATACAATGAAGTTTTCAGAATCTATGGAGCTCTAAAGCTGTAACCACAAGTTAAAAAAAAAGTACAAAATAACATTAAAAATCAGTATTATTGTATTGGTCTTATAGAGCACACAGAGAGATCTATTGAATTATATACCAAGTTCACAGAGTAAAGTGTGCAGGATTCATGGAGCTCTAAATTCATAATCACAGCTTTGTCAAAATAAAACTTCTTCCCCCACTTATTCATTTCTCGAGAGGTATACAATGAAATGGGTGGCATAAAAGTATCATAACTCAAGAATGGTTGACAAAAATGAGTTGAAACTTGAAACGCAATTATTATAGTAGTGAAGGTGTAGAAAGGTGAAAAGACCAAAATAGTCGACTCCTTTTAAGCATGTGGCTATATCCATGATGAGTGAATTTATGTCTTTTTCAGGGACTAATTCCTACAAATTCCTGTCCCATTATCCAACGACTTTTGCATGGCAAACATGTCTTTTAAACTTCTATTAGTAATCATGACATCACTATTGGAACATATAGATGAATACCCTGTGTTAAATCTATGATCATGATGGTAATCTATGTCAAAAGGACTTAGCCATGCTCCCACGGATACATCCTCGCTGCTGTAGAGGACCAGGTCATCATAGCTGGCTGCTATTCGTCTGACAAGTTGTTGGGACAATATGTATCCACCACCCACAGCATAAGGCAAGTACGTATCACACAGAAACCATTTGCTTTCTGCCCATTTCCCCTTGCTATGAGGTTTACTATTTCTAAATAGAAAGCCCAAGTAATGTAGCCGATTTGATCTTAGCTGTTGTAACACTCTCAAAATTGTGTCCACATCTGCGAGAGAGTCGTCATCACACTTAAGCAGAAAAGAGAAGTTGTAATGGTTGTCCAGTGTCACAAAACTCTGCAGCACTTTTCTCGTGAGGTTGTTGTAGGAGTCGTGCAAATCAGGTAAGAGTAGAAGATCATCATAAGTGGCATTCTCTAAAGTCAAGTTCTTTATATCCTGGGAGGAAAGTCCTTCAGTTCCAATAGAGAATTTTACCAATGCAGCAGTAGCGTTTTGTCTGTAATTTTTCGCCCATGTCTCTCTAATGCATCACGCTCTCTTTTTCCTTTCATACAAGACAAAACTAAAATCATTAGTTCCGTGTTCTCGATATTTTCACTGTAGCTTGACGCACAATCTCCAGTTTCACAGGTACTAGCTACATCATTTACTGTTAATGTAATGAAAGGTCATAACTCAATAGATAAACTCCTACTCAGAGCATGAAAGTCACCAACACCAAAACTTTCCATTCAATCATGACTTGTATAGTTACAAGGATCTTGTCGCAGAATTTACTTTTCCTCTACCACTTGGACCACACCCATTTCATAGATATCCGATTTCAAGCGCACAAGAGCTTGACGAGATCAGCCAACACGGCTAGGTGACAATTCTGGGAATGTTCTCGATCTAGTGCGGGTTTCGGCCTTAGCGTCATCATCCCCTCTTTTCTGTGGTGTTTGGTCGCCCTCTTGCGGTTTCCCCCACCCTGCAGCACTTTCTGCCAGAGTTGCCAACCGTCCCGGTGTCACAGGAAATCTGGCATCCCAGGAAATTTGGCACTCCCATTCCAAATATCCTAGGAAATATGGAATCCCCCCAGGAAATTTAGCACCCCCATTCCTAATATCCTAGGAAATATGGAATCCCCCTATTTTTTTCTCTCCTTTTATTTTTTTAATAGTTAGTTTGGCTATCTTTGTGATTCAAATGAGTAGCAGTAGCGTTAGTGTACCCAAGTGGACAAACAGAAAGCATCAGCTAGCTCAAGTTCAACTAATTGCTAAAGTTCAAATGTTGTCCATTGATGTTAGAGGTTCTGTCATGAGGGAAGAGGATGGAGGGCCTTCAATCTGGACTTGTTCAGTATATAGTCTAGTCTGACAAAATGTACTTAGTAGATCTTCTCTGAATCCGTTCCAATAAGAGAATGTCCTTTATAAGTAAGGTTAGAATCTCTCAAGCCTTAAACCAGACCTCTCTAAAGAGAGAAGAAAACTGAAATTTAGTCACAACCCGACCAGGATTTTTTACCATAATTTATGGCCATGACAGGCTAACCAATGAGCTTTGAGAGACTTAATTAAAAAACTAACAGTAAGGGGCTGAATACAGTGTGTTGTGTATAGGGTGGAAGGCACAGCATAACCACACCTTCTGACATTGATGTCCACCATTAATGTCATGGCCTGAAGCAAATACCTCCTGCTTGTCATTAGAGGCTTATGAAATCATTGGCATCGATCAATTTATATCATGACAACTACAATCTGAATCAGTTATATTTATAAATAGATAGATATAACCATGCAAAGCCAGGATATTTAATACCCCATAGTCCCATACATTGATATATAGACAATTTTGAATGTTTATAGAACAGTTACAGTATTAATTATGACTACATTGACTACAGCACCATTTATAGTCTGGATTACTCCACACATCTTGAGGGACGGTTTGACAAGTGTCATGGAACCATTCCAAGCATGAGACCATTTTATATCCATCCTCATTCGCTTGCAATCTACAGTGACAGAAGACTTTCATTACTTCAACCTTCTTCGTCATGTGGATACATTTCCTCTTCTTTGATGGGAAGTGCTTTATTAGCTTGTCTTTGATACAGTTGCAAATGCCGCCTCATATGACCCACATAAAAAAACTGCTCTTCTGGGCTCTGGTCATTGCAAATAGCCATAGCAAAAGCGACTGCAAATAGCCCACAGTCTACTGAGTTTGGCTGTTGTTGCACATTGGCATATTCCAAAGTAATTTTTTCTTCTGTAGTGTGCAGAAGTGATGCTATTTGTACTTTTGTAGAGTATGTGAGCGAAATGGATAAGCTGCCATATACTCGAACTGTGGGATGTTGAATGCCAACAGTGCTTACTGTCACCCAATGATTAATCCCAGAATGGAGTACTTGGACGCATTCATCACTGGCGATGTTGAAACTGAGCATTTGTCCAAGAAGTGGACTTTGCAAGGAGCTAACAGGAAGTCGATCCCATGTTTTATGAGAAGCTGTGCTGCATGAATCAGTTTGTCATTGAGCCATCTGCAGTACATTTTTGTGTTCATCATTCAGTTCGATTCCTCCAATTTTCTGCCAGCAGCCATCACTAACAATTTCATCATCCTCTCCACTGCTAACTATTACTGGATCCACATCTAGTTTCTGACGCTTTTGTTCAGTTACTGGTAGGGGTAACAGGGGTCTCTTTGCAAGCCTTACAGGTAAAGGCTTATGTTGATCAGCTGATGGGTCATATTCTCATCAGCACCTGCATCCTATAGTGTTTAGTTGTTGTTATTGTTGTTTTGGGGAGGGGCAGGGGGAAGAGACAAATAATTACAGAGCTAACATGTTTATAACAACAAATGTTTGACAGCATAACCATCTCTTCAAATAATTGCAGAGCTATGTTTATTTAAAAAATACATTTGACAGCATAAACCAGCTTTTCAAATTGTTAATACCATATTGTCATCATAATTATATACATTATTTGTCTATAACCATCTTACCTCATTGTTGTCATGGCAATTCAGTCTTCTCCCATCAGGATCATACCATATCTTAAGGTGGTGGCAATTGATTGCTGTCTTCAGCAAGTCATCTTTGGGGCCTTTAAGACGATAGCGACCTTTCCCGATATCTTCCGCAACTGTATGTGGACCTCCAGGGAACTGAGGCTCAAGTTTTCCACCCTTACTACCTTCGTTCTTCATCGACTTGACAAGCACTTTGTCACAAACCTTGATTTTAGTATTGGTATTGTGCTTTGACTCGTATTGATGCTTTTGACAGGCTTAGGCTTTTTCAATATTTGCATATGCTTGCTCATGAAGTTTTTTCTGAAACTCAAGCATTCTTTGTACTTTTGTGTCTAAGTCTAGTTCATCAGGTTCGCCATGCACTTGAGAGATGTCAATGGGGAGATGAGCTTCTCGTCCATACATTAGAAGAAATGGAGTACACTTGGTGGAATCCTGGCGACTCGGCCGGCTAAGCAAGTGTCTGAATACCACTTGCACCCAACCCCGTACACGTGCCCTTTCGGTTCTCCCACCCATCGCTACCTCCGTTGGAAGTTCATCTCAGGATGATCCCTCCGGTATCGGCAGTTCCGATACTTCTGCTCCTGATGGAATTCCTGTGGCTGATTCTCTGCCTGCTCCAGTTGTTCAGGGGTCTGTTAACGATCCTTTACCAGGAGCCAGTGCTTCTTCCTCACAAGATGCTTCTTCAAGCAATAAGGGTGCGTCTTTCCCCCTCTCTCACTCCACCCTCCCTACTTCTCTTGGTACTTTTCCCACCCTTACGGTTATTCTGGGATTGAAGACCCCTACCCTTCACCATGTTCCTAAAGGGGTCCGAGATGTCTGGGCAGGTCTCGTTAGTGGTGTTTTTCAGTCCATCAAGGCTGATCCTTCAGACCTTGAAGCATGGTGTTTGTTTTTCATGCTTGCACGATGTGTTATGTCTATTCCTGACAAAGGGGCTGTCTCTAATTGGAGAGATAGAGAGAAAATAGTGAGAGCTCGAATTATTAGGAGATTGAAGGATGGGGATATCTTCGGCCTGTGGTCTGAATTGATTTCTAGGGACAAGAGCACTAATATTGGTAGGAGAGCTAAGACTTTAAGTCCAGAAGCGTTGTTATTAGCCAATGCCAAGCGGGCTCGTCGTGCTATGGAGGATGGCCAATACAGAAAGGCTTCACAAGCTTTGACTTCAAGTGGTCTTGCTCCAGTGTCCGATGACATTTTTGCTGAGATGCTGTCTAAGCACCTTCAGGTGGCCTCCCCCCCACCCACCCCACCTCTATTCCTTCTCCAGTCAGGATCTCAGCAGAGGCATTAGTTTCAGCCTTGAAATCCTTTCCGAATGGGTGTGCCCCTGGCCCTTCCTGCCTCAGAGCTAGTCATCTCAAGGAAGCTATTTTTTGCCCTTCCCCGGACCGGGCCAATTCTGCCATTTTAGACGTGGTCAATCTCCTTTGTGCTGGACTTGTTCCTTCCACGGTTGTGCCTCATCATTGTGGGGCGTCGCTTCTTGCTTGCATAAAGAAGAATGTGGACACCGTCCGATTGCAGTGGGGGAAGTGTTGCGTCGCTTGACTTCTAAATGTGTTTCCAGGGCTGTCCAGTCAGATGCCTTGCATGCCCTAACGCCTCTACAGGTTGGGGTGGAGGTTCCAGCTGGTTGTGAGGCAATTATCCATGCTATGAATCGGGTACATGAGAATTCTCACATATCGCCAGACGATCGGTTGACCCTCCTCTTGGATTTCTCAAACGCTTTCAATTGTGTAGACCGTGAGAGCATTTTTAGGGAGGTGAGAGCCCGCATTCCTTCCATGGCTGCTTGGATGGAGTGTTGTTATGAGGCACAACCTTACCTTAGGCTAGGGGATCGTACCATTCTTAGTTGTAGTGGTGTCCAGCAGGGGGATGCCCTTGGTCCCCTTGGGTTTGCTTTGGCCCTTCAGCCCATTTTGGAAAGAATTAGAGATGAAGTACCCAGCCTCCTGCTTAATGTATGGTATCTTGATGATGGCACCTTGTGTGGCTCTGCTAAGGACCTCTGTGCCGCTCTTGCCATCATTGATGAAGAATGCCACTCTTGTGGGTTGAGATTGAACCATTCAAAATCGCTTTTGCACATACCTGTGAGTTCCAATTTCGACAACAATCCTCTTGCTCCGGACATCCCTATCTCGCGTGAAAGTTTTAGTCTTCTAGGGTCCCCTATCGGGCCACCTTCCTATTGTGAGACTTTTGTTCTTCAACGGGTAGTCAAAGTGAAGGCTGTTCTGGCTAGAGTTGCAGATCTTCAGGATTCCCAAATGGAGTTTTCTCTTCTCCGTTCCGGTCTTTCTCTCCCAACGGTGGTCTTTGCTCTGCGTACTTGTCCTCCCAATTACATCAAGGATGTTTGTGTTGCCTTTGACAATGCCATGCATGATGCTCTCTCTAACCTTGCTGGTGGCCCGGTATCCAAGTGGAGTTTGCTGAAGGCCAGTCTACCTTGCTCCCTTGGTGGTCTAGGCCTAAGGTGTGCTTCTCTTCATGCCTCGGCTGCTTACATCAGCTCTGTGACCCAATCCGGTGACCTAGTTATCAGGAACCTCGGGTATACCCCTGATCCCTCCATCCATCTGGCCCCAGCCTTGCATGATCTTGCCTTTACCGCCGGCAGGCCTGATTGGTCTGATTTTGAGGCTATTGACGTTCCCTTGCGACAACTCCCACTCTCACATTGCATCGACCAAGCTCGTTATGACCTCTTAATTGCTGAAGCACCTGACATCCGTTCAAAGGCTCTGGCCCTTTCTTGTGCCCTTCCTCATGCTGGAGATTGGTTAAATGCTATTCCCTCTAAGGCTTTGGGTCTCCATCTGCATGATCGGGAGTTCCGCCTTAGTCTTGATTACTGGCTAGGGCTTCCAATGTTCGATGAGAATGTGCCATGTCCCATCTGCCATAGGATAGCCGATTCTATGGGTGAACATCAAGTTGGTTGTGGTGGTAACGGAGATTGAATCCATTGTCATGATTCCATTAGAGATTCTGTCTTCTCTGCAGCCCAGTTAGCAGCACTAGCCCCTAGGAAGGAGGTTCCTGCACTGATCCCAGGTACCCGCAGTCGTCCTGTCGACGTTTTCATCCCTAACTGGGAAAGAGGGAAGCCTGCTGCTATTGATGTTTCGGTAATTTCAACGATGCAACATCTGACTCAGGTTGGGGCCGCTTCCACTCGTGGACATGCGCTCACTATCGGGGTGAATAGGAAAATAGCAGCTCATTCAGGAGCTTGCCGAGAAGTCGGTGTCCTCTTCATCCCTTTGGTGGCCGAGTCTTTAGGCGGTTAGTGCCCTGAAGCAGTTTCCACCATCAGAGCTATTGGTCGCCTGCAGGGTATCCGGCTTGGAATACCTTCAGCAGATTCCATCTGCCATCTCTTCCAACGCCTCTCCATCAACCTCTGGCGCGGTAATGCCGGGCTTTGACTAAGAAGATTGGCCATCCATTCTCCAGCTGTGGATGCTGTCGTTTGATTTTGGACTTTTATTGTTGTTGTTTGTGGTTTGTGTCTTGCTTTTTTTTTTTTTTTTTAATGGGGGGGGGGGGAATGCTATCGTAGAGATTGTAGAGCAAATGGAGTCCAATTCCCCAGTGTTTCTACCACCAAAGGGACAAAGACACCACCTACGGATCCAACGTTTGCTGCATGTTTCACGTCCTTTCTTTCTTCTCCTTGCAAACCCTTGTAAACCCACTGCACCGGCGCTCCTAGAAGAATTGTTTACTGTGCCTGGCTGCAATGAGTTGACTACTGAAAGGTCAAAGTAAGTGGACCTCCCATCCGAAAAATCTTGGTGGAAGATGTCTTCTGGCCTGTCCAAGGAGTCTCCGCAAATGCATGGCTCGCGTTTAGTAGACGAGTTGTCAATCACTAGAGCTTGATGGATTATGTCACAAGGGCATCATGCTGTAAAGGCCATGACCACACCCAAGCAGGTGATCTCCATTAGGATCTATGGCCATGCCACAGTGATATAAGGGTGGTGGGGCACCTTTGAAAGATGGAAGGCCCAACCAAATCTTAACTGCGACCATAAATTCGTGATTAGGTATGGCTAGGCCCAAATTGGTGATAGGAGGAGCTTTTAGCCACGCACTGGTGTGATTGCTGCTCGACAGAGCATTGAGCCTGGCTTTTCCAAATAAATCTGATGAGTCAAAAAGGCGATCAAATTCCTGCTCATCGAGGCAAGCTTGTAGGTTTTGTTGTGAAATCTGGGAAAGGTCCTTGTACTCAATACCTAGCTGATCCAGGATGACTCTGGATGGAAGTTCTCCGAAAAACAAGGGTGGGAAGTTGGACAAAGGCACCAAATTTTCCAATAATTGGGGAACATTGAGTAGTGAGTGCTGGCAACAAAAGAGACTGGTGCTGATCTCGAGGTGTTTCTAAGACCCAGACCGCCTGCCTATATAGTCTAAGCGGAAGAGTAGCTTGAATCCAAGCGTTCTCACTAACTGGACATCGTAGAATATCTGAAAGTGTTGATCGGAGACTGGTATCAAACTGAAAGCTGGTTATCGATAAGAAACATTGGCACTGCCCTCAATAAATGGTTTATCTTGTAGATTCCTAGGCAACTACGTAGTAGATGGAGGCTCACCTGTGCATCTTCATGGTGGGGAGGATTGAGTGTAGGTGGAATAATACTTGCTGTGATAGTTTGTTAAAAAAACTCTTCAGTTCCCCAAAGAGGCAATCCTAGGAGAGTGATCCCTTCGCTGGGCTTCAGGAAACTCTGGAAATGAGGTGTCCCCGCTTGGCCAATAAACTTCACATTTCTCTCTATATTGAGGTGTAGTCCAAAACCAGAACCTAATTCTGAGATCTGATGGAGGATACTAGAGGCCGCTGTATGGGAAGCAATGAAGGTGCCATCATCCAGATACCACATTTCTAGCTGTACATTTTGTGGTTGTTTGATTTTCTTCTTCAAGTGGGTGAGAACTAGTGAAAAAAGTATAGGGCCCAAGGGTTGTTGTACTCCACTGGAGGAAATCAACCTCTAATACCAAATCTTAATTCAGCTTCAGTGCAGTAACAGTATTGGGTCCAGGCGAAGATATCAGGGATCAGTTCCTCCACAGAATCAAGAAAGAAGCTTCTATGACATTCATTAAATGCATTAGAAAAATTTCACTTGAGAACACACATGTTGTTGGATCCAGACTGCCAACACAGCACATCAGCAGCCCTGACGTACAAGCAGGAGCCTGCAGCAGAGGCTATCAACACCTCAAGAGTTCAAACAAGACTGGCTCAGAACAGTAGAAGTGTGAACCTCCATTTCTAGAACATTCTTTAGACTTACCATCTCATTGGCCAGACATTACATCCACGAGAATTACTGTATCATAAATGACCATATATAGTCATTTTGATCAGGGTCCGGGCTGAAGGGTATTTAAGCCCAAGGCTTAGGGTCCTGACCAGAACTACTGGGTACTGTAAGCTAAATGCAGTTGATCATAATATTTCTTGTCTACATTTTGTCCATAGTTTACCTTCAACTTACCCCCTTGCTCCCTTTCCCTAGAATCAGACCAGTGCCCGACCGTTCCAACCTAACATCTGGTGGCAGCGTGATCTACCCCATCTGAAGTGACCATTAGAGTAGACCGACCAGTGACCAGCCGAAGGAAGGCGTTCAGACTATACCTGGAGCAGCAGCAAGACAGCACTCTCTCCATTGACCCAGACCAGACTACTCTCAGCAGACAGCACTGCTGACAGACCAGAAGCAGACCCTTAATCAGACTAAGTATAGATGGCCAACGAGCTAGGCCAGGAGAGGAGGAGCCAAAGATTGAAGGGGAGAAACCGGACTGACCTTCAGGCTGAGCGACCAGGAATCGTCTGACAGGAAGCAACAACTCGAGATGGGAGGAGTTAGCAAGAATTGGGGAATCCCCATCTACCATGAAGAATCAGAACAGACGATCCGATAGCGACGAAATGCTTTATGAGGAAGCAGACGTCCTCAGACAAATGACGGTGCACAGAACCTTGGAGACGGTGACAGAAGAATCAGTGCCAGCAGTGGCACCCCTTCCGCCCGTCACAGACCCCAACATTCTGGCTCTACTACAACAAATGCAGACTCAGAACCAGTCCTTGATCGCTGCAGTGATGGCTCAACCAAGCGTAAGTCACGCAATACATAAGCCTGCTCTGCCTCCTGTTCGCACAGGAACAGCAGGCGAAGTTGACTTGCAGAGGTTCGAGTCATATGACCATCTACGAGAGGTGCCAAGAAGAAGATGGGCAGCAGAACTCGTACTCTCCTACAAGACGATCTGTTGAATACGGCCATGGCAATGGCATCTCAGCAGCGGACAGAATGGCATCATGGATGGAGCAGAGGACAGACAGCAATGACACTATGATGCAAGCAGTCCTTTGTATGCAAAAAGCAGCCAGAGTATGCACCCGTAAATGCAAGACAGTGGAAGATGTGACACAGATGGTGAGTCTTGAGCTCCTATACAAGACTATGAACCCTAGGGTAGCCACGTATGTACGTGTCCAGAAGCCTACTACCCTCACTGTGATGGCAAGGGCAGCAGACGACTATGTGAGCTTGATCGAAAAGCTACATGTGGAAATTCGAACAGCAGCCACCTAAGAGATGGTTTCAACAATGGCAGCCAACAAGGAAACCAGACTCCACACCGCAATGGAGAGATAACCGGCAAGCACAGCCAACTGGATCGGCGCCAAGTAATCACCCCCAACAAACTCTACCTCAGCAGCAACCGCAGCAGCCACCGCAGCAGCAATAACAGCAACTGCAGCAACAGAAACTGCAGCAGCAACAGCAACAACTGCAGCAGCAGAACAGACCATCAAAGCACAGATTGGCCAATATTTCGATGATGACAAGGGGCCACTATGCTTAAATTTCAAGCAGTGAGGACACATCGGTGTCAACTGTCCTAGTAAGAACATCCTAATGGTTAACAGGAAATCCACTACCTCAGCAGAACAAACTCTACCCAAACTCTACACGATGGGACAGGTGGAAGGACATACCACAAGATTCCTGCTGGACAGTGCGGCAGACCACTCGCTTATCAGCAACAGTTTTGTCAAATAGCTTGGAGCATTCGGGTAGACCATGTCCCAGCCAACCTCAACCGTATGAGTGAAAGGTGTTCACGGCAAGATTGTGGAACTGCCTGTGATCAAACTAGCATGCCATCTCCTCGGAGAAAAGACCCAGACTGAGATGGCGATATCCGATGACATCTGCCATGATGTCCTCTTGGGCGTCAACTGCCCACTACTTTTCAAACTGCTACATGCGGCCACAGAGGATAAACCAGCTGAAACTCTGGCAGGAATGAGACAGCAGCAGGAGGAAGACCCGTTGGCAGAACTGGAGACAGAGGAGGAGAAGTTCCAGCTGTTAGAGGAATTGGTAAGTGAACAATATGATTACCCTCAAACTAATCAGTCACTCCAGAACCAAGACCTTGAGAAAGAGCAGCAGTCTAAGCAACAGGCTGTCGCTACTGCTCAACTGACAGAGACCCTACATTGGCTAAAATCATTGAAGCCGCTAAGGTAGAAGACTCCCCTTTCATCTGGGAGAAGCAGATCCTGCAGCGCCAGACTGTGGATCAGACTGGTAGTCCCTACAATCGAATTGTACTACTAAAGGATCGCCGACTGACAGCTATGACTCTGGCTCACTCCACACCTATGGCAGGACATTCAGGTTCGAACAGAACGAAATACAAAATAATGAAGTTGTTTTACTGGCCAGGCATGGGTAAAGACATCACTAACTTCTGCCAAGCCTGCCATCGCTGCCAGAAGACAGCTAAGAAGACCCACTCCAGAGCTCCATTGACCATTATGGCATCATCGATTTCTCAACCGTTCGACATTGTTGGCCCCCTTCCTATGACCAAGAAAAAGAATAGATTTGTGCTGACATATATTGACCTCGGTTCGAGATATCCCAAAGCAGTTCCTCTTCGAACAGTTACAGCTAAAGATACAGCCACAGCATTAATGTCCATCATGACCAGATTATCGATCCCCAAGGAAATCCGCTCTGACCGAGGATCAAACTTCTTGTCCTCCGTCATGAAGGAGACCTTCCGATTCCTCGGCATCTCTCACAGCCGCACAGCAGCCTACAGACCCCAGTCAAATGAGAGGTTCCACCAGACTCTCCTACAGATGGTCAGGAAGACCATTGTCGACAAGCGTGAGTGGGATGAGATGTTGCCCTTTTTATTGTTTGCTTGCCGTGAGGCACCCTGCTCCACTACAGGTTTCTTGCCCTTCGAGCTAATTTTTGGTAAGAAAGTGCGAGGAACATTAGACGTGCTCCGCCAAGAGTGGATTCCCACAGCAGCTACCACCCATTTCGCCACAGATTGGCTACTGCAGCTGAGGCAGGACCTGGAGGAAATGCGAATGGTGGCCACAGAAAAGCAGGAGGAAACCCAGCTCAGAACAAAATGCTGGTTTGACAAGACCGCAACCATCCGTGACTTTCAGATTGGAGACAAAGTACTTGTCTTTACCCCAGACATCTCCAGCTCCAAGAAAGGAAAATTGGACGACGCTTGGACTGGGCCCTACGAAGTACTCGGCAAAATCTCACCAGAGACTTATGCCATACATAGACCTGACCAAAGAAGAAAAAATGCTGCAGTCCATGTGACTGCAATGAAGAAGTGGGTGCCACCGATAGCAGACACCTTATTTCTTTCCACGTCAGACAGCAGCGAGACCTCGGAGTTACCAGATTACGCCATTGAAGGAGGAGCAAACTTCCCTCCACTTCCCGATGAATTGACCAAACAGCAAGTTCAAGAGCTCCATACACTATGGACGGAATTTCCAAACGCAACCGCCCCTAGACTTGGAAGAGCGAAACGGGCTGTACACAGGATAATTACGGGAAATGCCACACCAGTGAGGATGGCTCCCTACCGAGTGCCGCAGATTTGGAAAGAACCCTTGCGTAATAATAATAATAATATAATAATAATATAATAATAATAATAAATACTAAATTAAAAAATAATAAATAAGAATAATTATGGTGGTCGTGGCTTCATTCAGGCTCTTCAGAGTAGCTCCCCAGCTAAGTCCATTCCAGTCTTGATCGAACTTCTCACACTTTGGTGCTAGGAGGAAGAACATAATTTGAATAAGGTCTTTATAGAGAACAGTTATCCGCAAGCCTTCATCAACCTTTTGTCTGCAGATACCTCTGAACGCAGAAAGGAAGATGAGTACACCAGTACAGGCAATCCTATGGTAGTCATTCCTTATGCAGCAGGGATGAGTGAAGACATCAGGAGGTTCTGTGGGAAGTTCAACATCAAAGTCATCTTCAGATCAGGAAGAACTCTGAGGACACAACTGAGCAGAGTGAAGGGTGTTTTAACAGATAATATGCAATCATGCATTGGGTACCGCATCCCTAAGCTATATAGCGGTAAAGGCCCTAGCATAGCATAGCTATATAGCTGTAAAGGCCCTAGCATAGCATAGCTGTAAAGGCCCTAGCATAGCATACTGTAAAGGCCCTAGCATAGCATAGCTACATAGATGTAGAGGCCCTAGCATAGCATAGCTATATAGCTGTGGCATAGCATAGCTATATAGCTGTAAAGGCCCTAGCATAGCATAGCTATATAGCTGTAAAGGCCCCAGCATAGCATAGTTATATAGCTGTAGAGGCCCTAGCATAGCATAACTATATAGCTGTAGAGGCCCTAGCATAGCATAGATGTAAAGGCCCTAGCATAGCATAGCTATATAGCTGTAAAGGCCCTAGCTATATAGCTGCCTAGCATAGCATAGCTATATAGCTGTAAAGGCCCTAGCATAGCATAGCTAAATAGCTGCATAGCTGTAAAGGCCCTTGCATAGCTATATAGCTGTAGAGGTCCTAGCATAGCATGGTTATAATAGCTGTAAAGGCCCTAGCATAACATAGCTATATAGCTTATTTTGTCCTCTAGAACTAGCGCCTGAACTTAGCACTGCCACAGGTTTATACATGAAGGACGTTAGTGCAATAAATTATGGCAAAACAAACACAAAAAAACTCAATAATCATTTCACCGCATTTAGACTGGTTTTCGCAAATCAAGTCACATAACAAGCCGTGAGTTAACAGTATGTTATCAATAGTGCTCATGATTATTGTCCAAGTTACTATAAGACCACAACCAGTCAGATGACCCTTTACCATTTAAGAGGGAACAAGTCTGAGCATGTCAAAGTGTGATTAGTGGTTAGGACTTTGGAGCTCCATTGATTCTGTACACTTTACTGTATGAACTTGATATAGAACTCAAATGATAGATCTCTCTGTGTGCTCTCTTTTGGTATCAAAAAAGTTGCACTATATAAAGTTACATGCAGCCAAAATGGGAAACCAGAGTACCTGAATCAGTTATACAGATTGGAAAGTGCTATTGTTATCTGTGGCTAGAGAAAGCCCTACTCTACAATTTGAGATGTTGATTTAGGCACTAAAACATGGCAAGCATATTGAATTTTTTCCCCAGCACCTGCGCTAGTCATGGTTTAGCACCTAATGAATATGCTTCCTCTAGCCACAGATAACTGGCTATATAGTACTTTCCTATCAGGAGCAACAACTACAACCAGTTCAGGCACACAGATTTTGAGGACTCCACTTTGGGCTGCATGTAATTTTATCATAGTTATACCTATGCAATATTACAAAGCACACAGAGAGATCTATCATTTGAGCTATTCTATATCAAGTTAATACTACAGTAAAGTGTGCAGAATCTATAGAGCTTCAAAATAGTAGCCACAAGTTGTTGTTGTATTTATAACCCCCTTCACATGAACATAAGTCCACTTAATCTCCAAGTTGTAGTCTTTGGTTTGCAGAATCACAGTTGTTATAGCCATTCAAGACTTGATGCTGGTGTAAGTTAACAGATTAGGTGCACTGACCTTACTTCACATTCCAGTTCCAATTGATAAACACGTATGGCAAAATAAAAAATACCTAGCATACTGCATTGGGTATATAAATTAGGACTATAGCATGAATGTGTGCAAAGATATGGTACTTTAAATGATAAACCATGGTTTTCAGACTTGTCCGCCCCCCCCTTAAAATCATGTCCACCAACATTGCAGCATCTTTGTTTTGTTCTAGGAGCCAGTCACTAGGGACCCAGCTCTCGTACACATTAACTGATGCAGTAACTAGGGACCCAGCTCTCATACATTAACTGATGCAGTAACTAGGGTCCCAGCACTCATACATTAACTGATGCAGTAACTAGGGACTCAGCTCTCGTACATTAACTGATGTAGTAACTAGGGACCCAGCTCTCGTACATTAACTGATGCAGTAAAACTAGGCACCCAGCTCTCTGATGCAGTAACTAGGGACTCAGCTCTCGTACATTAACTGATGCAGTAACTAGGGACCCAGCTCTCGTATATTAACTGATGCAGTAACTAGGGACCCAGCTCTCGTACATTAACTGACACAGTAACTAGGGACCCAGCTCTCCAGGGGCGATTCTAGGAATCCATTTAGGGTAGTTACGATTTACCAGGTTAAACTATTTTTCTACTTCTAAAAAACAACAACCAACAAACAGTAACATCAAATTTGTTCCAGTATATATAAACAATACAGTTTACCTAAATAAAGTTAGTCATTGAGCAGTAGCACCCTTCTTGAAGCTTACTTGCAAATGAATGAACCAAGGCATCCAAGTCAACCTTTGTCTTCTGTCGATGGATTTTCATCATTGCCAAAGCTGAGAGTCTCTCTTCAGACATGATTGACCTTAAATACGTCTTTAGAGTTTTAGCTGGCTGTTAGATCGCTCATTTTCACATGTTGTAACTGGTATAGTGTGCATGCAATCCTTAGCAGTACTTGAATATTAAGGAACATGTCCATTTCACTACTGCATATGGTCTGTTGTAGGGATTGTGGCCTTTCTTCTTCAGTGGTAGACACACTTCATCTTCTTTGATATTCAGTGCTAAACAATTGAGGTGATGAAGATCGGTCAAGTAGAGTTGATATACCTCATCAAGTGAACTGTTGCTACTTTCAGCAACCATGGATGGAATTAAGCCAAGCTACTTCTCAATGCTTTGATGAACCCCACCAAACCGATCTTGTAACTCCACCAGAATATGATCGAGAAAGGGAAGCATAACATTCCTTCATAATACACTTCCGGGTTATCTGCTGGTGCATTAGCTCTATAAACTTGCTTTACTACTGCTCTAGGGACTGAAATGGAGATAAGTAAATCCTCGGAGAGCTTAGTCATTTCTTCAAACCAAATATGAAATGTAGACTCGCAGTCTAACTTCAGTAGCTGGAATTCATGCAGCACTGCAGACACTTGTTCATATGCTGCTATGACATCTGTAGATTGCTTCTGCAATTTATCTGTCACACTACGAAGGTAACTGAGTAACCTCATGGTAATACAAGAAACTGGAAAGATGAAAGCTGATATAAAAATCCATTCGCGTTTGTAACAGTTTCAGAATCCCATGACAATTCACTAGTGTTCACACCACAACAGGAAATTTCTTCCATTGTTTTATTGACAAAAGGGTACAATTCAAAGAAAGTAGAGTAAGAGTCTCTGCGATTAACCCAGCGCATTTTACAAACATCTTTCCGGGTAAGTTTGTTCTTGCCATCACATGCTCTTCAATAATTTTCTCAAAGAAGCGTTGCCACTTTGGCCAAAAAACTTGGATGCCTCAGATAAAGTATCACGTGCATTCCTGATGTATGGGAGTGAGCAGGCTTTGACTATGCAGAGGTTAAGTTGATGGCATTGACAATGATTATATAGCAGAGAACTCACTCTGATTAATCCTTGAACACCACATCTGCTAGATGACATGTTGGATGCACCATCATAGCCTTGCCCTCTACAGTTAGCCAAATCAACCCCCCATGTCTGAAGGCGGGTCATAATAGCTGTTGCTAGTGCACCTCCTGTGATATGCTCCATGGTAATGAAATCTAGAAACTCCTCCCTGACATTAAAATCCTTGTCCACAAACCTTACTGCAAATGAGAGTTGTTCTGAATTACTGTAGTCAGTAACTTCATCAGCTAAAATAGAAAAGTATTTAGAATATTTAATTTCCTCTACTATTTAATCTTGCATAGTTTCCCCAATAATTCATTCTGTATGAGGTGTACATAGCATTCTTAATTTTGTCAGTTCTTGCTCTGAAATGTACAATCTCAATAAAGTTCCCACTATTATGACATTTAGACCCCATGGAAACTTCTCTATGCCCTCTCAAGGAAAGGCCTTGAAGTCCGCAAAACATGGCACACTCTATTAATGATTTAATTACTTCAAAGTTGTGCTTCATTCTTTCTTCTCATTCCCTGCTAATTAAACTTACAACACTTGATGAAAAGTTAGAATGAATTCGTATAAACTCAGACATTTTAGACATAGAATCCAGGTGGTATACATTCTTTTCATGACAAAGAAATACATAAGATTGTGAAGTCCAGAGACGGAATGGCTCAGTTACAAGTATCCCTAGTCTTTGATGGCCTGATGTATCAGGAGAAAACAGAGCACATGCCCTGCCATCTTCACTTGGACTATAGATTAGCCATGGGTGGTTTTGCACCCACTGAGTCCTAATTTTTCTGTGGCACCCATTCATGAATGTAGTGGGATAATTAATACGGCCAGAAATGAAGCATACAATTTTCATTTTTGATCATCAGGCAACCCATGCACAAAATTGTGGCCTTGAGCAGCAACATGAGTGGGTGGAATATTCATTAGGGAAATGGGGGGCAGTAGCACTACCGGAGAGTGATGGTGTGGTATCAGTGGCCATGGTGTGATTGTTAGCAGCTGAAGATGATGGTGTGTCCTGTTCAGTGGTGCCAGCATTGCCAATCGAGGATGAAAATGATGGCATACTATTATCTTGGTCAAGAGTGCTAGTACCAGCAATAGCAGTCGGTACAACCATATGTAGGATAAATATAAACAAATACACCATATATAACTGTGGTATTCTTTATTAAGATATAGCCTAGCTAACCGAGATGGAATATAAATAACTAAACTTGTAAAGATTTTGTTTATTGTTAAAGACTTACTCGCTCTTTTGCAGTCATTAAGACTAGTTTGGCCTTCCATGCTCTTCCTTTTCCTCCGATAACAAGCCATTGTTGACCAGTCTACTGTTGCAGCAAGAGTGCAAGATTAGTTTTACAAAGGAAGTCCTTTACCTACGGCTATGCAGTGTGACCTCATCAATGTCTTGCGTATATCTACCCACTCTTTACCCACAGATATTGCGTACGTCACTCACACGTCACCCCATACCAAGAGAGAGAATATCAGGTAAGTGCCTACGCTTGACAAGCCTTTGAGAAACAAACAGCGGAAGGAGTTGGGACTCACCAGCACACTGCCAAGGGTTTCTCCAAACTGGCCATCTTTAGCTAACCAATAATAACAAGGGTAGTTCGTCCGAACTCAATGAACTGGCCTGGACGCCTGAGCTCTCGTACATTAACTGACACATTGTAAATTATTGTTTTGGTATAGAGTTCATTGTATTTCACTGATGTAGTGATATTCGACCCTCACTCATGGCAAGGTCGATCGGTGATGTTTCATGAATGGGGTGGCCTGAGGTGGTTGACCTCAGAAGAGAGTAGCTGAGAAGGACACGCAACCAGGCCATGACAGTGCTGATCTCTTTTTGCTGCAAGTAGGGAGGCAAGCCTTTTGTAGGCTACTGTTGCAGACTTTGCCATTCCCCCAGAGGTTGAGAACACTAGGGGGGTGAATGAGCCAAATTCAACATCTCGTACTCTTTCTTCACATTTCCTCCTTTTCTCTCTCTCTTGATTTTTGTAAGCTGCTCCTAACTGGAGTTGTCGGTAGCTGCGAGCGTTAGGGTTAAACACCTTCACATCAAAGAAAGCCCGCTGGTACCTTTTCCCCCAGAATCCCTATGCACTTACATCTAGCCGGGCTCCATCTTCTGTCTGGATAGAAGCCGCTAGGTCCATAGACTCTCCAGTGAGTGGCTGCAGTGGTGGTTCTACTCTGACATTGTGACATACCTCTGATATCAGTTTGGCAGTGATATCTCTTAGTTCATTGTGACGTATAGTCGGATAGCCTCCTGTCGGGCAGTTGAGAGCGTGATCAACGGTGAATGATCTGCCACATATGGCATAATGCAACTAGTTGGTAGTTGAGATGGGAGCCAGTTGTAGCGTAAACACAAGGCATCCCAGAACGATCCCTTGTGCAACGCAAACCCATGCTCCTCAACCGGTATTGCAGACAACCAGGATGATGCACCTTTCTCGCTTGCTAATTCCATGGATCGACGTAATGAATCTGTTAGCCTTGGTTTTAGATGGTCAGCTTTGGTTTCCATGTGCTTTCTCTTGTTCAGTCGAACAGTACATTTCTCATTTGCTTGTTCGACCATGTCATCGTGTGTAAGCTCATGTTCTTGCTTGAGGATGCGTGCAACCAATGGACCAGTAACTCTTCTTGAGCAGTTGAATTGGAAAGAGGCATCCTCGGTTGGTTTTGTGATGCTGTTAGGTACGGCCTAACAAGACTACGATCAATTACAATACATGTCATTATCATAGCTATGAATCTTATCATGCAAACCACACACCATTGTTTGTAACCACATGCTAATTAGTAGAGGGCATGCTCAGTAGAGAGATACCCGATGAACACGTG
The DNA here is from genome assembly GCA_028752905.1 of Cladorhizidae sp. MBARI D1340-BT2. Taxonomy (NCBI): domain Eukaryota; kingdom Metazoa; phylum Porifera; class Demospongiae; order Poecilosclerida; family Cladorhizidae; species Cladorhizidae sp. MBARI D1340-BT2. Next base: position 38,935,767 of record JAQNBH010000008.1, read on the forward strand.
TTTGTAAGTTAGAGAGTCTTGTTCTATCTGTAATAATCTTTTATAATCCTGTATCTAGACGTTGATAAGTGACCTAGACCTGTTAGGAGATAGCTCTTGTGTGAGCATCCAGGAAATCCTAACAGATGCCTAGACCACCCATGCGAACAGGCAGGGCAAAGAGGTCCCTTTCCTCATCTGTAATGGAATCTCTGTTCGTCAGTGCTGGAATGAAATGATGGCAGATAGCGTCCTCAAGAGGTTGTAGCAAATCCGACGTGTCAGGGATGGTGCGTAGAAGGTAAGTCCATTTTCCACACAGGCCATGTGTATAGGCCGAATAAGCCGCATGGGGTTGTGTCTTGGCTATTGAGGACAGTTTCAATATTGATGATTTCCAATTTCCCACTTTCTCAGAAACATATTCTTGAGTGTATGATGACTTGCCAATAGCAGCACCCAGGTGCCTTTTCCCATCTGTTGTTATGTTGATACCTGAGCTTTTGAAAACACATTCTGCCCTGGCTCGATGCTGCTCTTTCACAATAAGCCATGTTTTGATTGAATTGCAGAAGTAGCCATAGTTGGGACCCAGCTCACTCAGTTGGCTCCACCAAGCATGAATTTGCTCTATAGAGCCGCAAGCCGTTGCATCATCAGCTGCTTTGCATCAGTAGATTTCAATCTGTTTATCAGTGGGATGATACCAATGGCATACATGGCCATGGCGAGTGGATCACCTTGAGTGGTTCCTTCTCGAGACGATATACGTTCACCTCCTATGAACAGATGGCTGTCTTTCCTGTATGAGTTGATGAGGATTATGGCAAGTGGCGGGCACAGGTGTTGGATGTTTCTCAGTGCTGATTGACGATTCAAACTGTTGAAAGCATTGGATGCATCTACCAGTAGGACAGCTTCTGACTGTTCATCAGAAAATAGCTCCCTCATTGCATGTATTGCAGCTTCACTGCCAGCATCCTGACCAGCACATAGTTGAAGGCATCCTGGATGTCAGTCTTCAGGACAGCAAGAATTGTTTTGCCAATTATCCTTCTCACGGTCTCACCCACACCAATTGGGTGCACTCCAGGATTTTTATCCAATGCAATCAATCTGCTTGCCAGGAGAGGAGCTATCCCCTCAGGGTCAACAAATTCAGTACGCAATCGTTTGGCAACAAGTGCCAAGCTGCTGCACAGTTCATCTGAGGCACTGTCAAAGGTGGTGCAAAGTCTTCTCCAGGCAAACAGGCAAATGCATCCATTCCAGAGGGGCCAGCAGATCCACTAACACGCAATGATATAGATCGAATGAAGTTGCCATCAATGCAGTTGAATATCACGGGGTGTGGTTCTGAAGCATAGTCAGATGAGGACTGAAGAGTATTTGGGTAGGGTGGTTGACCTGGAGGATGTTTGATTTTGAGTTCATCCCTGACTGAAACAGGAGGCCCTTGTGGGTTCACTATTTCAGCATCAATCAAAAGAGGACCACCCCTTGATTCTCCAGAGATTATCTTAATAGCCTCTTTTACTCTGCCTTGTAGCATTAGTTTGGATAGTAGGCGTGATTCATTCTCATCCTGCTCTGGGGGTTGAACAGGTCATTTATTTAAGCATTGTTGAATCGCTCGTCCCTCTGTGACAAGTTGTTGTCAAGACAATCTCTGAGATCACGAGGTTTTTGTTTCCCAGGGGGTCTCTGAAGGATAAGAGCAGGAAGAACCATGGCAGACTTGATGGCAATGCATTCCATGGAAGATACCTCCCCGTATGCTTTGAATAGTCCAGCAATTTTCATTGTGAAGTTCTTGCCTGACTTTCCTCGAGGAGGGTGAAAAAGATTAGGCCTCCAATGTACTGTCTCGGAATAGGCATTCGTGATCAGCTCTTTGAGAGTAGTTCCAGTCATGTCAACATTTTCTCCCCAGTTGAAGATCGGTGGGGACATCTGTTGGAATGATGGCAGAGAGGGGACAGTCCTGGTGCTAACTGACCATCAGCTTCTAATCCTGCAGAGCTAATGGATTCATCACAACTCATGTTGTTTGCGGCAAGTGTAGTTGGTAGAGCTGTTGTGGGATCTGTTTCGGTTGAGGAAGCTTGAGTGTGGAAGTTAGAACAATGACCCAGGCGACTGGGAAGACAATCAGAACATTGTTTGCCGGCCTTTATACAGACACAATTCCTGCAGCGCCCAGTTTTGTTGCATCTGCAACACACCATGCGCTTGGCATGCACCAAATTCCAGGCCTTCTTCAATAAGCGTTAAAAATTTATTACGTGGTCAAGCGCGTGAGTGGAATTTTTTTTTTAATTTATTTATTTATTTATTATTATTATTATTATTATTATTTATTATTATTATTTATTTATTTTACGGGTGGAATTTTTTCCCTTCCAACAAGTACAACAACAATACAGACACTAACTACAGACAATAACAAAGGTATAACACAGCAGAAAATGTTTTTATGGCGGTACCAGGCCATCAGGTTAACAGTTCACAAGTGGTACCTGGCCTTAAGCAGATGCCAAGGACAAGTTTTCCACGTTGACTGGTTGCATAAAAGAAGAACGTGTGCCTCGTATGCACCCTACATGATGGCAGAACGAAGAATTGCGAAGCTCAATCGGCATCTTAGCCATCCCATAACCACAGAGTATGGCATTTCTCGCTTATGTGAGATCATGTCTGCCAGGCGTTTATAGAAAATAGTTCCTTCTCATCCCATACTGCCAGTTGTTGCGAATACTAATGGGGTGAACACTCCATGCTCCATATTCTGAACTTGCTGGTTGTATTCCCTTTTCTTTGCGGCTTCATGTTGCTTGTAGACAGCAGCTACGTCTCTGGAGCGATAATAAGGAGCATTAGGGTGAAAAACCCTCACATCAAAATAGGCATCCTGTGATAAATTCCAAAAACCACGAGCTTTTACGTCTAAACGTGCGCCTCCGCACTGACAATGGCAGATCTGTGGGAAAATGTTTCACCACTCAGAGGTTGTAAGGGTGGCTCTGTTGCTATGTTGTGGCACACCTCTGTTAGTAATTTGGCAGTCATGTCTCTTATTTCATTGTGCCTCAAAAAAACCACCCCTCTTGCAGGTCATGGCATGATTGACTGAGAATGATTATCCACAGATGCATGATTTTGGAGTGTTCCTTATTTCCCAGCCATAGCGAAGATGTAGTGCATCTCTAAATTCTCCTTTGTTTAGGAAGAAGCCGTGCTCATCAATTGGCAGAACAGTCAGCCCAGGAGGAACAACCCTTTTCTTTGGTGAGTGCAATTTGGCTTTTTTGGTCAATTGAGAGGGTACTGTCAAGGGCACTTGCAAGACGAATGTCTCTCAGGCGATTGGAATTTCTGATATTCTTCCTTGCTTTGAGTCCTTCATCAGGGTTCACGTTACCATCCAGGTCTTGGGTAGTAATTAGATTCACAAGAGGTGTTGTCAGAGTAACAGAAGCCTGAAAGGATGACTGAGAGCTAGTAGATGGGTTCAAAATACCAAGAACAACAAGTCTTGATGGTAGAGCGAATATCTCTCTTTCAGTATTAGAGCAAGGAGGACGTCCTGTGAGTGCAGGTATAAGTAGTTGGTGGATTGCTTCCTCCAGTGGTTCTAGAAGGTTCTGAATATCAGGTATTGTCCTTGTGATAAACGACCAGCGGCTCATTTCACCATGAACAAGTGCTGAGTAAACTGCACGAGGCTGGGTTGATGCAATATCAGCTAATACTCGAACCGCTTCGAACCAAGTCTTCACTTTGTCGGCGACATATTCTTCTCTGAATTCTTTAGAGCCAATTACTGTTCCTAGATGACGAGTCCCACCAGTAGTATTGTGTATGTTCGTGCCCTCGAAGATGGATTTTGCACGCTCCATGAATTCTGGTTTAACAACTAGATGGGTCTTACAGCTTTTAGGAAAGTGGCCATACTTGGGCCCAGAAATAGTAATGCGATCCCACCACTTCTTCAGGTTTGCACAAGTGCCTGCGCCTGTGGCATCATCGGCATACCATATCTGTTTGGTTTGGGGGTTGTTTTCGTTAAGCTCTCTAATGAGAGGAGAAATGGCTATGGCATACATTACCATGGCTAGTGGGTCTCGCTGGGTTGTGCCTTCACTGGAAATGATTTCACCACCCCCTGGTATAACCATTCGCACTGGATCACGATATGAGTTAATAAGAAGACTAGAAAATTGTGGGCAAAGATACTGATATTGTGAAGAGCAGCAGATCTGTTGATCGAATTAAATGCATTCTCGGCATCTATCAGGAGGGCCCCTTCAGTATCTTGACTTGCAAAAATGAGTCTCATGGCTGCTTCACAGCCACCCACCTGGCCTGCACACACTTGCAGGGGGCTGGCAGCATCCTGAATGTCTGTGGACAGGGTCCACAGGATAGCTTTGGAGATAATTCTTCGAGGCACCTCGCCAATGCCGATTGGCCTCACTCCGGGACACTTGTCTAGGGGTATTAGCCGGCAGGCTACGAAGGCACTGAGGCCCTTTGGATTTACTAGAGAGGTGCAAAGTCTACGGCCAACAGCAGCCAGAGACAAACAGAGGTCCCTTGATGCAGATTTGTACGAGCTGCACAGTCTGCGCCAAGCAAATGCATCTAGGCCTGAGAGACCAGCTGCACCATTGGTTTTGAGTGCGGCCTTTAGGATCAGGTCAGCATTCAGGCTGTCGAAGATGATTGGGTTGGTCTCAGACTGCTGATCCTTTGGCATGAGTATATCTGGTGAAGGAACTTTACTTGGTGGATGTTTGCTGATAAGAATATCACGAACTGTGCGCTTCTCAGTGTCTGCGCCCACACTGATTTCATCATTTAGGTTCAAAACTCCCTTATCACTGCTCATAGAAAGGGAATTTAGGGCACCTTTCACGTTCCCATGTTTCATCTTGTTGGCAAAACTTTGGGCAAGTTTGGATTTATTCAAGGAAGGGTGATTGGAACTTAAACGCTTTTGATGCACTGACCTTCATCACTCAGTAATGTTTCCACATCCCCAGAGAGCCATAGGTCAAGACGTCTTAGTAGATGACCCGCTCGATCTTTAGCCTTACTATTTCTTGATGGTTTCTGAAGTAGAAGTTGTTGCAGAACAGCTATTCCTTTCATAGCAATGTATTCTAAACATGAGTTGTCAGCATAAGCTTGTAGAAGGCGGGCTAACTCCTGCACAAACTTCTTTCCTGCTGCCCCGGAAGGTGGCAGAAACAGGTTGGATTTCCAGTGTATTACTTGTTCATATGCTAAACAAGCATTCTGGTAGAATGATTCCCCATCCTTGGACCCCCACAGAAAGTTAGCATCTTGTAAAGCTGGCAGTGGCCAACTTACAGTTCGTGGATGTGATGGAGAGGAGGAAGGGGCTAGGTGTGGATTAATTAGAAGGTCTGAGGAGAACTGATCATCCAGGGTCTGTGAAGGAATAGGACTCGAAACATTGGTTTGTGTCACGGCTGTTGTGACTGGAGGAACAGGCACGGTAGCAGACAACAGCGATGGTAGTGGAGCTGTGTGGATAGGCAGTGACTGTGATGACGTTGGTGGTGTGGCAAGTATCGTGTTCTCGCACTTACCGAGGCGACTAGGAAGACTGGAAAATTGAGGGCGTTGAAAATCAACGCCCTCAATTTTGCACCCACACGCTTGACCACATATACGAAGGTGATTGAATGCTCTAGGTCCCACTCGTACCAATTTGAATTTTTTGGCACTGAGCAATCTGGAGTTATTCTGGATGGGGAGTTTGGGATGCAGGTTTTTTAGGTCTTAGGGTCTAGTACTTGTCTATAGTTATCCTATGAAACATATTTTAGTACATGTATCAAAAGAGAGTACACAGAGAGACCTATCTTTTGAGTTATATATCAAGTCCATACATGAAGTTTGCAGAATCTATGGAGCTCTAAAGTTGTAACCACAAGTTAAAAAATTTTTTATAAAAATACAACTGTCTCCCCTAAGGGCCCTTTTTGCTAGCCAGGTCACATATGATGCATAGCTAGATAGATAGATAGAGAAAGAGAGACACCGTGAAAGCTGGTTGTTAAGCTGAGCACTTACAGGAGTCAGTCAGAGAGAAATGAGTGCTTAATATCGATCAGGAGCTTAACAAGCAATGCCCATGTGCAGACATGATCAACTTTTTATAGGAAAGGGTCATCAAGTGCATATACTGGAGGGATGGTATGGTCAAACTTTTGCTGAGCAGAGCATGGAGAGTATCAGATGCAGATATCCCATCTACAAATTTGTTAGGTGCCAGAAATAGACGAATATGAACTCAGCAGGAGAGGATAGTCAGGATCAATGCTTAACAAATTTCAGTTGCAACCAACAGTAAAGTAAGTAGGTGCCTAACAAAATGTGTAGGTGCTTAAATAGATAGCAGCTGGCTTATTAACTACCAGTTGATAGATAGAGAGAGAGAGAGACAGATTCATCATGCAGCGGTAAGTGACAATTTGCCTGTCCAATGATCAGTGTAGCTTACTTCACTTGCCAATTATACTACAGAATGTATGCAATATCATGTGCTCACTGAGAATACTTTTTCATTGAACTCATTAGCCAAGACCAGACACAAGCTGCTCTAACAGTTGTAGCCACATCTCTCCTAGTCATTCTCTCTCCTGCCTTTCTCTCCCTCAGCTTCATAAGAATTAAAGACAGCATGCTCTGCACTCAGTATACCTCTCTCACACACCAAGAACAGCTTGGCAAAGAGTGGCTCCACCTGAGTATACAGTGTGGAGGGAGAGGAGGAGAGAAGGGAGGGTAAGGAGAAGGGAGAGGTCAGGAGGGAGAGGAGAGGAAGGAGAAGGGAGTGGAGGGAGAGGAGGGCACAGGAGAGAGAAGACAAGATAGGACAATAGGGAGAGGAGGCAGAGAGGGGAGAGGAGGGAGATGAGAGGAAGAAAGGGGAGGGAGAGTAGGAAGGGGTAGGAGGTAGAGAACAGGAGGGAGAGGAAAGTGGGGGAAGGAGAGGAGGGAGGTAGAGGGTGGGAGGGGAGGGAGAAGTAAGAAGGAAGTGTAAAACAAATATAAGAAGATGGAAGAGGGGGATGAGAGAGTGAAGGGGGAGAACATGACGAGAGAAATAGGAAGCAGTGTTCCCAACACCACAACCAGCAATATATCCTTACCACATCCATGCCAAAGACATTCACAGCAGTCTGAACCTCAGCCAGCTGCGAGGTTCCACCACTGCAGTATCCACTTGTCCTGTCCCATCCTCCCCTTGGCTCCACTCACCTTGCAGTTGATCAGAAAGCAGCTCTTCCTGCTCCGATACTGTAACTAGACCCTCCGACCTGCGCAGAGATAAAAGATACCTAATAAGGTAAATTCAAAAAGGTGCCATAAAAACAGTCATAATGTTCTGAAATATGAATGGTACATGGATTGTTTTAGTAGAGATGGGAGTGGTCTTTCATCATCACTGGATTTCTCATCTCAGGAGATGTAGAGGTATTGGGAAGAGGGGGGGGTGGAAGAAAGCTGGCGGCAATCGTAGGGAGGGGAGAGGTGTGTCCTCACCCAAACTTCATAGCTGCATGGAGAAGGAAGAAGAAGGGCGGGAGGGGAGGAGAGGAACTATGAAGCAGCAGAGAAGGATTAGGGGAAGAGAAGGAGGAGGAGAATAAAGTAGGAAGAAGAAAGAAGAGTGGAGAAATAGGAGAGAAAGGAGAGGAGATGACAGGAAGAAGAGATAGGCATGTAGGAAGATGCACATGAAGGGAATAATGATAAAACAAAAATCATCTAAAACACAATCTTATAACCAGACCACTCGTTCCATGCAGCAGTTTCATGGTTCTCCTGAGACCACTCGTTCCATGCAGCAGTCTCATGGTTCTCCTGAGACCACTCATTCCATGCAGCAGTCTTATGGTTCTCCTGAGACCACTCGTTCTATGCGGCAGTCTCATGGTTCTCCTGAGACCACTCGTTCCATGCAGCAGTCTTATTTGTGTGCATGTTTCCTCCTCATGTCTTGTAGGAGAAGTAAAAATACTCTGCTCGCATATCTATCTATGAGCAGCTAGTAGTCCACAGTCTCCTCAGCAAAAGGATGGATAAGAGATTTTCCTCTCACCACACCCAGCATCACTCACCCCCTGCCAGAGAGTCACAGGTCTTGGGGGCATCTCTTTTCGGCAAATCCATTACCATGTTGCACTTCTAGATCGACACAACACCGGTCCTTTCCTAACACTATAATATTGAGACTAGACTAGTCATGAGTCACATGATTCCATGTGACCTTTTTTAATACAATGCTGATCAATTAATATATCTTGCATTATGTGAATTTTTAAAATTTTTATTTGCCCTGAAATAGGCCGAAATAATTTGGTTAAAACATGGTAAATTTTTTATTTAAGCTAACAAAAGGGATCTTATGACATCAGCCCTCCTCCATTTCCCTTATCATGGATGTAAGCAACTTTATTGAAATTGGGTGTGAGGAGTGAGGGGTTGGTGCATGACAGTTCACCTCAACCATTCTTTAGGTGGTGGCAGAGAGAATGACAGTTTGTCTCAGCCATGCTTTAGGGGGTGGCAGATGGAATTTTTGGACTAATTAAGCCTAGAATATGCATGGACATCAAAATGGAAGTCCACCGGTTCTTCATTTTGCTAATAACAACCTGTATTAAATTCTTCAACAATAGAATGTTAATGATGCTATACAGTATGCTCCGCACTTGCATTCCTAATCATGTTTGCGTTGTTGTTGTTGTTGTGTTGCACATGTAAAGATGTGTTCTCTATTCATGGTGATCTGTATATATATATACAGGTATGCATCACTACAATAATTTGATAGTAAACTTTTGGCTGACAATGCCGATTTTCAACTGATGCCACGAAATACATCAAGAAATGATTACAACTTCCCAGGTGTGCAAACAGAGCCAATCTCTTAGTACTTCACCTACTCTCTCTATAAGACCAAGAAAACGAGAGCCAGGCAGGGCTACATCCCAGCTATTGCGAAGTCAGCTGACCCCCTAGTTACTTGATCCCTTCTCTTTGCCAGCAAATAAAAGTTTAAAGATGCTTTAGGCAAGATGTACAGTGGCAATTGCTGTGAGGTCTTGTGCGATAGTGGAGGAGGGGATGATTTGGTCCATTTCTTGGTGGTTTGTGGGAATTTGAGAGGGTGCCAGTGGATGAGGTGGATAAAGGAGCTTGAGAGTGGCTGGATGAATTTGGGGAAGTGGTTAAAGGATAATGGCATTGCTGTTGGGAAAAGGCATGGAAGGACTAAGTAGCAGTGTATTTGATATGATTTTTGAAAATCTTCCAGTGGTGACTCTTCAGTAGAACTAGCATGAAGGAGGGTCAACTGAGTTTTTAATTTGCTTGGATTGCTGATGTCAGAGCGATAAAATGTAACGACTTCTTCTAAGGCCTTTGATCTTAATGGTGAATCAACTGCAGAAATCAAAGTTTCCAATTTACTGAGCATTCTAAATCCTCTTTGTTCAAATAGGTCCTGAATAGAAAATACAACAAGGTCTATGGCTTCAAAATATATTCTTCTGTAGTGCTCTTGTGGTGAAATAGGAAATTCAGATGCAGCTTCTCCTACCTCAAAACGGCGTGGCACTTTCCTTCTACGTGGCAACAAAGGTTCAGTCACTTCAAATGAAGAACGTCGCTTTTCAACATACATGTACTTCCAAAATAGGTCAAAACACAGTCATTTGAGCGAATTAATTCAATTGCCTGAAGGGTGAGATCCACAAGCTTTCGACGTTCGCAAGCTGAGATATTTTTGGCCGTGACAAATTATCGACCATACTCAGAAGCTTTCTACACAATTCAATGCCAAAGAAGAAGTCAAATGTTTCCATCTGCAGTAACTCCAGTTATTCTTGCTTTTGCTTCTGAGTTTCTTGTTGCATCTCTTGTAACTTCCCCTGTTGACTGCAAAGCTTCATAATTTCCTGAAATTGATGCTTCCCTGACAGACTGAGTTGGACATAAAACTCTGATACCCACAGCAAAGTCTGTCTTGACCTTTTTGAATACCGCATCTTGCTTTGGGGATTTTTTAAATAAGCTTCGTAAACTCGTACACAGTGCCAAGAGTGGATTCCATTAACTTGATACCTTTTAAGCAAACTCATTTCCTGTTTTGTGCAGTTGTCAGTATTTTGCTGTCTTGGGGCAAGTGTTACAATTTCTATTCACAATTCAATTGCGTGTAACACCTAGCGTGTCCGCTAGGATAACACATTAACATTGTGGTGGGTGTGGCACCACAGTATATATTATTATATAGATGGACACAAAAGTATTAGCTACAAAAACTAGTCAGACAAAAATAATAAAACAACAACAACCGTAGTCAAGTTTAAGTGGTCACTATATAGCAGTTCAGAGCACAATAATTTGGGCCAAATGAACATAGTGTTGCTAACCTAATTATAGTCATTTTGTTGGTTTAAACCCATAATATGATTTCCATATGTTGGAGCCATGAGGTTATTTCTATTTTCATACTTGATCGGATATGATTTCCTGTGGACATCAATGGCATATCATGATCGTATAGTATAGATGAACTCAGTTGCCTATTTAGTAGGAAATGGTTTGGCCTCGCCCCACTTTGAAAAATAATCCACTGAGGTGATAAAATATCGATTTCCACTGGCACTAATTATATAAGATCATTTCCAATTTTATTCCATACATGGGCTGCAATTAAATGGACAGCTGCTACTGGCAAAATAATGATTTCAACCACATTTTAAATGTCTGTACATGTATGTATGTGTGTGTGTGTGTTTGTAATTAGCCTAGTCATACAGCAGTGAAGTCATTTAGTAGTTGTGGATCAAGTGCAAAGTTATGGCTACAGTTCAAAGTAGGAAATTGTGGACTCGATGTACAATGTTCTTTTCTCGAAATGACAATTTATTATAAATCTGGAACTAAGGAAAGAAATTGGCTGGCAGGGTAATATAGTTTTATTATGGGTGTCAAGTGATATTGCCTTCTATTAATATCTGGAACCCACTTTGTCAATTCCATCCCAACCAAAATTCATCACAAGGTCATCATGAAATGCCCCTAGTATCAACCTCTTCATTTTTGGACTTTGTTACATCATCTACAATAAAGATATTTCAAACTATATTCCCAGTAGGGAAATGTCCCTATGCAAAGTATTTCTGGCTAACCTCTCTGAAAATTCCTCTCTTATCTTTATAATTTATGTCAAATATAGTTATTATGGGTGTAAAGTGATATTGCCCCATTGATGACCTAAAAATTTCCTGATGGTGGCTTTTCTCAATTTCTTTGCTATTCTATGAGTAGCTACTTCCATGAAGAAGACACTGGAACACTCCATCATAGATAAGAGACTCACACTTAGAATCAATGGCTGCAGTTAGCTTTGCAGGAATGATGTGATGCTGTGATTGGATGCCTAATTCCCTAGGATATTGAGCTTGGTAAATGGTGATGGCAAACCACGAGGATGTTAAATTGCCTGGGAGAAAGCAGTGCAAGCAAAACCCTGTCAAGTGTGAAAGAACTCTCAGTTGACGTATATAGTAGGATATTAATATACCTATTACTCTTTAACATTTCGGTTAGAGCATCATGGAGCAAATGCATCATTGGCAGATCACTTATTGACTAGTAAGCATCAGTTACACTTTCTATATAAATTATTATAATTATGCCAATTATATAGCAGCCATGTCTCACTGTCTATAGGAGGGCAGAAGTATGTGTGTTTACCTTACAATAGTTGCTGCACCATCATGGCATGGCAAAAATGATGTACTTAGCTAGAACATGTTGATAAAGCTCTAGCTTTCTTTCCCATTATAAATTAACCATGTAAGCCTGTTGTCAGGAGAAGCTCACTCTCTTGCAGCTCCTGCGACGCCAACCTCTTGTTTACTGACCTAGTTGCTCTGCAACTCTTATCAATAAACCTAGCTTGACCAATTCAATCTCCGCCCTTCTGATAAGTCATAAAGGTAAAGAAGAATAATAGCATAGAATCACAATTGTCTCATACACCAACTGTCTTATATAGTTCCTTTAGTACTCTTGTTTTTTCTCTTCTCTCTCTCTTTCTCTTGCTGTTCTTCTCTTTTATAGATTGCCTATCACAGTTCACATAGTGGTTTTATGGGTAGTCTGTCTTCTCTGATCTCATGTCCTTCTAGAAGTGTGGTTTTACATGTACAGCAGGATGTCAGTTATCCGGACAGGTTGGGACAGGAAGGTGTCCGGATAACTGAAATTTCTGGATAACTGAAGTCACTAGTTGTACACACAAATGTGTACACGAATATATTGGCTAGCTGGACCTCACCTTTGCATATCTGCTGTAAAAACCAAAGATAAACTGTCCTGTCCAACTCATGTAAGTCAGCCCTTCTAGCCATCTTCCTTTTTTGATGCAATTACCAACTTCAATCTCTCTCATAAAAGATTGTAGCTTGGCTTAGTTCTTGACTAAATCATAAACTGTACATTTTCCTATGTTAAATCCTGCAGCTACACTAGGAAAGCTTCTCCCATTCTTAATGTAGTTACATATTTTTAGCTTATCTTCAATGTTCAAAACAACTCTCTTTCTTTTCTTCCAAGCCTACCTAGCAAGAAATGAGCAGCTGCATCTCAGCACGTGCAGCTCATGTGTTGATTAGTACCCTAATGTGATGATTGTTGCCTGGGACCAAAGTACATGTACACTGTACTGTACATGTACAGTATATGTACATGTACACCTGTTCTGGTTAACTGAAGTTTCCGGATAACTGGAGTCCGGATAACTGACTCCTACTGTAGTTGAATAATCAGATGAGTGATTCCCACAGGTTGTTATTCCATTCTCAGAGGTCTCAGAGGCAGCCACAACGTGTGGTTTTACATATTCAGATGTAGGTGAGTAATCAGATGAGTGATTCCCATAGGTTGTTATTCCATTCTCAGAGGTCTCAGAGGCAGCCACAACGTGTGGTTTTACATATTCAGATGTAGGTTAGTAATCAGGTGAGTGATTCCAAAGTCAAATGGTTGTAACGATAATGCCCACCTTGCGAGACTTCCATGCATAACCTTAGATGACTCAGTCATGTTAATGGGTTGTGATATGTCTGAATCTCAAACCTAGAACCTTCCAGGTAGACTCGGTACTGCTTTACCCCCTCAACAATCGCCAATGCTTCCCTTTCGATTGTGGAGTATTGTTGTTCACGTTTTAGAAGCTTTCGAGATCCATAGGCTAACGGGTGCTCCACCCCTTGTTCATCTTTCTGACTCAGCACGTATGCTATGCCTGTGGCGGAAGCATCTGTCTGCAGGATGAAAGGCATGTCCCATTTTGGTGTTATCAAAATAGGATCTTTTAACTGAGTGAAAGCGTTCTCCAAAGTCTCATTCCATGTTATCTTAATAGGCATGTCTTTCCTTGTTAAGTTAGAGAGGGGCGTGGCAATTGTAGCAAAGCTAGGGATGAATCTCCTATAGTACCCTGCTAAGCCTAAAAAAAATCTCAGATCTTTCTTCGTGAGGGGTCTGGCAAAGGCTTAGACTGCTTTAATCTTAGCCTGCATAGGATGTACTTGTCCTTTGACCCACCACATGTCCCAAATAGACGACACAACTATTATAGGCAGGCTTGCACTTATTCCTCTCCACTGTTAGGCCTGCATCTCGTAGTCTTGTGAAGACTTCGTTCACGTGCTTCATGTGTTCTTCCCAGCTGTTGCTGTGGATTAGGATGTCGTCCAAATATGTGGCCGCAAAATGATGTATTCCCTGGAGAACTTGGTCCATCAGAAGGTGCAGCCACTAAACCGAATGGCATCGTCTTAAACTCGTATTTCCCCCATGGGCTGATAAAAGCTGTCTTGGGCTGGCTCTCCTTATCAACGGGCACCTGCCAGTAGCCTTTGGTGAGGTCCAATGCTGTAATGTATTTGGCTGTCCCGATCTCGTCGATTAAGTCTTCTACCCGAGGGATCGGGTATGGATCAGATTGTGTTATATACCAGATTAAACTTTCTATAGTCTACACAAAGACGCTTACTTCCGTCCTTCTTTGGCAACAAAATGACGGGTGCTGCCCAAGGACTTTTAGAGGGTGTAATAATGTCCTGTTTTAGTAGTGTCTTGATCTCTTTTTGGAGATACTCGTGACCAGTGTGTGGAAGTCTGTAAGGTGGAAGCCTAATCGGGCTGGCATCAGCCGTGTGAATCACATGGTGTATCAGGTGCGTCCGTCCTGGTTCATCCCTGATCACATCCTTGAATGAGTGAAGTAATTCATCCAGTTCCTTTTCCTGTGAGGGTGTCAGTATTGACCCTGTTGGTTGATGTTCTGATGTCACTTCGTCTTCCTCTTCTTCCGCAAGGAATACTGCAGTTTCCGGTGCATTCCACTTCTTCAGTACATTGATGTGGAAGAGTCGGTGTCTCTTCCGACGTTCTCCCATATCAACCTTGTAATTAGTTTCTGATAACTTCTTTGTTATTATGACGGGTCCTCTCCATTCATTCGCTAATTTGTTCTGTTTCCTGGGTTGAAACACAAGAACATGGTCACCCACACACAATGTTTTACTCACTGTCTTTTTTTTCTAGTGTTTCTTATGATTTCGTTTGGCTTGTTCTTCATTTGTTTGGGCAATTTCTCGGACAATGGTTATCTTTCCTCGTAATAACCTTAGGTATTCGACAACCTTGATGTCGTTTTCTTCTTCCTTTTTCATCCAGTGATCTGTAAGAGCGTCCAATAGCATCCTCATTTTTCTCCCAAACGTCAATTCGTATGGTGAGAATCCCATGGATGCATGAACCGTACCTCGGTAGGCCCATAAAACGTAAGGAAGGCATTGGTCCCACTCCTTCTGATTCTTTTGTGTCAGCTTCCATAGTAGTCGCTTCATGGTAGAGTTGAACCTTTCAACCATGCCATCCGTTTGGGGATGGTAGGGTGAAGTCCGAATCTGTTTGATTCCTGTTAAAGTACATTGTTTTAGATATAAAATTGGTACCTTTGTCAGTTAGTATCTCCTCGGTTACCCCCAGTCGAGCTGTCATCTCAATTAGAGAGTTAAGCACGGCTTCTGTGGTTGCATTCTTCAACGGAAATGCCTCCGGCCAATTTGTCGCATAGTCCATGACAACAAGGACGTATTTGTTTCCTGTGGAGGTCCGTAATAGTGGTCCAAAGATATCCATGGCTATCCTCCGGAATGGGTCTGGAATGGGTGAGAAATCACAGCAATTTGTCGCAATGGAAGCGGTAATAAAATAAAAAACGGTGGCATTTCAGTCGAGACAATGGGTCACATGAGGACAGCAGTCACTGTTTAAAGCCTGGACAAGTTACTGTTGATTTAACATACTTGCCATAAGTTCATTGCGGGACATTTTACGACGCGAATTTTCAACCATGCCCACTAATTAGCGTGTGCCTTTCCCTTGACCACCATTAATTTCATACGCGATCACGTCACTTATTAGCATGTCACACCCACTAATTGATGATGTAATTTGTCCTTATTTGAAACATGAAGATAAAATTAAGTAGAAGCAGAAGCAGCAGAAGAAGGACCAGCTGAAACATCTGAGTCAGAATGGGCACTAGCTACATAACTCTTTGTAGCCTTCTTGCACTCTGAGAGCAGTTCAGGAGGGAGTTTGATGTCCAGACAGCAACTATCAATGTTGAACTTCATGGCCATAAGGGCAACAATGGAGGAGACTGGTCAAGATTTGACCTTTGATCAGAGTGGATCTTCCTCAGTATGGAAAAACCTCGTTCAGAATCAGCATTGGGATGGACATCAGACATGATATTAATTTGTGAAGGAGATTGAATCTTGGCTGCCCTTCCAATGTGACCATTTTCCCAACTTCCAACCAGAAAAGCCCTTCCTTGGGTCTCATGACACCATCAGCTGCCTTATACTCGACAAATGTCAGTAAATCATTGGGAGAAAGCTTGAAGTCTTGGAATTGTACCTTCAGATTCTGCAGAGATACAGCATCGTTGAGGCCAATCTGTGGAAAACGTTTAGCTAGTGAAGTGATGGTATTGAAAGAGAATGATGAAGTGTGTTAAGGCTGAATGACACTTAAATCTTTCATCAACGAATCTCCAAAAGGAAATTTGACGAGCATTTTCTTCGTTGAAGACATATAAAAAGCTCTTATATCTTCAAAGAATGGTGCTGTGTCATGAAGGTGTTCAAGATGAGATACACTAGTCCACGTATCATCACCAATTCCCAAATCCTCGTTGGAAACATGATTGGCCTCATCGAAGTCAAGATTCTTTAGATTATCACTAGCAGCTAGAATGGTGTCCTCAGAAAGAAAGTTTGACCTAACTAACCGGTTCATCTCATCATATAGCTGTGAGGTAATATTCTCTGTAGATTTCTGGAAGAGGCGGTTGAATTGATCCATTGAGGGCAAGATAAAAGAAAGAAAATGCAACAGAGGTTTCGTCAGATGATTCTCAAGCCTTGAAAGAATGCTACAGACCTTAGCTGTTTCAGCTTCCTCACAAGACAAGAAGAATGACTTCAAACCATCATACTGCCTGAGGTAACGATTCACACACTTCAGCAAGCTGAGCCATCATGTGGGGCAATGCTTCAAAATCACCCCTGGCTCAGTGGTGAAAAGTGAACCCCATAGGTTGACAAATTGCTGCTTCCTCTTGCTGCTATGATGGAAATAATAGAATATGCCGATGAAGAGCTGGTCAATGTTCACTGGAAGTGCCTTCAAACCAGCTTTGACTGTTAAATCAGCCAAATGGCAGATGCAACCAACATATTACAAAGATGGGATCTCATCCTAATCAGCTTCTGCACACCTGACCTCACTCCTTTCATAACATTGGTGGTATCAGACATGAAAGACACTGCATTGTCAAAGCTGAGCCCATTCTTAGTCAGTGACTCCTTCAAGGCTTGAAACAAGTTGGTAGCTGTACCAATGTTCACAACAGGCATATCCAAGAATCTCGTCCATACTTCACCTATCTGTGGATCAAGAAGCCTCATAAGAATTATGCAAGACTTATCCCTCGTCATTGGATTCATCAATCATCAAAGAGAATGGACCACTTTACATTGACTCAATAACTCTCTGTGTGAAGTAAGGAGCAAGAGCTTTCTTCACTATGGCGGTGGTTTTGGTGCGGGAACAGGAGAATTTCTTTTGCAATTTCAGAGTCTGGGAACATCTTGCTGAAAAGCTTGGTGGCATGGTCAGAAAGGATATGTTGTGCTTAGCAACAAATGTAGCTCACCTGACCTCGGCTTCGATTACTTGATCACTTCTCTGAAGTTGGAAGAGAGAGGTAATTGGAATAGTTGATAGCACAGCCTTTGACATATCTTTATGTTTCTTGCTCTTGAGGTGAGATGTGACATCATTACGGCCACCATAGGTAATACCAAAGTCGATGGCACACAGAGTACTCAGGCATACAAGTGACCTAAAATGAAGGCAAGACTACTGACATTACTATTGCATTGAACACAAGCAGCACACTGTACCCATGATGTTATTATTTACCCTGTATTTGCTGTATTCCATGCTTACTTACAATTTCATTATATATATTTTATTTATACCTTTGAAACGCTTGCCTATCCCTGAAATTCTTTAATCCATTTATTGTCAAAATGGCATTCTCTCTTCTGCTTCTTTGCTACACTAGCCATTCTGCTGAGATTGCAATAAAAGCAATTATCAGATAACGCGCTGGGAAGTTTCACGTGAGTGCCGCACCTCCAATTGAAACAAGATCAAAGGTTGTTTGGCACTCCCGCTGGAGCCGTAATTGTTTATCTGAAGTTTTTCTATGCTAAAAAGTGTCCTGTTTTTGTTGCTTTACGAGTGTTAAAGGACTAAACTAAACATGGTTGAGACTGCAGTGGCCATCTAAGCGAGTGGAAGCGCAAGGTGCACGTAGCTGTAAATTCCGTGACATTGCCGGGACAAGGACAACACCGGGACAAGGCTCAAAATTCCGGGACTGTCCCGGCCATTCCGGAACGGTTGGCAACTCGGCAAGTAGCAGAAAGTGCTGCAGGAAAAAAGCCGCAAGAAGACAACCAAACACCACAGAAAAGAGTGGGAAAGCCGGATGTTGACGATTATTTCTCTAAGGCCGAAGGACCTCTGCGCTAAATCGAGAACATTCCCAGAATTGTCACCTGGCCGTGTTCGGTGATCTCGCGCAAGTTCTTGTGTGCTTGAAATCGGATATCTATGAAATGGGTGTGGTCCAAGTGGTAGGGGGAAAGTAAATTCTGCGACAAGATCCTGGTAGTTAACCCTTTCACCGTCGACTTAATTTTGAGATTTTGACCTATTTTTACTTTAATTTTTGTATCTGATCATTGGTTCAGAAAAGTCCCCGGCAACCGCATATCACATGATTGTCAAAGAGTTACTGATCAACTTGGTGATAAATATGTTGCCTAGCAACCAAACCACAAACCATTTTTTTATTAGAAAACTTTTTATCTCGGCGTTTATCGACTATTATAAGTATATTTTATGGCAAATACTAAAATATGGTTGCTTATCGATTATCGAACTGCAAACAGCATATAATCTACATTTTTTGGCATAATTTATGAACATTGAATGCCTTTCTATTTTGCTCTAATTGGGACGTTTTGAAGCGCTTTGAGGTATTGACTGTTGCCCATCAAGCACAACGAGGAGGTCTGTCTGTATTGCTTGATATAGAAAGTTGAAAATTTCAACATGTTGCAGAAAGGCACAATAAAGCAAAGACTCGTCAAGAAAACATACGTGTACTACACATGTCTGCATGCAGAAATGATAAAGAAAAGAAGTACACATGTACATGCCTAACACATGTACATACTACAAAAGCAATACAAAGAAAATCTCGAAGAGAAAAGGAAGCTAGTGCGAGTAGTCAGAGAGTGTGTGGAATTCCATGAAGCATGTTCTCCCACGCACAGCACAAATGCTAACACCACAATGAGAGCAGTGACAAAAGGTCTCATGTCTCTTACCTCTGGCGGCACACACTACACACCTCGCCCTGAAGTCCATAAAGTCTGGCCAATGGTCAAAGGAGGAGTTCAAGCGGTCCAACTGAGCCAGGGCGAAACTACAAGGCCATCCAATTCTTTGCCGAGAACAAAAGCCATCAATCAGATAATCAATTAGATCAAGACAAAAATCAAGCATATCTCTCTTCCCTCTTCCTGAGACAGCATGCTGGGATGGCCAAACATAACTGTCCAGGACATAAGCATTCAAAATATGATGTAAAAGAATATTCTTTGCCACCACTTGTGTGACCTCCGACCTATGTTGTAGTATGATTGCAACTGATCTCCTCGGTCTACTACTCTCATATATTTTTGATAATCAGGCAGGAGAGGTGGACAAGAAACATCCTTGTCTCAATTTGACTTTTATTGGGTGTAACTCTTGTGTGCCATCCAGCTTGCGCCTCTTTACAGTTGAAGGTTCAATTCCAACTGGACATTCGGGAGGGTGCAGGGTAGAAACAAAATAGATTGGTCATTTGTCCAGCCAGACAGCAGAAAGTAAAGGACCGTTTGCACGGTAGTCTGAAAAACCTCGATTAATTGAGGTAACCTTGGTGACCAGGTCTTGGGGGAAGTGCCGGCGATTGTAACGTGCTGTCCCACAGGCATTGATGCCACGCGTGTATAGGTGGTTGAATAGCGTCGGACTTGTATAGTATACAAATGCAAACCACTATCCTCCAATCCTTTCATCAGGTATAAAACTACCCTGGAACACAAACCTATCCCTCCACTATCACTATCACTCTTGCCAGTATAATTATACTTGCAACTTCTTCACGTATCCATTGATGGAATCTGCTAGTACCCAGACCTTGATCCCCCACTTAGTTGGCTTATCCTTCAAGTACTGCTTGAAGCCAAGCCGACCTTTGAAGGGAATCATGGCCTCATCAATAGTATATACACTGTTGGTGCATATTGTACTCTTTCAAAATTAGCTTCAATGAAATCTAAAAGTTTCCTCACCTTGAAAAGGCGGCAATACTGAGCATGCCCAACAGGCTTTTGCAGAGAACTGTCATTGAGGTGAAGAAACCTGAAGAGCTGCTCAAACCTGGTCTTTGGGATGATTTCAGAAATGCCTGTGTCCGGATGCGAGGGTGCTTTGTCGTCCAATAGATGTCAAGACGCGGAAGTTTCAAAATTTCCATGGTAATTAGGACACCGATGAAAGCCTTCATCTCGGGAATAGTGACATCATGCCATGGACGAAGTTGGGGAGAACTAATAACAGATTGTGCTGCAAATCGATTCGTCTCCACCACGAGTAAGTCCCAAACATTATTACTACAGAATCTGTTGAGGTCAGCACAAGAGAGAGTAGCACCTGAACAAACATCAGGTCCAGGAGTGAACCTATAGTCATAGACAATGTGGACTGGCTCTACTCTACTCCAAAAACCACCTAGAGGATCAAGACCTGAAGAACCTCCAGCAGTGGATGGACCAGGAACACTGGTTGGCAGACTGCCTTGGCCACGAGATCTGCCTTGGCCTCGACTTCTTCCTTGGCCTTTTCCTCTTCCTTGGCCTTTTCCTCTGCCTCGGCATCCAACATGCCTCCTGCCTTGGCGATCAGAAGGTAACAGTGATACTTCTGAGTCAGAAGATGGAACTACATCAAATGAAGGAGAAGATGGTGAAGGAGAGATT
Source organism: Cladorhizidae sp. MBARI D1340-BT2 (assembly GCA_028752905.1). NCBI lineage: Eukaryota > Metazoa > Porifera > Demospongiae > Poecilosclerida > Cladorhizidae > Cladorhizidae sp. MBARI D1340-BT2. The sequence goes on from JAQNBH010000008.1 coordinate 38,956,553, forward strand.
GTAGGAGCACTTGGGGGCGAGTTTGCAGGACCACTCGGAGCAGAGTTTGCAGGATCACTCAGAGGTTCACAGATTCAAGATCAGTGGCTAAACCTATATAAAAGATTACTTTATAACCTAGTGATAATTATATAACATACATTCTGGCTTATTATGTCTCACTGTTTGCTAGCTAAAATTTTATATTCCATTCTATAGATATCTATAGATATCTACTCATACTTACCAAGCAACTCATACTCTTCATCAGGAGTCACAAAAGCTCCATCAGAAGCACTGGCACTTGAAGTGTTTGGTCCAACATCCTGAGGAGTTGAAGTTAAAGCTGTGGACAAAGCTGCCAACTCCTCAGGGTCTAATGCCTCATCACCAAGGAAGGAAGACACTTGATCTTCATCATCTTCATCGCTATCACAGTCAGAGAGGTCGAAACCATCATCAAACAAGAGCTCTAACACGCGAGCACGATCAAATCTTTCAGCTTGAATTCAAAATTGTTTGACTCATAGCTACCTACGTGCTATATACGGATCTTAAATTTGGTGAAATAGTAGAGCACGCCGTTTTTAATAATAAGGGGGTTGATTTTTTACGCGACGGTCACTCAATCTGGCTTACGGTAGCGGTTAAAAGTCAAGTCATGATTAAGTGGAGATTCTTGGTGTTGGTGACTTTCATGCTCTGTGTAGGAGTTTATCTACTGAGTTTTGACCTTTCATTAGCAGTAAATGACGTAGCTAGTACCGGAGATTGTGCGTCAAGCTACAGTGAAAGCATCGAGAACACGGAACTAATGATTTTAGTTTTGTCTCGTATGAAAGGAAAAAGAGAGCGTGATGCAATTAGAGAGACATGGGCGAAAAATTACAGACAAAACGCAACTGCTGCATTGGTAAAATTCTCTATTGGAACTGAAGGACTTTCCTCCCAGGATATAAAGAACTTGTCTCTAGAGAATGACACTTATGATGATCTTCTGCTCTTACCTGATTTGCACGACTCCTACAACAACCTCACGAGAAAAGTGCTGCAGAGTTTTGTGACACTGGACAAACATTACAACTTCTCTTTTCTGCTAAAGTGTGATGACGACTGTTTCGCAGATGTGGACACAATTTTGAGAGTGTTACAACAGCTAAGATCAAATCAGCTGCTTTACTTGGGCTTTCTATTTAGAAATAGTAAACCCCAAAGCACGGGGAAATGGGCAGAAAGCAATGGGCAGAAAGCAAATGGTTTCTGTGTGATAAGTACTTGCCTTATGCTGCGGGTGGTGGATACATATTGTCCCAACAACTTGTCAGACAAATAGCAGCCAGCTCTGATGACCTGGTCCTCTACAGCAACGAGGATGCATCCATGGGAGCATGGCTAAGTCCTTTTGACATCGATTACCATCACGATGATAGATTTAACACAAGGTATTCATCTACATGTTCCAATAGTGATGTCATGATTACTAATAGAAGTGTAAAGGACATGTTTGCCATGCAAAGGTCGTTGGATAATGGGAAAGGAATTTGTAGCCTGAAAAAGACTCAGCATGGATACTAACCACATGCTTAAAAGGAGTCGACTATTTTTGGTCTTTTCACCTTTCTACACCTTCACTACTATAATAATTGCGTTTCAAGTTTTTGTCAACCATTCTTGAGTTATGATACTTTTATGCCACCCATTTCATTGTATACACCTCTCAGAAATGAATAAGGGGGGGGGACGAAGGTGTTTTTTTGACAAAGTGTTAAAAAGCTGTGGTTATGAATTTAGAGCTCCATAAATCCTGCACAATTCACTCTATGAACTTGGTATATAACTCAATAGTGTGCTCTATAAGACCAATACAATAATACTGATTTTTTACTGCAGAGTTCATCAGTTAAGGTAAGGGGTCCACTACACCAAAAATATTTTTTAGCTTTTCCCCCCAAAATATGATGACAGTACATGCAAAATGCTGCCTTCCAAATTGGAGAAGATTTGGATGCTCCATTCTGGACTTATACTAACTTGAGTATACTCCCGATTTGACGCTTCACGTAATAGTGAGTTTCAATGGCCGCAGAGACCGACATGGGAAGCAAACCAATGATTCTGGTCATCCCCCTAGCAAGCGGCCTAGGACAGACAAAACTTCCCCTCCCTATTCTTGATTTTTCTGGTATGTATAATTATGTATACCACTTTTGGTGTTTTTTTTATGGTATGGTCAGTTCAACCATTGAAATACTAAACTAGTCCTTAAAATGCCTGTCCCGAAAAAGTTGTTTTTTTGGAGGCCAAGGACGGTTCTCCCTGCTTCATATTTGGAGTAATCAGACAAAATTTTCCTCTCAATGAGAGCTACAAGCTCTGTTTTTTTAATTTTAAGTAAGTATGATGTCAACAGGTACAAAAAACAACAATGAAAATGCTACCAAGAAATTGCAATAGAATTTTTTTATTTTTTTAATCCATGATCACACTATTTTTTTTTTTTAACTCAATGTTATATTGTGTTTCATACTTTGTAATTTCCCCTGTGGTAAGTTGTGAAATCCCAAAGTAAACTTGTCTCCAAATATGACCGTCCTCGTGAAATCTTAAATGTTCACTAAGTCCGGATCAGTTGGAGCTGGTTAGTTGGCACAGCACCGGTACACATCATACAAGATTTCAAATAAAAATTCTGAAGCAGAGAGAAGTTGTGTTTTTTTTTTGTTTTTTGTTTTTTTGGGTAGTGGACTCCCTTAAGGGGCAAATGGGCAGATGGGCCAAAAAAACAAAAAACTTAACTCCTCTCTTGTTTGGAATTTTTGTTTGAAATTATGTATGATGTGTACCTATACACTGACAGCCACCCATCTCAGACTTGTGACCTTTTGTGGTTTGGCCAGGACAGCCATAATTTATTTGGAGTAGTGTTTACTTTAGGGTTTCACAACTTACTATATACAAGGAAATTAGAAGTACAAAGAATGCAACTACATGTATATACATGGAGTTGTTTGTGAAAAGGTGTGTTTGATGATTTTTTAATAATTTTTTTTGTCATGAAAAATATTTTCTGTACTATTCTAAAGCCAATTCAAATATACTTGCTTAAAATTAAAAAACTAAGAATGTCATTATGTAGATCTCATTGAGAGGAACCAGAATATATATAATATTTCCTCTTTACTCCAAGTATAAAGCAGGGAGATCCGTCCTAAGGCCAAAAAATCCCTTTTCGGGAATAGGCAACATTGAACTAAACGTTTGAAAAGACGTTTGAAAAAGGGAGGAATATACCGACAAAAATCATCCAAAATGACACATACCAACAGACTATTTTGACTATAATATACCAGAACACAACACATACAAGAGTAACTAAACTGTTTTTTCCCTCTTTCCTAATCCTGGTTCGCGATTCATGGGTCGCTTGCCAGTTCCCCTGCTAGTTCCTGGTTGATTGCTAGGGCATGGGGTAGCAGTGTCAAAAGCACCAGCAGCATACATAACACTCTCACTCCTCTGCTGCTGATCCTCACAAACCCTTTCCTCGCCCGTCTGGCCCTTCTCCTCAAAGTTTTGGCTCGCTCCGTTGCCCTGTGTATCTTGCCTTCTTCATCCTAGCAACATCCCTGCTCTGATGCAATGGGACTAAGCTGTAATTCTAGCTTATCACCAATGGTTTTCTAGGAACTCTGGCCAATCATTCCAGGAGCACACAGCCAGAGCACAGGCAGTATCAACTGCTATCTTTCCTAACTGCAATATCTTTAGGACACATGTTCCACACTATAGAATGCAAGGACTCATTTGCATTCTGTGTGCAACCATCCACGCACTTTTCAAGAAGTGCCCTACTTTCCAGGCGGGCATAAATCGGTTTCAAAAGCTTCTGGAATGGGGGTGTGCTTGTGATGATAGTCTTCATGCCGTGCCTGAGCCACTTGGTATTTGCACCAAGAGGCCTCTCCAGTTGAGAAAAGGTGGTGACGGGGTCTCTCGTCAGTGGAATTCAAGTGGGGTAGAGTCGCTTGAACAGACTTGATCATTCTATCCAGATCCCCAACACTCTTCCTGATCGCATCTCCATCGTAGTTTTGGAGAGAATTAATCAGGGTGTCTGTCAAGCGTCCTACTCCACCAATGGTCTTTCCATCTGAGAGCTTCTCGCCTCGATGCCTTTTCTTCAGCTCTCGAAGTGCCGTTCCCATCCTCTTCTGCACATGCCCTATGCAGTCGCTTTTCTTCACCAAACAATCTGACCCATATGGCTTTAGAACAAGGATAAGGGAGTGGGACCACTTGTACCTGATCTTGTGATCCAACCGTGAACTGTGCCATGTGGCTCCATGCCCCCTGAACTGCTGCTGTAGTTGGCAGAACAGACATGGCTGGCTTTCCAGGTTGAGTACTCTAGGCTAGTCTTGTCCTTCCTCTCCCATCTCTTGCATCCTGAACAGTGCTTACACAGCACAGTGTAGTCCACCACCTTGCCAGTCTCATGGGCAATCACAAAGCATACACACTCTTTGACACTGGGGAAGGCAAGTCTTGCAAGCAGTGCAACAGCTGAAAACTAGAGAAATTTCCACCAGCACACTTGTTGGCAAGAACTGACTTCACATTGACTGCATATTTTTTAGAGGAATCTACAGTCTTGAATGTAATGGGAGTGTTGCCAGAGCAGCTATTACAAAAGAGGTATGGGTGGGTCACCAATCCCATCCTTATGGAACTCCTCCCGCACTTCCACTGAACCGCCACCACACTTCTTACAGCTACACCTTTCCAGCAAAGCTGCCTGTAGACACCATCCCATTCCAACACTCTCGACCCAGTCTCACTCAGAGACTCATAGTCCTCCTCATACTCAAGCTCATTACTGTCATCATCATCACCTTTAGCGAATGAGAGGTATGATGACTTACTAAGTTTCTTCTCATTAGCCGTGGGATCAGGTTGGAATGGATAGAGTGGCTGAAGTGGAAGGTGTTGATGCTACTGGCAAAGGAACTGGACTGGCCTGAGATAATGAGACAGGCAAAAGTGACGGCACTGCAGGTGAAGTTGATGGCACTGCAGTCTTAGCTGAAGCTTCCCTGGTGGGAGGCTTGCGCTTCTTCTTCAGATGGTACGGTGTTTTGTTCCAGCCATCCTAGACAAGAAAATCTAACTAACACAGGGGTGTAGGTAGAATGGTCAGAATGGGGAGGGGGCTCAAGATATTTTCTTGTGTTGCATGAAAATGGCAATGCTAAACAGCAGATGCTCTGTATTGCTAACAATACAATCATTAGCTAGCTCATTGCACCGACTCAGTAACAGCATTTTATTATTAATTCTGAGGGGAAGGTGGTTAGCCCCCCCCCCCTCCCAATCCCTTAACTACACCCTTGTAACATGAACACCCTTGTAACATGAATAACTCACCTTCTCTTTATTCATATCTGGTAAGAGGTCGACAAAATAAATGTTCTAAAGCATGAAATGGCAGGTCATTAGCAGCTAGTACAGCCTAATGAACCCCCTCTAATTGAAGAGTACAGGTTTAGCTAACCTCAGTTCAATTTATAGCACTTCAAGTCTAACCACTCCGGAAATACCCTTACCTAGAGCCACCTAACCCACATTTTTTTTAGGGCCTGATTTTTAACTATATATAACTTTAGCATACATACACCTATGATAATATGTTTAACATCACATAAGAGCAGAGAGAGATCTATCTTTTAAGCTATAATTTTTATCAAGTTCATACAATAAAGCATATAGAAAATATGGAGCTCCAAAGTTCGAGGTAAAATCACAAAATATTACGAGGTATAACCCTAATTAAAATCAGGAAGGGCTCCCCGATAACTCGCTGTATTGGTGTGTGTGTGCAAAACAGGAGCATTTCAGCACTGCAAAAAGTATTCCAATGCTATGACAATAATATAACTTAATTTTTCATTCGAATAATTTTTTTGCCCATCCGACCCCCTTAAGGATGTCATCAGCAAGACTCTTCCGTGATAAGTAAAGGTGTGGTATGTGTCCTATCCAGATGTGAACTATATATGTGGTGAAGGTGTTGTGGAAGATATTGTGCATTTCTTGTTGTACTGTTGGAAGTTTGCTGGTGATTCTCTTGGATGAGGTTGAGGGCATTGAAGGGGCTGAAGAGTGGGTGGTAGAATTGAGAGATGAAGAGAGAGTCGGCCTAATATTCGGTAGTATGCCCATAGCCAGGATTGTTGAGAGGTTTTTAGCGATGCAGAACTACAATCACTTTCAATATTTGCAATGCCTTTTTCTTTGTAAACCTCAACAAATTGGCCAAAACCAAATCACCCCAGTCAATACTCAATACTGCATGGAGTTTCTCTACAAGTAGAATCCAGTCTCAGCTTTCACCGAGACCCAGGTCAGAGACTGAGGCTGATGAATACAGGAAAGACAGTTGCTTAAATATTACTAAAAAGACAAGAATCCTGTGGTAGTGCAGGAGAGGAAACTGCATTTATACTGGCAATCATAGTGATGAGGGTAGAAGCTAATATTCTCCCTACATTTTTCAGGGACCTTGATGTTTCTGCATGTATCTTCTAAGATACTGGTCCTATAGAGTCATTCAACATATCATTTTAAAGCACACAGAAGAAGCAATACTTTGATAACAAAGTTAACTGTATAGAAGTAAGGGGGGAAAGTTATGGCATTAGAAAGTTGATATTAAAAAATTTCCCTTTGATGTCTCCTGCCCCCCCTTCACTGGTCTTACTCATGAAGATAAAATCCACCATAACTCAACAATGGATCATCTAAATTGCTTCATATTTGAAAGACAGCTTGTACAGATGTTGTGCAATTATATAAGCAACAAAACACAAAAATCTCTTTTTGTCCAAAAAAATGGGGCCCCTTAAATTTATTAAAGACTTGATTCAAGTTAATTATATACCAAAACTTGATTTTGTGTTCATATATCTGATACCAATTTGAGCTTCTGTGTGTTTTACCATTTCATTAGTGTCATGTGTCTTCGCATCTCATTATTATTTAAGGCGTCTTTTAGGTATTAAATTCATATCAATTCCATACTTTACAGTGTTGTTCCAAAGAGCATATTCTCTCACATTTTCCTGAAGCTCAAGCTCAGATTGATGGAAATGACATAATTAGAGAAAGGAATGCAGCAGATCTTGAAGCAAGCATTCAACTGTAACTATGAGGATGATGCACTAGTTCTTTCTAAGGCTGCTACGATTGTTCATGAAGACATACTAAATTCAAATGGCTTTCAATTTATTGGCTCTTTTTTGCCTAACTGCCAGCAAAATTCTGTGCCAACAAACCTCAAGTAAATTTAGTTTCCATGTTACTAAATGGATCCAGCATTAAAGATCAAGATTCAGTAGAATTACAGAGTTCTCTAACTATTTCCCAGGCTATACTTTTCAACTGTAAAAAGAACCATCTCTCGTTGGAGCTACCATTACCTTTGTATATATATTGGACTTAAGGTTCATACACAAATTAGATTAAAAAATTAATTTCAGACCTATATCAGTTGGGTCTTTCTGTCAGTTATGATAGGATCCTGGAGCTTGAAAAGCAGATAGCTTCTTCCATTTGTGAGCACGCAAATGAGATTGGTCTGGTATGCCCCAGGCAATTGAGCCATGGTCTATTTATTGTTGGTGCCCATGCCCGTACACAGGGGGGGTGCCCGGGGGTGCACAGGCACCCCCCTTTCAAAATAATTATATTCATGACAGTAATTGGTGTACATGTATGTATGCATCAAATAGCTAGCTGACATTTTTATTGTTAATCATCAGTTCAACTATACATAAACCATAAACCCTGCTTCATTCCATCAACTCTTAACCAAATGCAATTAATTACTATTCAGATTGATACACCTTCACCAGAAAACTTTAATTATTTCCTGTTATGTTGTACTTTGGACTGCACTCACATGCAGCTGCAAGCTAAAGTCAGTGTGCATAATTTATGCGTGTAAGTTTCCCTTGGAATAAAGTTATGAAAAGACAGCATCAATCTCAAGACATCCGGTCCTTTTTTAACAAAGAATTGCCTGTGATGAAGGAGGTAAGTAAAACAATGGTTAGGCTCTAGCTACAATTGAGATTTGATATTTTACTGTAACTTTAGGACTCCCCAGTTCAAGCACCCAGAATGAAGCTCCAAGAAGCCCTTTTCTACCAACGATTCTTCCACCATCAGGTGATAGTCATAATGTTGAATGTGGACGTGAATGTCAACCTGCCGTCCAAATTTCAAGTCAGCAGTCTTCATCAGGTCTTGAACCACCCCCTTTTGATGATATTGGGACCTTCTTGGATCCAAAGAAGTCTATAGAAAGCATTATTTGCACAGTTAGCAGTCTTTCTATTGATGAAAAGTATTTTTTAATTTATCATCATATAAACCCACCTAGTGTTTTGCCATGTACACAATTTTGTGGTAAAAACCGAAAGTTTAATATTTCTTGGCTCGAAAAATACCCTGGCTGTTGTATAGCTCAAAGTTGGATGCTTTATTTTGTGGACCATGTTCACTTCTTCTTTCTAGTATTAATAGAAGGGATAAAGGTTATCTTGTGAATAAACTTTACTCTAATTGGGCAAAAATAAGTAATAACTTAATTAAGTAACCACTCTTCACTTCAATATCATTGTGAGTGTCTTCAAGATACTGATGTTTTGAAAGGCACAATTGATAATCCTTCTTCCCATATTGATGTGATGGCAAATAGTGCTCTTCAGATACGAATGAATGAGAACAAACATATTATACGTCAAATTGTTCGTGCCATACTGTTTCTGGCTAAGCAGGGGCTTCCTTTTCGAGGTGATAGAGAAGATGTTTGCCTAAGTACGAATCCAGGAAATTTTCTAGCTTTGCTTAAAGATTATGCTGAGACTGATAACATTTTATATAAGCATCTCACCAATCCAATAGCTAGAAATGCAACTTACATATCTCCAAGATCGCAGAACGACATTATTAATGTTATTGGCTTTGAGATCTGGTATATATTGTTGCTGAGGTGAAGACTGCCCAATTTTTCTCTGTGCTAGCAGATGAAGTGAGTTGTCACAATATTGAGCATTTGCCCATTTGTTTGCGGTTCGTTGATAGTGAATGTAATATTCGTGAAGAATTTATTGCATTTGTAAAATTAGAGAGGGTTAGGGCAGTTGACATCGCTGATGCAATCATAACAGCCTTGGACAATCTTGGGTTGTCTTTGAGTAATTTGCGTGGCCAGGGTTATGATGGTGCATCTACAATGAGTGGAACAAAAGCTGGTGTTCAAGCTAGAATACTCGAAAAGCAACCCAAAGCACTTTACACTCACTGTGCCAGTCATTCACTCAATCTGGCTACTGTGAGTTCTTGCTCTGTTCCACCCATCAGAAATTGTATAGATCAAATTAAGAGTCTCGTCCTTTGGATAAAGCATTCTCCCAAAAGAGAAGGGCTGTTAAAAGCAATTGTGGCACGAAACACACACAGGTTAAATCGAGCCCTTCTTCTTAATGTCTGCATAACCAGATGGGTTGAGAACATAGATGGTTGGGAGCGCTTTTCCTTAGCTCATCCATTCTTAATCCATGTATGTGAAGTGATGCTTTATGGGGACATTGATTTTCCTCTGTTTAATGATCGGTGGTCACCAGAAGATAAAAAGAATGCACTTGCCCTATGAAACCCTTGGAATCTTTTGAGTTTCTTTACTCAATGGTAACGATCTATCATTCCTTAATTTACCTGAAAGAAGCAGTTGTTAAAATTCAGGGGGGGAAACAAGATATAGTTTCTGGTTTATCCACAGTCATGCAATGCTATGAGGAGTTGAAGATAGTTGGAAGATTTTGACAGCTATTCCAAGCGTATTTTTGATCACAGCAGTAGAATTGCAGAACAATCTGGCATATCTGTATCAATGCCTCGTATAAGTCAACGAACGGCAGCAACATCGTTCAAACCCACAATTTACATCAGTTGAAGAGTATTTCAAGATAGCTATTGCAATTCCATTCCTTGACCATCTAATAACTGATATTTGTTCGAGATTTACAGCTCACAGTAAGCGAGCAGCTTCCCTTCTACCTGCAAACATCAATGCTAATTCTTCTTTCAGTGATATTAAACAGGCAATAGATTTCTACTCTGATGACCATCCCAATCCAAATATAATCGATGAAGAACTCTGTCAGTGGAAGTCAAAGTGGTTGCTTGTTGCAGAAAAAGATCGTCCTGAAACTTTTAAAGTGACTCTCTAAAGCAGTGTCCTCAATCTCTTCCAAATATCTGTATATTATTGAAGATCTTTGCTACCATCCCTTTGAGCTCTTGTTCATGCGAAAGATCGGCATCAGCTCTCCGACGACTACACAATTATTTAAGGTGTATACAGACAGAAGAACGTTTAACTGCCTTAGCATTAATACATATGAACTATGAAACCACGATAAGTATAGATAACATTTGCAAGTTTATTCTGCAGAAGCACCCTCGAAAATTACAGAAGGTATTTGAGTGACATGATGATATTATTTACCATTTGAGTGATATTGTGATATTGTTTTTTTGTGGTAATGATTAATTATTTGAGGACCAAATTGACTCTCAGAGCACCTAAAATACAGGCCTGGGGAACATACCCATAGACCCCTGCAACACGATTTCTTGATCACATACCAAATTGTGCACCCCCCTTTTCAAAAGTCTGTGTACGGGCCTGCGCACTGCCTTAGATAATTTAGACCATAACCCCTCCAACACAACTGCCAAACTGAAAGACTCCTTTCATTACAGGAATAAGTTTGTTTCAGTTTCCTAGAAAGCTGAACACAGGCAGTCCTCAGGTTACTGTAGAGTTTTTGACAACAGCAACCTGTAATCAGTTACCTGAGAAATATGTTACAGTGCCATCAGTTGTTCTCAAGAAGGAAAGTGTTACAGTCCCTGATGTTTTTAGTCTCCTAGTCTAGTGCTACTGCAAGTGGGCATTTCAAAGAGGCAATATTGACTGAGCACAGTTGGCTTGAACAGGCAATCAAGCTAATTGCAAAAAATGAAGTTGAGAAGGGAGACAGCATAGCCTGGGCTGCCTATCTCGCTTCTCATTGTGATGTTAATAACTCTTTCACTACCCTTACTCAACTGATGCCTCTTTTCTATGATCTACTGCAGTGATGATGAAACATGGAATGACTGTACAACTCAAGGCTATACAATTCCTTAACCATGATCAAATTCCAGTTACCGTTTTTGATGCCCAACTCTTTGCTTTAGCCAAGTTAGTGCAGTGGAAGTGGCCCAATACATATGATGAGGGCAAGCATGTAGTTATGATGGGCGGTCTGCACTTAGAAATGGCAATGTCGAGTACTTTTGGGGATTACTTTGAAGGCTCTGGATGGGCAGTTGTACTTACTCAAGCTGGTGTAGCTTCATCTGGTACTGTTGATAGCTTTTTTAAAGCTTCCCATCTTATGAGGACCAGGTATGCTCACCAAGTCAGTGCTGTAGCTTTAGCCAAGCTTCAAGAAGAGGCATATGTAAGCACTGGTGGATTGTTGTCCAAACAGGCTTGGAGAGAGAGTATGAGGGAGCGCAGTCCTATGTTTCAGTACTGGGATACCATACTCAACCTTGAGCTCAAGGGCCATGTTTTTCTTAGGGTGCATCGAGAGAAAAGTTTCTGTCTCTACCTCACTTAAGGAAATTATCCCCTGGTTTTTTGCACCAGATCATTATCATTATATTCGATGGATGCCTGTTCACATTCGTGATATGGAAAACTTGCCCACATCAATTCACAACGAGTTTCATGAGCATGGTCATTGGGTGGTTCACAAAACTAAGAACTGCTTTTCGGCAATGCCCATTGTCAGGCTCATAACAAAAGAATGCGATAGTCAAAGGGTCTGGTGGGGCAGTAGGGCTTACACAAAATCCGTCAGCTTTCAGAAAGTGGCTACTGGCTGGGCCTGAGCAAGCACGGCTTATTCAAACATTTGAAGAGCAATTTGTGATTGAAGAAGAATGGGAATGTTTTCACCATGATGAAGGTCTTTCAACACAGAAGACTTTCAAGTTATATGTTCTTTCCTTGGTAGGGGACTGGAGGCTATTCAAGATATGGGCCCCATTCTAGATCAATCTGAAGAGGTCTTAACGTTAGACACAGGCAATGTCTTGGATGAATCTGTGGTTGAGACTGTCTGTACAATTGAGGACTTGGGAAAGAACAGTTCAAAAGCTACTATATACAAGTCGGTCCTTGTTGTCCGTACTCACTCAATTCATGAGCCAATTAAAAGGAATAGTCTCTCACTCTTTAAATGCCCAAATCTAAAACAAAGCAATCAAAGGCTGTTGAAAATTGATGTGTGAGTGTTTTCACGACTGTACATTGTAGCAAAGAACAGGGATTGTGATTGATATGACCACTTTTTTCAAACACGAAAATCAGCCTTTTCCACCCTCTTTGTCTGAGTATGGAAAGCTACGATCCTCCAAGAAGTCTGATCTTATGAACTTATTATCACCAATGGATGATCAGCATGAGCCTCCAAACTTCTATGGTGCCATGGCTATTGATGATGCTGCTCTTGTTCATCTTCTTCCGACTGCAAGTATCACTACATTTGATGAGTATGCTGATTCTGTCTTTCTGCCTCATCTCAGCAAGCAGCTAGAGAAATGTGTTTGTCTTGATTGCGCATATCTTTCAGTCGGGGTCACAAACAATTGGAAGAAATTTCCTGTCGTAGAGTGTGAACACCAGTGAATGGTAATGGGATTTTGAAACTGTTACAAAGGCGAATGGATTTTTATATCAGCTTTCATCTTTCCAGTTTCTTGTATTACCATGAGGTTATTCAGTTACCTTCGTAGTGTGACAGTTAAATTGCAGAAACAATCTACAGATATCATAACAGCATATGAACAAGTGTCTGCAGTGCTCATGAATTGCAGCTACTGGCATCTAGCCCAAACATTGAGTGATTAAAATTATTGAGAAAGTCATTGTAACTTAAACTAATATATTTTGTGCAATTGTTCTATTCTGTCACATACAAACTAGTTATCTTTACTATCTTTATTAGTTTATGAGAAACTGCATAAATGGATAGTATCGTCTCATGCTGTTTGAACATGAGAGCTAGCCACACTGCATCACAACATGGTTAACCATTTCAAGTATGGTGAAGAACCTGCCATTTCAAGCATGGTCAGAAGACACCACACCATCTCCATTAATTGACATGCATATCTACAGCAACATCACACCTTTGGCAATCATCAAAAGCTTGCATATTCATCAATCCACTCTTGGTTTGTTTACATTCAGACCGTCCACCCAGCTAAATTTAATATATGTAATTCCCAGTATGAGCTATACTGAATGTTTATGTATTATATCAGGTGACCAAATTTAAAACAAAAATTAAATATATAACAGATCCAAATCAGTGAATTATTTTCTAAAAAGGCAATATATATCAAAGTCCATTAATACCTAATTTAATTTTATATATATATTAATAATAATTAATAATAATAATAATAATAATAATAATAATAATAATAATAATAATAATAATAATAATAATAATAATAATAATAATAATAATAATAATAATAATAATAATAATAATAATAATAATAATAATAATAATAATAATAATAATAATAATAATAATAATAATAATAATAATAATAATAATAATAATAATAATAATAATAATAATAATAATAATAATAATAATAATAATAATAATAATAATAATAATAATAATAATAATAATAATAATAATAATAATAATAATAATAATAATAATAATAATAATAATAATAATAATAATAATAATAATAATAAAATTATAATAATAAAATAATAATAATAATAATAATAACAACAACAATAATAATAATAATAATTAATAATAATAATAATAATAATGGGACTTCCATTGTTCGCTGGAGGAATGGCCGAGTTCTTGTGTGGGATGCTACATGTGTAGGCACTTTTGCTCCTTCGTACGCCACTATGTTACCTGGTGGTCCAGGGTGCATTGCCGACAGGGCCGAGTTTCTGAAGAAGGGGAAGTATGCAAAAATAGAGGCTACTCATTATTTTGTACCTATTGGTAATCGAGACCTCTGGAGTATTTGGGTCTGAGGCAAAGAGTTTTCTCCAAGAGCTAGGTGCACGCCTCAAAACTGAGTCTGGTGACCCTTGTGCCTACCATTTCCTGCTGCAGAGAATTGCAGTTGCAATCCAACGAGGAAACACTGCTGCAGTGGATCCAGCTCAGTACCTGACTTCTTAAATTAAATTTATGCAATATGCATTTATTCTATATGCATGCTATATTTATTATTATTATTATTATATTAATAATTACTAAATTAAAAAATAATAAATAAGAATAATTATGGTGGTCGTGGCTTCATTCAGGCTCTTCAGAGTAGATCCCCAGCTATGTCCATTCCAGTCTTGATCGAACTTCTCACACTTTGGTGCTAGGAGGATGTGCAGTGCCTCCTTCACTGGCTGTTCCTTTTGTCTTCTGGCCTGGTGGAAGATAGTGGCTTCTTTGCACAAAATAGGATGTCCATTATCCCATGCATGTTCAGCAATTGCAGACTTCTCTTTAGAAAACTTTCCACAGGTATCTTGATGTTCTTTCACTCTGGTCTATTGATGGTCTCCTCTATGTAGTATTTCCCATAGCTACAAGGGATGTACTTGATTATACATCACATCATCCTAGTATCCATGACAGAAGAGGAGTGGTGAAGAGCTTGTATGATAGAGCCAGGAGAGTAGTGACTGAGAAGGAGGACCTTTTGAAGGAAGAACATAATTTGAATAAGAGAACAGTTATCCGCAAGCCTTCATCAACCTTTTGTCTGCAACATCTGAATGCAGAAAGGAAGATGAGTACACCAGTACAGGCAATGTGGGGTCTAAAAAGAAGGATCCTATGGTAGTCATTCCTTATGCAGCAGGGATGAGTGAAGACATCAGAGGGTCTGCAGGAAGTTCAACATCAAAGTCATCTTCAGATTGGGAAGAACTCTGAGGACACAACTGAGCAGAGTGAAGGGTGTTTTACCAGCTAATATGCAATCATGCATTGGGTATATACCGCATCCCTAGCTGGAAAGGCCCTACATCATAGCCTAGCTATATAGCCCTAGTATAGCTATATAGCTGTAAAGGGTCTAGCATAGCATAGCTATATAGCTGTAAAGCATAGCTATATAGCTGTAAAGGCCCTAGCATAGCATAGCCCTAGCATAGCATAGTGTACTTATTTTGTCCTCTAGAACTAGTGCCTGAGCTTACCACTGCCACAGGTTTATACATGAAGGACAGTTGTAGTCGTTGGTGCAATAAATTATCATACTTGGCAAAAAAACAAAAAAACTGAATAATCATTTCACCGCGTTTAGACTGGTTTTCGCAAATCAAGTCACATAACAAGGCATGAGTTAACAGTATGTTATCAAAAGTGCTCATGATTACTGTCTGAGTTACTATAAGACCACAACCAGTCAGATGAGACCCTACAAGTCGGAGCATGTCAAAGTGTGATTTGCGGTTAGGACTTTGGAGCTCCATAGATTCTGCAAACTTCACTGTATGAACTTGATATAAAACTCAAATGATAGTGTGCTCTCTTTTGGTATCAAAAAAGTTGCTACTATGTAAAGTTACATGCAGCCAAAACGGGAGTACATGTACATCAAAACCAGAGTAGTACCTGAATCAGTTGAACTTCTGTTACTGATTGGAAAGTCCTATATAGCTGTGGTAGAGAAAGCCCTACTCTACAATTTGAGGTGTTGATTTAGGCACTAAAACGTGGCAAGCATGGGGTGCAGGGGGGAAAATTACAAAATTCCATTGAATTTCCCCCCCAGCACCTGCGCTGGTCGTGGTTTAGCACATGCTTCCTCTAGCCACAGATAACTGGCTAGCACTTTCCTATGGAAGCCCAACTACAAACAGTTCAGGCACACAGATTTTGAGGACTCCACTTTGGCTGCATGTAATTTTATCACAATTATACCTATGCAAATAAAATTAATATTACAAGAGAGCACACAGAGAGAGCTATCATTTGAGCTATTCTATATAATATCAAGTTAATACAGTAAAGTGTATAGAGCTTCAAAATAGTAGCCACAAGTTGTTGTTGTTGTTTTTTAGTATTTATAACCCCCTTCACATGAACATTAAAAAATATATCTCCAAGTTGTAGTCTTTGGTTTATACAATCACAGTTGTTATAGACATTCAAGACTTGATGCTGGTGTAAGTTAATGGATTAGGTGCACTGACCTTACTTCATATTCAAGTTCCAACATATAGAATTTAAAAAAATATCATCAGCAAGCATACTGCATTGGCTACATTTAGGTATATAAATTAGCATGAATGTGTGCAAAGATGTGGTACTTTAAATGATAACCATGGTTTTCAGACTTGTCCCCCCCCCCCCTTAAAATCATGTCCACCAACATTGCAGAATCTTTGTTTTGTTCTATATAGGAGCCAGTAACTAGGGACCCATACATTAACTAACACAGTAACTAGGGACCCAGCTCTCGTACATTAACTGATGCAGTAACTAGGCACCAAGCTGTCGTACATTAACTAACACAGTAACTAGGCACCAAGCTCTCGTACATTAACTGATGTAGTAACTAGGGATCCAGCTCTCATACATTAACTGATGCAGTAACTAGGCACCAAGCTCTCGTACATTAACTGATGTAGTAACTAGGGATCCAGCTCTCATACATTAACTGATGCAGTAACTAGGCACCAAGCTCTCGTACATTAACTGATGCAGTAACTAGGCACCCAGCTCTCATACATTAACTGATGCAGTAACTAGGGACCCAGCTCTCATACATTAACTGATGCAGTAACTAGGGACCCAGCTCTCGTACATTAAACTAGGGACCCAGCTCTCATACATTAAACTAGGGACCCAGCTCTCGTACATTAAATGACGCAGTAACTAGGGACCCAGCTCTCCAGGGGCGATTCTAGGATTCCATTTAGGGTAGTTCTGATTTACCTGTAATAAGAGGTTAAACTATTTTTCTACTTCTAAAAAGCAACAACAAACAAAGAGTAACATCAAATTTGTTCCAGTATATATAAACAATACAGTTTACCTAAATAAAGTTAGTCATTGAATACCAATAGCAGTAGCATCCTTCTTGCATGTTTACTTGAAAGGAACGAACCAAGGCATGTCAAGGTCCTTTGTCTTCTGTCGATGGATTTTCATCATTGACAAAGCTGAGAGTTCTCTCTTCAGACATGGTTGACCTGAAATACGTCTTTAGAGTTTTAGCTGGCTGTTAGATCGCTCATTTTCACATGTTGTAACTGGTAGTGTGCACGCAATCCTTAGCAGTACTTGAATATTAGGGAACATGTCCATTTCACTACTGCATATGTCTGTTGTAGGGATTGTTGGCCTTTCTTCTTCAGTGGTAGACACACTTCATCTTCTTTGATATTCAGTGCTAAACAATTGAGGTGATGAAGATCGGTCAAGTAGAGTTGATATACCTCATCAAGTGAACTGTTGCTACTTTCAGCAACCATGGATGGAATTAAGCCAAGCAACTTCACAATGCTTTGATGAACCCTGCTAAACCAATCTTGTAACTCCACCAGAATATGATCGAGAAAGGGAAGCATAACATTCCTTCATAATACACTTCCGGGTTATCTGCTGGTGCATTAGCTCTATAAACTTGCTTTACTACTGCTCTAGGGATTGAAATGGAAATAAGTAAATCCTGGGAGAGCTTAGTCATTTCTTCAAACCAAATATGAAATGTAGACTCGCAGTCTAACTTCAGTAGCTGGAATTCATGCAGCACTGAAGACACTTGTTTATATGCTGCTATGATATCTGTAGATTGCTTCTGCAATTTAAATGTCACACTACGAAGGTAACTGAGTAACTTCATGGTAATACAAGAAACTGGAAAGATGAAAGCTGATATAAAAATCCATTCGCCTTTGTAACAGTTTCAGAATCCCATGACCATTCACTAGTGTTCACACCACAACAGGAAATTTCTTCCATTGTTTTATTGACAAAAGGGTACAATTCAAAGAAAGTAGAGTAAGAGTCTCTGCGATTAACCCAGCGCATTTAACAAACATCATTCAGCTTAAGTTTGTTTTTGCCATCACATGCTCTTCAATAATTTTCTCAAAGAAGCGTTGCCACTTTGGCCAAAAAACTTGGATGCCTCAGATAAAGTATCACTTGCATTACTGATGTGTGGGAGTGAGCAGGCTTTGACTATGCAGAGGTTAAGTTGATGGCATTGACAATGACTATAAAATGCTATATAGTAGAGCACTCACTCTGATTAATCCTTAAACACCACGTCTGCTAGATGACATGTTGGATGCACCATCATAGCCTTGCCCTCCAAATCAACCCCCCATGTCTGAAGGCGGGTCATAATAGCTGTTGCTAATGCACCTCCTGTGATACGCTCCATGGTAATAAAATCCAGAAACTCCTTCCGGATATTAAAATCCTTGTCCACAAACCTTACTGCAAATGAGAGTTGTTCTGAATTACGTAACTTCATCAGCTAAAATAGAAAAGTATTTAGAATATTTAATTTCCTCTACTATTTCATCTCCACAGTTTCCCCAACAATAGATTCTGGACGGTGTTTGAGGTGTAGATAGCATTCATAGGTGCACTTTGTAAATGTTTTGCTAAAATTTTGTCTGTTCTTGCTCTGAAATGTACAATCTCAATAAAGTTCCCACTATTATGACATTTAGACTCCATGGAAACTTCTCTATGCCCTCTCAAGGAAAGGCCTTGTAGTCCGCAAAACATGGCACCCTCTATTAATGATTTAATTACTTCAAAGTTGTGCTTCATTCTTTCTTCTCATTCCCTGCTTATTAAACTTCCAACACTTGATGAAAAGTTAGAATGAATTCGTATAAACTCAGACATTTTAGACATAGAATCCAGGTGGTATGCATTCTTTCATGACAAAGAAAGACAGAAGATTGTGAAGTCCACAGATGGAATGGCTCAGTTACAAGTATCCCTAGTCTTTGATGGCCTGCTGTATCAGGAGAAAACAGAGCCACATGCCCTGCAATAAACACCATCTTCACTTGGACTATAGATTAGCCATGGGTGGTTTTGCACCCACTGAGTCCTAAATTTCCATTAGTGGGATAATTAATACGGCCCGAAATGAAGCGTACAATTTTCATTTTTTGATCATCAGGCAACCCATGCACAAAATTGTGGCCTTGATGCAGCAACGTGAGTGGGTGGAAATTCATTAGGGAAATGGGGGGCAGTAGCACTACCAGAGAGTGATGGTGTGGTATCAGTGGCCATGGTGTGATTGTTAGCAGCTGAGGATGATGGTGTGTCCTGTTCAGTGGTGCCAGCATTGCCAATCAAGGCTGAAAATGATGGCGTACTATTATCTTGGTCAATAGTGCTAGTGCCAGCAATAGCAGTCGGTACAACCATATGTAGGATAAATATAAATAAATATAAATAAATACACCATATATAACTGTGGTATTCTTTATTAGGGTATAGCCTAGATAGAATATAAATAACTAAACTTGTAAAGATTTTGTTTATTGTACTCGCTCTTTTCCAGTCAGACTAGTTTGGTCTTCCATGCTCTTCCTTTTCCTCCGATAACAAGCAGTCTACTGTTACAGCAAGAGGGCTAGATTAGTTTCACAAAGGAAGTCTGCTATGCAGTGTCCTCATCAATGTCTTGCATATATCTACCTACCCTTTACCTACAGATATTGCGTACGTCACTCACACATCACCCCATACCAAGAGAGAATATCAGGTAAGTGCCTACGCTTGACAAGCCTGTGAGAAACAAACAACGGAAAGAGTTGGGACTCACCAGAACACTGCCAAGGGTTTCTCCAAACTGGCTAACCCATAATAACAAGGGTAGTTCGTCCGAACTCAATGAACTGGCCTGGACACCTGAGCTCTCGTACATTAACTGACACAGTAACTAGGGACCCAGCTCTCGTACATTAACTGACACAGTAACTAGGGACCCAGCTCTCATATATTATCTGTTGCAGTAACTAGGGATCCAGCTCTCGTACTCTGTCATTCTAGAGCATTGTCCATCTCTTCTTATCACCAGGTTTACCGCTTCATGTCTTCATAAGCCCACATTATTTAAGATAAGCTGACCCACTCGTATTTTATGAATGAACATATGATGCATAGCTAGATAGATAGAGAGAGAGAGAGACACTGGTTGTTAAGCTGAGCACTTATAGGAGTCAGTCGGAGAGAAATGAGTACGTAATATCGATCAGGAGCTTAACAAGCAATGCCCATGTGCAGACATGATCAACTATTTATATGAAAGGGTCATCAAGTGCATACACTAGGCCAGCTAGAAGTGGTATGGTCAAACTTTTGCTGAGCAGAGATCTGGAGAGTATCAGATGCAGATATCCCATCTACAAATTTGTTAGTTGCCAGAAATAGAAGAAATATGAACTCAGCAGAAGAGGATAATCAGGATCAATGCTTAACAAATTTTAGCTGCAACCAACAGTAAAGTAAGTAGGTGCCTAACAAAATGTGTAGGTGCTTAAATAGATAGCAGCTGGCTTATTAACAACCAGTTGATAGATAGAGAGAGAGATAGACAGATTCATCATGCAGCGGTAAGTGACAATTTGCCTGTCCAATGATCAGTGTGGCTTACTTCACTTGTCAATTATACTACAGAATGTACTGCAATATGATGTGCTCACTGAGAATACTTTTTCATTGAACTCATTAGCCAAGATCAGACACAAGCTGCTCTAACAGTTGTAGCCACATCTCTCCTGGTCATTCTTTCTCCTGCCTTTCTATCCCTCAGCTTCATAAGAATTGAAGACAGCATGCTCTACACTCAGTAGACCTCTCTCACATACCAAGAACAGCTTGGCAAAGAGTGGCTCCACCTGAGTATACAGTGTGGAGGGAGAGGAGAAGGGAGAGGAGGAGAGAAGGGAGGGTTAGGAGAAGGGAGAGGTCAGGAGGGAGAGGAGAGGAAGGAGAAGGGAGTGGAGGGAGGAAGAGGTCAGGAGGGAGAGGAGGGGACAGGAGAGAGAAGACAAGATAGGACAATAGGGAGAGGAGGCAGAGAGGGAAGAGGAGGGAGGTAGAGGAAGGGAGGGGAGGGAGAAGTAAGAAGAAGTGTAAAACAAATATAAGAAGATGGAAGAGGGTGATGAGGGGGAGAACATGACGAGAGTAATAGGAAGCAGAGTGTTCCCAACACCACAACCAGCAATATATCCTCACCACATCCATGCCAAAGACATTCACAGCAGTCTGAACCTCAGCCAGCTGCTTCTCTGTGAGAGGTTTCACCACTGCAGTATCCACTTGTCCCGCCCCATCCTCCCCTCGGCTCCACTCACCTTGCAGTTGATCAGAAGGCAGCTTTTAGTGCTCCGATACTATAACTAGACCCTCCGACCTGCGCAGAGATAAAAGATACCTAATAAGGTAAATTCAAAAAGGTGCCATAAAAACAGTCATAATGTTCTGAAATATGAATGTACATGGACCGTTTTAGTAGAGATGGGAGTGGTCTTTCATCATCACTGGATTTCTTCATCTCAGGAGATGTAGAGATCTTGGGAAGAGGGAGAGGGGGTGGAAGAAAGCTGGCGGCAATCGGTGGGAGGGGAGAGGTGTGTCCCCACCCAAACTTCATAACTGCTTGGATAAGGAAGAAGAAGGGGGTGGAGGGGGGGGGGGGGAGGAGAGCAACTATGAAGGAGTGGAGAAGGATTATGGGAAGAGAACGAGGAGGAGAATACGGGAGGAAGAAGAAAGAAGAGTAGAGAAATAGGAGAGAAAGGAGAGGAGATGACAGGAAGAAGAGAAAGGCATGTAGGAAGATGCACATGAAGGGAATAATGATACAACAAAAATCATCTAAAATACAATCTTATAACCAGACCACTCGTTCCATGTAGCAGTTTCATGGTTCTCCTGAGACCACTCGTTCCAAGCTGCAGTCTCATGGTTCTCCTGAGACCACTCATTCCATAGTCTCATGGTTCTTCTGAGACCACTCGTTCCTTGCAGCAGCATCATGGTTTTCCTGAGACCACTCATTCCATGCTGCAGTCTCATGGTTCTTCTGAGACCACTCGTTCCATGCGACAGTCTCATGGTTCTCCTGAGACCAGTCATTCCATGCGGCAGTCTCATGGTTCTCCTGAGAGACCACTCATTCCATAGTCTCATGGTTCTTCTGAGACCACTCGTTCCATGTGGCAGTCTCATGGTTCTCCTGAGACCACTCGTTCCATGCGGCAGTCTTATGGTTCTCCTGAGACCACTCGTTCCATGCGGCAGTCTTATGGTTCTCCTGAGACCACTCCTTCCATGCGGCAGTCTCATGGTTCTCCTGAGACCACTCCTTCCATGCGGCAGTTTCATGGTTCTCCTGAGACCTCATACCATGCGTCAGTCTCATGGTTCTCCTGAGACCACTCGTTCCATGCTGCAGTCTCATGGTTCTCCTGAGACCACTCATTCCATAGTCTCATGGTTCTTCTGAGACCACTCGTTCCTTGCAGCAGCGTCATGGTTTTCCTGAGACCACTCATTCCATGCTGCAGTCTCATGGTTCTTCTGAGATCACTCGTTCCATGCAGCAGTTTCATGGTTCTCCTGAGACCTCGTACCATGCGACAGTCTCATGGTTCTCCTGAGACCACTCATTCCATGCGGCAGTCTCATGGTTCTCCTGAGACCACTCATTCCATAGTCTCATTGTTCTTCTGAGACCACTCGTTCCATGTGGCAGTCTCATGGTTCTCCTGAGACCACTCGTTCCATGCGGCAGTCTCATGGTTCTCCTGATACCACTCCTTCCATGCGGCAGTCTCATGGTTCTCCTGAGACCACTCATTCCATGCAGCAGTCTCATGGTTCTCCTGATACCACTAGTTCCATGCAGCAGTCTCATGGTTCTCCTGAGACCACTCGTTCCATGCAGCAATCTCATGGTTCTCCTGAGACAACTCGTTCCATGCGGCATCTCGTGGTTCTCTTGAGACCACTCGTTCCATATAAGCAGTCTCATGGTTCTCCTGAGACCACTCGTTCCATGCAGCAGTCTCATGGTTCTCCTGAGACCACTCATTCCATGCAGCAGTCTCATGGTTCTCCTGATACCACTCGTTCCATGCAGCAGTCTCATGGTTCTCCTGAGACCACTCGTTCCATGCAGCAATCTCATGGTTCTCCTGAGACCACTCGTTCCATGCGGCATCTCGTGGTTCTCTTGAGACCACTCGTTCCATATAATCAGTCTCATGGTTCTCCTGAGACCACTCGTTCCATGCAGCAGTCTCATGGTTCTCCTGAGACCACTTGTTCCATGCGGCAGTCTCATGGTTCTCCTGAGACCACTCGTTCCATGCGGCAGTCTTATGGTTCTCCTGAGACCACTCATTCCATGCGGCAGTCTCATGGTTCTTCTGAGACCACTCATTCCATGCGGCAGTCTCATGGTTGTCCTGAGACCACTCATTCCATGCGGCAGTCTCATGGTTTGTCCTGAGACCACACATTCCATGCGGCAGTCTCATGGTTCTCCTGAGACCACTCATTCCATGCGGCAGTCTTATTTGTGTGCACGTTTCCTCCTCGTGTCTTGTAGGAGAAGTTGGATTCTGCTTGCATGTCTATCTAAGAGCAGCTAGGAGTCCACAGTCTCCTCAGCAGTAAGAGATTTGCCTCTTACCACACCCAGCATCACTCACCCCCTGCCAGAGAGTCACAGGTCTTGGGGGCATCTCTCTTCCAGCATATCCATCACCATGTAGCACCTCTAGATCGACACAACACCGGTCCTTTCATAACACTATAATATTGAGACTAGTCATGAGTCACATGATTTCATGTGACCTTTTTTTAGTACAATTCTGATCAATTAATATATTTTGCATTATGTGCATTTTAAATTTTTTTATCTGCCCTGAAATAGGCCGAAGTAATTTGGTTGAAACGTGGTAAAAAATTATTTAAGCTAACAAAAAGGATTTTATGACATCAGCCTCCATTTCCCTTATCATGGATGTAAGCAACTTTATTGAAAGTGGGTGTGAGGAGTGAGGGGTTGGTGCATGACAGTTTAGGGGTGACAGATGGAATTTTGGACTGGTTGATCCTAGAATATGCATGGACATCAAAATGGAAGTCCACCAGTTCTTCATTTTGCTAATAACACAACTATGCTTGTATTAAATTCTTCAACAATAGAATGTCAATGTAGCTATATAGTATGCCCCGCACTTGCATTCCTAATCATGTTTGTGTTGTTCTTGTTGTTGTGTTGTACATGTAAAGATGTGTTCTCTATTCATGGTGATCTATATATATATATATATATACAGGTATGCATCACTACAATAATTTGATGCATAGTGAACTTTTGGCTGACAATGCCCACTTTATATTTCCACGAAATACATCAAGAAATGATTACAACTACCCAGGTGTGCAACCAGAACCAATCTCTCAGTACTTCATCTACTCTGTCTATAAGACCAAGAAAACGATAGCCAAGCTGGGCGACATCCCAGCTATTGCGAAGTCAGCTGACCCCCTAGTTACCTGACCCCTTCTCTTTGCCAGAAAATAAGAGTTAAGATGCTTTAAACAATATGTACAGTGGTAATTGCTGTGATGTCTTGTGTGGTAGTGGAAGAGGGGATGATTTGGTCCATTTCTTGGTGGTTTGTGGGAATTTTAGAGGAATCATCAGGTGCTAGTGGATGAGGTGGATAAAGGAGTTGAGAGTGTCTGGATGAATTTGGGGAAGTGGGTAAAGGATAATGGTGGGAAAAGGCATGGAAGGAGTAAGTATATGATATTGGAGTGAGTGTATATATTGTTGGTAAAGTGGTGCACAGAAAAGAAACAAATTTTGTGTGTTGGTTTTTGGATGAATTTTAGTTTGGGTTTCATCCCCTTCCCCCCCTCCCAATTATAAGAGACTGCAAACTTCCACCATCCTGCAATCAGAGACTACAAACTTCCACCACTCCCTGCAATCAGAGACTGCAAACTTCCACCACTCCCTGCAATCAGACTGCAAACTTCCATTCCCTTTGAAGGGCTGGAAACAGACATAGTTGTAATTATTTTTAGACTTTCAATTCAACTAACACTAACTGACAGTCTAAATGACATGTACTGTGTCACTGTCAAGGAGGGTGCCCACTAACTTATACAATAATTGCTTCTCTGTGGCACTTCCCAAAACACTAGACACTTCCACTTATGATCGCTACAATTTATTGTGCATGTGGTAACCTCACTCAGCATTATTAGTCCTGCTGCACAGCCTGGAGACACACCCATGTATTGCGTTTTCTAACTCTATGAATTTCACTTTAGAAATTTAGATTCATATGATGTTTTTCCGTAACATGTCAAGTCAGGAAAATCATGTGGAAGTTTTAAGCAGGGTGGTAAGACCATATCGTCACTGGGCTATCACTAGCTGAAAAGCTGGGGGTAACTAGGTAGACACGAAGAAAACCTGCAATTCGGAGTTGAAGGAAAATTATGGTGAGGAGCTTAGAGAAGGATAGGTGGGCTACAGGTCGAGATTTCCTACCACTTATGCTGATAAAGTGAATTACAAAGAAGGTATAATTATTATAGCAGAACTTATCAGGAACTGTCAAATACATTAAAAAAACAGTATTAGGTACTATACTAAAATCGCATAACATTTTTATGCTCAACTGTAATCGAAAGTTCACTTGAAATCTTGACTCTTTGCTCCTACAAAAGCACAAGAGGCCATCACACAGACAGTTGCCATCTTATTAGCAAGGAGTTACCCGGACAAAAAAAGAGAGAGAAGGAGGAAAGTATATCACAATTGATTTCATAATGCAAAATCTCGTCTTAAAGTTAAGTGACACATAGTGAATCTTACTTACATGGTGCAAAAATGTCACCAATACATAAAATAAAAAAGCAAAAACACCTCTCGTTACCTTCTGCCTGGCTAACTTATGGAGGGCCAAAATGCTGCAAAAAAAGGCTACTTCCTGTGGTCAATATATATATATATATATATATGCCGGTGGCTGCCAGGGGAATACGTAATGGTAATATTGATAATAGACACTCTATTTCCTGAGTATGGCTGCCTTCACACTGTGATCATCTACTGCTTGGACCTCGGCAAAGCTGCATGTATAAATCTATATGTGCTTGCTGCACTTTTATGGTTCAGTTTGCTGCTACCTCATCCTGTTCTTAACTTTTCCCTCAGCTTGTAGCTTTCACACTTAGCTGCTCTTACTGCTTCCTCTTCACCAAAAGAAGAATAGCACGAGGAAAAAGCAGAGGTAAGAGAAGCTTCAGTAGCTATTGGAACCCGATTATACTCATACAAGACAGCAGACAGTGGACATATATAGCTGTACATGAGTGAACGGCTTTACTCCTCATTCCCATGAATCTCACTTCTGGAAGTCAATTGACTATAATAGACACAATAGTGGTTATTATTTTGTGTGTGCATGTGTGGGGGGAGGGTGTGTTTGTGTGTGCATGTGTGTGTTATTTTTATACATAATATTGTGAGACTGACAAACTATGTGAGAAAATGTGGAAGCAAGCAGTTAAATGTTTGATCCAGTTGTGGAGAAGTTAACGAGTTAGATATTCAGTTTGTTGGCACGTCTGACAAAGGATTGAGCACATCTATAGTGAAGAATAGAGCAACAAAAATAAAATACTATAGTGCAACCAGCTCAAGAACACAATGAATTGAGTACGTAGCAAAGCAAACAGGGATTGCAAATCCTAAGCATGGTGGTAGTGGTGTGTGTATGTGTATGTGTGTGTGTGTGCATGTGTGTGTGTATGTGTGCATTATGTGTGTGTGTGTGTGGTGTGTGTGTGTGTGTTAATCTAGCTAGCCAGCAGCCCGTTTTTACATCCGAAAGAGGTAAAGGTACTTCACAAGAGGAATCCACTGCCATTATCTTGGCTACCCAATCAGGTAGCTGAATGACAAACATGCTTAGAAATTATCATTGCAAAAAAAAGTGTTCTAAAATCTTTGTACAGTGAGCTAGAATTTGGATTGCCACAACACAACATGAGAATCGATAGTTTCATCAGGTATGGAGGCAGGCAGGCCTCACAGCTTGAAGACTTGAGCTGCAGCAAGCCATTCCAACCTTTGTTGGGTGAAAGAATAGCTGGTATATCCTTGGATGGATAAGTTAGCAGTATAGGCACAGCAGATAGTACCTTGATTTGTCTCGAAGTTCGAGGACCTAGTCTCGCATAACACATTTTTTACCTCCTTGTGCAGGCTAAGAAAAAGTTGGAATCTGATTTTATACTGAACTGCATGACCAACCCATCCTCTTCACATGTGTTAGTTAATCAGCACATTCTGCTGGTACAAATCCTGCGTAGGCAGTCCTTGCATATAGGTTCAGAGGTGTGTGTGCATGCATGTGTGTGTGTGTGGTAGCAGTGTGCTGATGTGGTCTATGACTTGATGATAAAAATGTCAATTATTATCTATTAACACATCTAGATTTACCTGTCTACAGAGATACCTCTGATAATTTGATCCTGGCATATAATTATAATACTTTGTGTTACAGTATAGCATCCATATCCATAATGGCATTACCGATTGTAGCCAATACCAAATCAATGATTATTTCATTACCTTTGCTTTCAGTGACTTGTATCTTTCGGTTTTCTGGCTTTGGGTTTCATGACTTTCGGTTCCCTGAGTTTCAGTTCCCTGGGTTCAACCCAACCTTGGCGCAAAGAGTCATCTCGCTTGACCAACTCATGAAGAATTTTGGCAATGTTTCGGCTGTCATCAATACCACTGTGGTGCTTACCGTCCAGCGTCAAATTGAGCTCATTCAGCATGAATTCCATCCCATGAGGCTTCTTCCCAACTATGGCTTGAAAGTAGGACTTGATATTCACCCATCGCTTCAAGTAATCTGGATAAGAAAGCTGAATATAATCACAGTTTTTTGACAGTCCACTTTTAAGGTCCCAATCCCCACAAGTCACAAAAATGAAATTGACTCCCTCATTTAGCAAGCCCTCTGATTTCATCCATCCATCAAACATCTTCAATGCCTCAGGCAGTATGGGCTGTCCATCCACCATATCTTGTGTGATTCCAGTGAAATCTATTATGAATGAGTTCAGCTTGGGATGAATGATGGGCTGGATGTAAGTATGGAAGGTCGCTTCAGTTTCAAATGTA
This sequence comes from Cladorhizidae sp. MBARI D1340-BT2, assembly GCA_028752905.1. Classification (NCBI taxonomy): domain Eukaryota; kingdom Metazoa; phylum Porifera; class Demospongiae; order Poecilosclerida; family Cladorhizidae; species Cladorhizidae sp. MBARI D1340-BT2. The sequence continues at coordinate 38,984,936 of JAQNBH010000008.1, forward strand.
TGAACATTGATCTTGAGCACTGGGAATTCTATCATCTCCATCACATTCGGACAACCTTCATCTCGGTTGACAACAGCCTCAAAATCCAGCACAAGAAAATAGTCTACTTTTTCTTCGGGTAGTTTCGTAAAGTCAAACAGCGGAGCTCTATACTTGGACGTGTAAAGTGGGAGTGAGTAGTCATATCCACCTCCCAGTTCATCTGGTTTCTCAGCCATAAAAACAGTCAAGTTTTACAAAGATGTAGACTCTCTGAAGTCTGTAGGGGCCTAGAGTATATAGATAATTTTCAAAATCAGTGCTGGTACCCACCCTAAAGCCTTACACATTAGCTTCGACACTGCTACATCACGCCCCTTTTTTAGCTATACGCCCTTTTTTGTACACGCGTCATTAAAAATAAAATAGGGGAGTCGGTGTTGCAATATCTGGTGACCCCCCTTTAAAATCACCCCCGGTCACTGCTCTGGTCACCAAGTACTAGGATACGGTGACCAAGGGGTCACTGTATCCTAGTATACAGAGACCACCGTATCCTAGTATACAGTGACTTACCACCAGGATGGAGTGACCCCTTCTCGTCAGCAGTTCATTTTAGAATCAACAGTACTAGATTCAATGAGGGGAATAAAGCATCTGTTATTGCCAAGATATTAGTTCTGTCCTATCCAGGATGGAATGCAGTTGTGTACTAGACTTGTGGAACTCATTACCTCCTTTAGACTTAGAGAAACCACTACATGTAATTAAATCTAACTTGATGAAGTTTATGCTCGAACATTTTACTGAAACATTTGTGTCTACCAACCCTTGTACTTTCCATTATTTATGTCCCTGTGCTAAGTTTTCTCAAAATCCACATCCACCTTTGTTTTCGTAGTTGATGTGTTTTCTTGTTCTTTTCTTGTTCTTTTGTTCTCTACAATATATTATATGCATTTTGTTATTAGTTTATTCTTTTTAATCAAAACATGGCAATCAGTTCTGGACTGATTGACCTTCAGTGTTTATGTTTGTCTATGTTTATTCGGATCATCCTTGAGCTATTTGTTTCACTTTGCTGTTCAAATATTCACTGTAAAGCATTAATAATAATAAACTTCGCTATCCATGATCTTCTGGATGCAGTTGATTTTAGACACTAGGATATCAGTGAGGCAGACAGCTGAAGATTGCATTTTAGAATAGTCTAGGGGGAAATATTTGTCTTGCTTAGTTGAGACCTAGCTGAGTGAATTTGAATAAGAGAACAGTGGCAGTGAGAACAGTGACTGACCCCTCCTCTGAATGGACCATCCTCCGAGTTTGTTGTGACCTGTCTAAGCAGGCAGGAAGATCGGAGGAGGAGGGGAGGGGAGGGGGTTACCCGCCCCTTTTGGTTCTCAAAGAAATTTTTTTTGTTCAACAATATTAATCAACAACAAAGACATACACTCTAGGTAGGACAGACCACTAAAGACATGTTAAAATTTACACTGACTCTGTTGATTTTTTTAATCAAAGGTCACAGTGAGTGGGCTGTATTTATCAGCTTTTATATGAAAATGTCAAGAAAGAAGGATTCTCAAGAGGCTGCATGAAGCTGACTGCCATGTTAAAAAGGTAACCAGTTTAGTAACAATTTATATACTAGGAATAGGATGGAATATTATTTTTAACTTCATAAACCTATAGGTCTGCTGAATCCAATTATGTGGAAAAGGACAAAGAAAACATGCCCTACAATGTTTACCACATTGAACTCTGATCCAGGTAGTAGTGTTAGTGATGCTATTAGCAATGATCATCTATCGACACCCCAATCACTTCAAGTGCAGTAATTCTATCCAAAGATCCAACCCCAACCACTTCGAGCAGTGAAGCTCTTGACTTGATCACAGCAGCATGTGATTGTTTGAGAAACTGGGGCAAAGTGTTGATGATACCCAGAGATTCCAATACCTCACTTCGCACACTGCACCAGTTCTTTCTGATACACTTCACTCTCATCAAGTCACTAAGCAGGGAAAATCCTGGACAGTGTCTTTCCAGCATCACTGGCTTAAAAAGTTTCCATGGTTGTCTTACAGTCAGGTGCTTGAAGGGGGAATTTGTTTCCTTTTTCCAGAGCAACCCAATAGAGGAGGTTGCCAAGGGGGAAAATCTGGTTTGCTAGTGCTTTCAGCGTGCCCAAAACCCCTTCACCAAAACCCTAGGAAAAGATGGTATTCTTATTTGTCATGAGCAGAGCTCTATGCATCGTCACGCTGCAGAATGGGCAGATCTCTTAAGGCATAATTATTCCAGTCCTGTAAGTAGAGTAGATGGCAGCTTCTGAAACAACAAGAAAAACATGCAGAGAAAAACAGAGAAATTCTTCGCCAAATAGTATACAGTGTCAAGTTTTAGCTAAGCAGGGCTTACCTTTTAGAGGTCATAGGGAAGACAAAGTTGATTTTTCAGACTGCTCTGTTAATAGGGGAAACTTTGAAGCCACATTGCAACTCCTTGGAAAAAGTAATGCTACTCTCTTCTTTTTTGCGATAAAAATGAAGTATATAAGCAAAACTATACAAAATGACATTATTCATGCATCTTGTAAATTACGTGAAAAGTTAACCAATGAACTGAAAGCAAACAACTTACCTTTTACCATCATATATAGCAGATGAAGTGACTGATCTCATGCAAATCAGGAAATCCTTTCTGTGTGTGTTCGGGTTTTTTAATCTAACTACTCCACAAAAGCCTCATATTAAGGAGTACCTAATTAATCTCATTAATGTTGAGACAGCAAATGCCTCTACAATTACAGAAAAAATGTTGGGATCCATTTCACACCCTTCCTTCTACTTAAATGCTCGAAACATTCGTGGTCAGGCCTATGATGGAGCAGCTGTAATGTCTTCTGCAATAACTGGTGTCCAAGCAAAGATCAAGCAAATTTCTCCTCTGGCTTTGTACACTCATTGCTTTGCTCACTCCCTTAACCTTTCTATTGCAGCTTCATGCAAAGTCCAAGAAGTGAGGAATCTCATTGGCATGATAATGAGTTGTATTTGTTTTTGAACAGCAGTCCTAAGAGACAAAGGGTTTTTTTGCGAGCTTTGTATGTATATTTGCCAGCATCTCGACGTTCTAAGCTTCCTGGTCTTGATGCATTGGGTGGAGCATACTTGTTTTGAAAGATGTATGAATGTTTTGTGACCTTCTTGGACACTATTATTTCACCCAGTGAGTATCAACATTTGCTTTTGGATGCCAAAAGCTGGAATTGGGACAGAGAAACAAAAGCAAAAGCTCAAGGATTGAAGTCTTCATTTTCTTGTTTTCGATCCATTGCTGTATTTATTGTCACAAAAATGTTCTTGATGAAGTGAAGCCACTGGCTTCAAAATTACGGAAGCAAGATCATGATGGAGTCAATGCTTACAAGATGGTAGCTATATAGATTCCAGTATTGAAAATATCAGGAATACTAGAGATAACATTGACGAAATATTCAGCTCCTGGTACAATTCTGAGATCCTTCCACTTGCTGATGCCATTGGTGTTTCTGAATGTGTTCCCAGAAAGACGAGCCTTCAGCGGAACCTTACTAATGTCCCAAGTTATATTATAGCCCACGGGAGCACTATAAAATAGCAATTGCCATCCCTCTCTTGGATTCTCTCCTGGGTCAAATGAAGAACAGATTTTCGTGTCATACTAATGGCCTGCTCCACCTTGTACCCTCTATTATAACAAGAAGTACTTTTGTGACAGAATCTGTTGACCAGTGTGTGTTAAAGTTTACTTCATTGGGAAGGTGACCTTCCATTTCCAATGTCACTGGGAGCCCTAGCTTAGAAGGTGGAATGTTCTCTGGCATAGCAAGAAATATGAATTTGAATCTTCTGATACGGAAACTCATCTACCAGATAATCTGCTCCTAGCTCTTGGTGCTTGTGATAAGAATTTGTTCCCTAATATTCACTGCCTCCTAGTAATTGCTTGCACACTATATACCCATTTCTAGTGCTGAGGGGGAAAGGTCATTTTCTCTTCTGAGAAGAATAAAGACCTATTTGAGGTCCACTATGAGTGAAGAGCATTTGTCAGATCTTTCTGTTATTGCCATACACTATGGGGAACGAATACCTGTAGTTAAAGTTTGTCAGGCATTTGTTCAAGTCCATCCAAGAAGATTGTTTCATGCTTCTTTGTTTGACAACTGATTTATGATTATATGATCTGAATTGTGGGTGTTGATTATTTTTTATAATGATGATATGCTGATGATCTGAATTGTGGGTGTTGGATGTGCATGGCCTACCATATATGGGTGTGGTTAAGGGTGTGGTCATAATGTGTAGGTGTGGTAAAGGTATGGCCACAACAAACCCCCCCTTTTAAAAATTGCTGGATCTACCCCTGGCAGGTATTTCAGGTGCAGTGCATGACAGGTGCTGCAGTATCTGGTGACCTCCCTTTAAAATGACCCTGGAGATCACTGTATCCTAGTTCTCAGTGACCTTGGGTCACCAAGTACTAGGATAGAGTGACCCAGGGAGTCACTATATCCTAGTAAATACCAATAGAGGCATGCATTTCTTTCAGGGAATGGATGTGAATTTTCACCCTAAAGCAATTGGCTTCACATATTTTCCTGGTCATATTCCATCTTTTTAATAGCATTACTCTGGCCATGTCGAATGAAAATAATAATAATGGTACCACAGTCATTTTGCTAACCAATTACGTCTTAACTATGTCAACAATATAACTATGTCAACAATAGAGCATCACTAGTTATGAATCAGTGACCTTACTACTTCCTGCCCAAGACAAATCAAAGCAGTTGCCATGGACAGGATGAATTTGGATTAAGCTATGAATTATTTTTATTTACAGATGAAAGGTCATAATTTTGTGCTTGCCTATATATCCATTTAGGAAACATCTCTTTTCCTTGAAAATGTCTGGCAGTTGGGAGTCTAGTCAAATGAAACTGATTAAGGCGATCAAGGGAGACATTCTCAATCTTGTTTCCCAATGCGAGGGTAAAGAACCACTGGTAACTCGTCTATCCATGCTGGGGAATTTCCAAGTCTCGACATTAGAGATGCCTTGAGCTGACGATGGAATCTCTCCACCATTCCGTTAGACTGGGGATGGTATGCAGAAGTGGTCACATGGTTGGTCTCCCCATTAGCTGATTCAGTTGACGTAGGAAGGGGTCCAACAATGTCGACATGAAGGGCATCAAAGCGGTAGTCAGGTTCTGTCATGTCTTGAAGTGGGGTGTGGACATGACGATGGACCTTAGACGATTGGCAGTCGAGGCACTCCTTGCACCACCTGGTAATGTCCTTACTCATCTTTGGCCATACAAATCTTGCTGCTATGAGTTTACGTGTGGTTGTTCCAGAGGGGTGTGAGAGACCATGGATAGCGTCAACGATTCTGTGTCTCCATGTTGCAGGTACGAACGGTCTTGGTCTACCCTGGCTGATGTCACAGAGTAAGGTCGTCCCTTCAAGTTGAATATCTGATAGGTGCAATCCTGTGTCTTGCTTGTGGTGGTATGCTGTCGCCTCGCTATCTGTGTTCTGATCAGAGGCCATTTCTGGGAAGTTGATAGGGGATGAAATCACAGCATTGATCTCTGTGCAAACACGGGACAGGGCGTCTGCTACTACATTGTCTTTTCCTGCATGGTGTCGGATGTCTGTAGAGAACTCGGCAATGAAGGAGAGGTGACAAGACTGCCTGGGGGACCTGTCAGCTGCTGTTGCCATTGCTGAGACAAGGGGTTTGTGGTCAGTAAAAATTGTGAAAGAACGACCCTCAATGAAATACCGGAAATGTTTCACTGCAAGATATATAGCCAGTAATTCGCGATCAAAGGTAGAGTATTTGCTCTCAGCTATGGATAATTTCCGCGAGAAGAATGCCAGTGGCTTCCAGTGACCATTGATCCACTGTTCAAGGCTGGCTCCAACAGCAGTGTCAGATGCATCCATGGCTACAGAGGTAAAGGCAGTTGCTTGTGGATGAACAAGGATAGTAGCATTGGCAAGCACCTCTTTTGCCTCGGAAAAGGCTCTTGCTTGTTCTTTTCCCCACTGAAGCTTCTTTGGTCGACCATGAAGCACTTCATGGAGTGGGCGTAGGACTGATGCTGCTTCTGGCAAAAACCGATGGTAATAGTTGATTGCTCCCAGGAATTCCTGTAACTGCTTGACTGTAGATGGCATGGGTAATTCTCGGATGGTATCGACTCTTGTTGAGGGGGGTGTAATTCCATCGGCAGTAATGGTGTGACCTAGAAAGGTGAGCGATGGTTGGCCGAATTCACATTTGTGCGGGTTAATCACTAGGCCGTTATCTTTTAATATACGGAAGACTTGACGTAAGTGGTCCTGGTGCTGTGAAGTTGTTTTGCTGGCTACTAAGATGTCATCCAGGTAGACAAAGGCACATGGTACGTCGCGTAAGATGTGGTCCATGAGCCTCTGGAAGGATTGCCCAGCATTGGACAGACCGAAAGGCATGCGGAAGAGTCCGAATGGGAGTGATTACAGCTGTTTTGCAGACGTCCTTTGGTGTTACTGGGATCTGGTGATATCCTTTGACCAGGTCATTGCTGAAGATAGAACATACCTCAAGGTTAGAGTTAAAGTCCTGGACATGAGGAACAGGATAGCTGTCATCTCTAGTGCAGCCGTTAAGTCTACGGAAACCCCCACAGGGCCGCCAACCACCGTTTGGTTTTGGTGTGAGATGTAGAGGGGAAGCCCATGGGCTGGATGAGCGTTGAATGATACCCGCTTCTTCCATTGCTGTGAACTCAGCCTTGGCGATTGCCAATTTGTCAGGGGAGAGGCGGCGTGCACGTGAGCGTACCGGTGGTCCTGAGGTGATAATATGGTGTTCCACCCCATGGGGGACAGTTGGAGAATGAAAATTTGGTGTAAGGATTGAGGGAAATTCTGCTAGGATGTTTCTCCACTCGTTGGCTGTGTCAACCTGGAGGATAGCACCACAGGTTTTGGTTTGGCTGGCTATCATTCCAGTACGGCATGTGATGTCGAAGAGTCGACGGGTATGGAAATCTATAGCCAGATGTTTGTTTGCAAGGAAATCCAGTCCCAGAATGGGATTAGTCACATCAGCCAATCTGAAGGTCCATGAGGTTTTTCGGAATTGGCATGAGAGGTGTTGTTGGTGTGCGCGTGCGTTGGTCCAACGAAGATGCAGGAAACACACTGACTGTGGCACCACAATCTACTAGGAACCTCCTACCAGAATGATTATCGGTAATATAGAGGAGAGGTGCGGTGTTAGTTGATGTAGAGAGAGCATAGACAGAGCCCTTTGATAATTGTTTGGGGTTGGTGTGGGGTGCATGAGTGTTGGCGCAATGGAAAAATTTGCTAGCTGTGGACGGCCTACTCGATCGTTTCCCTGTCGGTTGAACGAACAGCCTGGTTTGCATTTCCGGGCTTTGAGTCCAAATTTGGCATGAAAGAAACAGATGTCTGTCGGAGGTTCCTCCTTCTCATGGTAACGACGGCTAGCTTTGTGAAGGGACGGCTTTGATGAGACTGTGGATATGTCAGGTGGGGGGGCGAATATCGAGTACTTTGTCAGCTGCCAGGGCATACTCCAGTACCGTTGGATATGTCCCTGCAACTAAAGCTTGTTGTACGTGTGTGGGCAGAATGGAACGGAATTTCTCCCAGAAAAGCTGTGAGGCGGCATCCTCAGATAATGTGTGCATCTCACATAGTACTGTGGAGGCCTTCTTACCTGGGTCAAGAGTTGTGTAAGCAGCTAGTTTCCTTGCCTTTTGTGCACTGGTTAGGGAAAACTCTTGAGTCAGGGCAGCTTTGAGCTGTTCAAACTTAATGCCCACTTGTAGTCCGTTTATCTCATACTCCATTATTTAGGCATGCTGTCTGTTCATCAAGGGCTGCCAGGACATAAGAAAACTTTGTTTCGTCGGCTGTATAGGCGTCGCCCGTGCCGCGAATTGTGCTCCTACCTGGCGGAACCACATGGTGGGGTTGTTGATGTAGAACGGACGGTGGGATTCTCAGGGATACAGCTCCCAAAGGGTGTGCCATGGCAGTTCTCGAGATTCGGACGTCGGGGTCACCACTGTAGTCGGGGTAAAACGTTTACCAGACTAACTTTATTCTTTTTCATAGACACGACGACAAAAGAGACAACTTTAATATCGCACAAGACGGACTTAATTAATCACATGACTTTGTTCTATATATAGTTCGTTCTCCTGACGTCACTTCCGCCTGATAGAACAGTCCTTCGCGCGCACGGGTCACAACGGCTTACGCGACGGTCCAGCGCTTCTATGCGCTTACGGTAGCGGTTAAAGTCAAGTCATGATTAAGTGGAGATTCTTGGTGTTGGTGACTTTCATGCTCTGTGTAGGAGTTTATCTATTGAGTTTTTACCTTTCATTAAAAGTAAATGATGTAGCTAGTAGCTGTGAAACTGGAGATTGTGCGTCAAGCTACAGTGAAAACATCGAGAACACGGAACTAATGATTTTAGTTTTGTCTCGTGTGAAAGGAAAAAGAGAGCGTGATGCCATTAGAGAGACATGGGCGAAAAATTACAGACAAAACGCAACTGCTGCATTGGTAAAATTCTCTATTGGAACTGAAGGACTTTCCTGCCAGGATATAAAGAACTTGTGTCTAGAGGATGCCACTTATGATGATCTTCTGCTCTTACCTGATTTGCACGACTCCTACAAAAACCTCCCGAGAAAAGTGCTGCAGAGTTTTGTGACACTGGACAAACATTACAACTTCTCTTTTCTGCTTAAGGCCAGTATTGCCCATTATTTTGATTTTTTTGACAATATATACTTTTTGGCTTATATCCTTTCTAAACATCTGTACAAACTGTCTTTCAAATTTGAAAACATTTGGATGCACAAGTCTCTAGTTATGGTGGATTTTATCCAGGCTCTCACATTCACCAGGAAAATTGAAGAAGGAGGTTAGTTCACCTTCAGTCAAGTTTGATCGCTCATATCTTTGCGACCGCTTACCCTGGAAACTTTATTCAAGTACTAGAATGCAGCTCATTCCACGTAGAATCATTGCATTCTAATTGAGCATAATTATACGAAAAATTGAAGCACTGCACATGCATTACACGTGATCAAATTCAAAGACTTATGGTGAAAGTAGTCTAGTGGTGGCCCAATATAATAGTAGCCCAACTTCAACAGCGATTTCTCAGAAACATGTTTTTTGGAAGGTAAGTTGGTGTATCTTGAGGAAAAATTTATGTATACCTGCTTCATTATATATCATTTTGTAGCTCTATCTTTCCTCTACACAACGAGTGCAGAGTTTTTCAATTTGGAGGTACTAATCCAATTTTATAATCGTGAGTATATACCCTAATATTCCCATATTTTGGTTGACCTTGTCATGAAAACTCCTTTAGTGTTGAGGTTAAAAAATTTCACTCGTTGTAAGCTTTAGTGGTTCCTCTACTACATCCATAAAAGGGAAGTGTGTATAAGGCATATCTTAGGATTGGGAACAACTCCTGTGACTCTGGTCAGAATTTTTCCAAACCTCTATACTATACTGAAACTTCTTATAAAGTACATCATTAGAAAGCTCTTGCAAAGAGCTGTATACTGGTATCAAAATGAGCTGTAGGGGGTAAAGGATAGCAAAGTTATGCACGTTTACATAAAATATGTTTTTATGGGCAATACTGGCCTTAAGTGTGATGACGACTCTTTCGCAGATGTGGACACAATTTTGAGAGTATTACAACAGCTAAGATCAAATCAGCTGCTTTACTTGGGATTTCAATTTAGAAATAATAAACCTCGTAGATGGGGGAAATGGGCAGAAAGCAAATGGTTTCTGTGTGATAAGTACTTGCCTTATGCTGCGGGTGGTGGATACATATTGTCCCAAGAACTTGTCAGACGAATAGCAGCCAGCTCTGATGACCTGGTCCTCTACAGCAACGAGGATGCATCCATGGGAGCATGGCTAAGTCCTTTTGACATAGATTACCATCACGATGATAGATTTAACACAAGGTATTCATCTACATGTTCCAATAGTGATGTCATGATTACTAATAGAAGTGTAAAGGACATGTTTGCCATGCAAAGGTCGTTGGATAATGGGAAAGGAATTTGTAGCCTGAAAAAGACTCAGCATGGATACTAACCACATGCTTAAAAGGAGTCGACTATTTTTGGTCTTTTCACCTTTGTATATACACCTTCACTACTATAATAATTGCGTTTCAAGTTTTTGTCAACCATTCTTGAGTTATGATACTTTTATGCCACCCATTTCATTGTATACTCTCAGAAATGAATAAGGGGGGGACAAAGGTGTTTTTTTGACAAAGTGTTAAAAAGCTGTGGTTATGAATTTAGAGCTCCATAAATCCTGCACACTTCACTTTGTGAACTTGGTGTATAACTCAATAGTGTGCTCTATAAGACCAATACAATAATACTGATTTGCAGTTCATCGGGGTAAGGGAGTCCACTACCCCCCCAAAAAAAAATCTTTTCTTTTCCCCCCAAAATATGATGACAGTACATGCAAAATGCTGCCTTCCAAATTGGAGAAGATTTGGATGCTCCATTCTTGGACTTATACTAACTTTAGTACTCCCTTCTCCATTCAAAGATTTGAATTCATGAGAAAGAAACGCGAAGAAGACGCTTCACGTAATAGTGAGTTTCAATGGCCGCAGAGACCGACAAGGGAAGCAAACCAGTGATTCTGGTCATCCCCCTAGCAAGCAGCCTAGGACAGACCAAACTTCTCCTCCCTATTCTTGATTTTTTTGGTATGTATATGTATAACACTTTTGGTGTTTTTTATCATGGTATGGTCAGTTCAACCATTGAAATACTAAACTAGTCCTTAAAATGCCTGTCCCCAAAAAGTTGTTTTTGGGGGGGCCAAGGACGGTTCTCCCTGCTTCATTATCAGACAAAATTATATAGATTCTGATTCCTCTCAATGAGAGCTACAAGCTCTGTTTTTTATTTTAAGTAAGTATGATGTCAACAGGTACAAAAAAAACAATGAAATGCTACCAAGAAATTGTAATAGAATTTTTTAATTTTCAAAATCCATGATAACACAATTTTTTTTAAACTCAATGTTATATTGTGTTTCATACTTTGTAATTTCCCCTGTGATAAGTTGTAAAATCCCAAAGTAAACTAGTCTCCAAATATAACCGTCCTCGTGAAATCTTAAATGTTCACCAAGTCCGGATCAGATGGAGCTGGTTAGTTGGCACAGCACCAGAAGCTAGGTCTGTGTATAGGTACACATCATACAAGATTTCAAATAAAGCAGAGAAGTTTTAGGGTTTTTTGGTGTGTTTTTTTGGGGGGGTAGTGGACCCCCTTATGGGGCGGATGGGCAAAAAACAAAAAACAAAAAACTATTGTTTGGAATTTTTGTTTGAAATTTTGTATATACCTATACACTGAACTACCTTCTGATTGTGAGAGCCACCCAGCTCCAGACTTGTGACCTTTTGTGGGTTGGCCAGGACAGCCATATTTGGAGTAGTGTTTACTTTAGGGTTTCACAACTTTACAAGGAAAGAAGTACAAAATGCAACTATATACATGGAGTCGTTTGTGAAAAGGTGTGTTTGATGATTTTAAATGATTAAAAAAATATTTTCTGTACTATTCCAAAGCCAATTCAAATATACTTGCTTAAAATGAAAAAACTAAGAATGTCATTATGTAGATCTCATTGAGAGGAACCAGATTATATATCTTTACTCCAGCAGGGAGATCCGTCCTAAGGCCAAAAAATCCCTTTTCGGGAATAGGCATTATAAGAAAGGCAGTTCAATCATTGAACTAAACGTTTGAAAAAACGTTTGAAAAAGGGAGGAATATACCGACAAAAATCATCCAAAATGACACATACCAACAACTATAATATACCAGAACACAACACATACAAGAGTAACTAAACTGTTTTTCTCCTCTTTCCTAATCCTGGCTCGCGATTCATGGGTCGCTTGCCAGTTCCCCTGCTAGTTCCTGGCTGGTTGCTAAGTCATGGCTGATTGCTAGGGCATGGGGTAGCAGTGTCAAAAGCACCAGCAACATACATAACACTCTCTCACAAACCCTTCCCTCACTCGCCTGGCCCTTCTCCTCAAAGTTTTGGCTCGCTCCGTTGCCCTGTATCTTGCCTTCTTCATCCTAGCAACATACCTGCTCTGGAGACAGCCTGATGCAATGGGAGTAACCTGTAATTCTAGCTTATCACCAATGGTCTTCCAGGAACTCTGGCCAATCATTTATTCGAGGAACTGTTGATGACAACGCTACTCTCGTATCGTCATCGATTTTCACGCGATTCCTGGCCTTTGTCTTCATTGCTACTAAAGTTGAAAACCCTGATTCACATAAGTATGTAGTGACAAAAGGAAGAAGCACTTGGAAGGCACGCTGAGTAAGAAGTTGGGGAATGAATCTGTGAGTTTTATCCAAAAAATCAATACCAACCTTTTCAAATTCTTCTCTAAGATTAGCAGAGGATTGAAGATCAATCAGCTCAACTTTTGCTGGGTCGTCATCTTTCATTTCTGACTTCAGTGGTAAAAGGTCTTATTATCCATCTCTCTGTAGGAATCATGTCTTTTTGAAAAGTAGCCAGTGAAGTTTTCCTTCAAGATTTTCAAATGATCTGTGATGTCTCAGTTAACAAACACACTAGGTCTTTCACTAATGACCTCATCCAAGTTTGGAAAATTTGCCAAGTTACTTTGATGAACTCTTCATGCCCATAAGTCCAGCTTTGTCTGCAATGCTGTCATCTTTTCACTTGCTTCAACAATGGTTACTGATGTTCACTGGAGTTGTTTGTGTTGATTTGGTTAAGATGGGTAAATATATCTGAGAGGTAGTACCCTAACAGGCGATGAACTTGGGATCAGCAAAGTTTTCACACAGCTTTGAATCCCGGTCACGAAGAAAAATCTCTACCTCAGTACGGACCTCAAACACATGATTAAGAATAAGTCCACATGAAAGCCAGCTCACCTCAGTATGAAGCAAAAGAGTCGAATGCTCTGAACCCATCGCATCACAAAAAGCTTTGAACAAACGGTGATTCAGTGCTCGGGCACGAATGAAATTAACAGCCTTGACAACTTTCTGCAAAACCATTTTCAGATTTTCAGGAAGCATTTTTGCAGCCAATGCATGTCTGTGAAGAACACAATGTGTTATTATCATCACATTGGGTGCTTTTTGCTTCACAAGTGCAGTGAAACCTGATCTCACTCCCATCATGGCTGGGTCTCCAACAGTACAGATTGAACCAACAATGTTCCATATGAGATTGTTCCTTTCAAAGAAGTCTTGTGTTTTCTGCATTATATCAGTAGCCTTTGTGGTTTGTTGGAGATGTTCACAGAAGAGAAATTCATTCTTCAATTCTTTTCCACATATGTAACGGATAAAAACAAGAAGTAGTGACAAATTTGCAACATCACAGGATTCATCAAGTTGCAAAGAAATTTTTGCTGGGCTAGATTTGATCTGTTCAATAACTTGTTGACAAATATCTTGAGACATTTCAATAATACATCGATTTGTGTCATTAGATAGAGGAATGTCTGTTTTGCTTCCTTCCCACACACAATCGTGTTCAACCATGTCTAAGGACAAGGTTTAATCAGCTTCTCGGCAATGCCATGAGGTTTCATTGCCTTTGCTATTCGCTGCGCTACATGATAGGAAGCTGCAAGCATTGGTTTCTTCTTAGATACCAATGAAAGTTTTGTTCCCACCCTAGCCCTAGCCCTATATTCAAGTGCCAGTCCCATGAGATTCATAAAAACCCTCTGCCATCATCTAGTCCTGTGTTTCCATGATATCAAGCTGGAGTTGCTGGATTGTCAGTGAGAGCCTGAGGTCTTTTGGAGGTGATACAGTCTTCAGCATTAGCAAGCTATTGTGTCAAAGCAGCAATGTTTATACTATCACTGACACGATAGAGCAGCATAGCTACAGCTTTTTAGCAAGCAGTATCCATTCCAAGTAGCAGTTTCTAGCACCACCGACCACGCCTGACCAGAACTTTTCCCCCGGAAATATCACATGACTGGAACCACACCTTTTCGTGTAAACCACACCCCCATACCCAGATCGAGTGAATCCCTTATCTATAAACGTCCCTCGGACGCTTTTTCTAAATAACGTCCGGGTAGGACGTAAATCTGCAATTCGGGTGTTGCAATATCTGGTGACCCCCCTTTAAAATCACCCCCGGTCACTGTGTCCTTGTTCTCAGCCTCTGGTCACCAAGTACTAGGATACGGTGACCAAGGGGTCACTGTATCCTAGTATACAGAGACCACCGTATCGTGACTTACCACCAGGATGGAGTGACCCCCTTCTCGTCGGCTGAGGAGGCAGTTCATTTTAGCATCAACAGTACTAGATTCAGTGAGGGGAATATAGTTAGCCAAGATATTAGTTCTGTCTAATCCATGCAGTTGTGTACTAGACTGTAACCGCTTCGCTATCCATGATCTTCTGGATGCAGTTGATTTTAGACACTAGGATATCAGTGAGGCAGACAGCTGAAGATTGCATTTTAGAATAGCTAGGGGAAATATTTGTCTTGCTTAGTTGAGACCTAGCTGGGTGCATTTGAATAAGAGAACAGTGGCAGTGAGAACAGTGACTGACCCCTCCTCTGAATGGACCATCCTCCGAGTTTGTTGTGACCTGTCTAAGCAGGCAGGAAGATCGGAGGAGGAGGGGGGGGGGGGGGAGGGGGTTACCCGCCCCTTTTGAAGAAAACATTTTTGTTCAACAATATTAATCAACAACAAAGACATAACTTACACTCTAGGTAGGACATACCACTAAAGGCATGTTAAAATTTACACTGACTCTGTTGCAGCTGTTGATTTTTTTAATCAAAGGTCACAGTGAGTGGGCTGTATTTATCAGCTTTTATATGAAAATGTCAAGAAAGAAGGATTCTCAAGAGGCTGCATGAAGCTGACTGCCATGTTAAAAAGGTAACCAGTTTAGTAACAATTTATATACTAGGAATAGGATGGAATATTATTTTTAACTTCATAAACCTATAGGTCTGCTGAATCCAATTATGTGGAAAAGCCAAAGAAAACATGCCCTACAATGTTTACCACATTGAACTTTGGTCCAGGTAGTAGAGTTAGTGATGCTATTTATCAATGATCATCTATCAAGTGATCCAGACACCCCAATCACTTCAAGTGAAGTTCTTAGCAGGAATTCTATCCAGAGATCCAACCCCAACCACTTCGAGCAGTGAAGCTATTGACTTGGGAGCAATGATCACAGCAGCATGTGATTGTTTGAGAAAACTGGGGCAAAGTTTTGATGATACCCAGAGATTCCAATACCTCACTTCGCACACTGCACCAGTTCTTTCTGATATACTTTACTCTCGTCAAGTCACTAAGCAGGGAAAATCCTGGACAGTGTCTTTCCAGCATCACTGGCTTAAAAAGTTTTCATGGTTGTCTTACAGTCAGGTGCTTGAAGGGGGAATTTGTCGCTATTGGGTCCTTTTTCCAGAGCAACCCAATAGAGCAGGTTGCCATGGGGAAAAACCTGGCTTGCTAGTGCTTGCAGCGTGCCCAAAACCCCTTCACCAAAACCCTAGGAAAAGATGGTATTCTTATTTGTCATGAGCAGAGCTCTATGCATCATCACGCTGCAGAATGGGCAGATCTCTTCAGGCATAATTATTCCAGTCCTGTAAGTAGAGTAGATGGCAGCTTCTGAAACAATAAGAAAAATATGCAGAGAAAAACAGAGAAATTCTTCGCCAAATAGTATACAGTGTCAAGTTTTAACTAAGCAGGGCTTACCTTTTAGAGGTCATAGGGAAGACAAAGTTGATTTTTCAGACTGCTCTGTTAATAGGGGAAACTTTGAAGCCACATTGCAACTCCTTGGAAAAAGTAATGCTACTCTCTTCTTTTTTGCGATAAAAATGCAAAGTATACAAGAAAAACTATACAAAATGACATTATTCATCCGTATGCTTGTAAATTAGGTGAAAAGTTAACCAATGAACTGAAAGCAAACAACTTACCTTTTACTAGCAGATGAAGTGACTGACCTCATGCAAATCAGGAAATCCTTTCTGTGTGTGTTCGTTTTTAAAAATCTAACTACTTCACAAAAGCCTCATATTAAGGAGTACCTAATTAATCTCATTAATGTTGAGAGAGCAAATGCCTCTACAATTACAGAAAAAATCTTGGGATCCATTTCACACCCTTCCATCTACTTAAATGCTCGAAACATTCGTGGTCAGGCCTATGATGGAGCAGCTGTAATGTCTTCTGCAATAACTGGTGTCCAAGCAAAGATCAAGCAAATTTCTCCTCTGGCTTTGTACACTCATTGCTTTGCTCACTCCCTTAACCTTTCTATTGCAGCTTCATGCAAAGTCCAAGAAGTGAGGAATCTCATTGGCATGATAATGAGTTGTATTTGTTTTTGAACAGCAGTCCTAAGAGACAAAGGGTTTTTTAGCGAGCTTTGTATGTATATTTGCCAGCATCTCGACGTTCTAAGCTTCCTGGTCTTGATGCATTGGGTGGAGCATACTTGTTTTGAAAGATGTATGAATGTTTTGTGACCTTTTTGGACACTATTATTTCACCCAGTGAGTATCAACATTTGCTTTTGGATGCCAAAAGCTGGAATTGGGACAGAGAAACAAAAGCAAAAGCTCAAGGATTGAAGTCTTCATTTTCTTGTTTTCGATCCATTGCTGTATTTATTGTCACAAAAATGTTCTTGATGAAGTGAAGCCACTGGCTTCAAAATTACAGAAGCAAGATCATGATGGAGTCAATGCTTACAAGATGGTAGCTATATAGATTCCAGTATTGAAAATATCAGGAATACTAGAGATAACATTGACTAAATATTCAGCTCCTGGTACAATTCTGAGATCCTTCCACTTGCTGATGCCATTGGTGTTTCTGAATGTGTTCCCAGAAAGACGAGCCTTCAGCGGAACCTTACTAATGTCCCAAGTTATATTATAGCCCACGGGAGCACTATAAAAGAGCAATTGCCATCCCTCTCTTGGATTCTCTCCTGGGTCAAATGAAGAACAGATTTTCGTGTCATACTAATGGCCTGCTCCACCTTGTACCTCTATTATAACAAGAAGTACTTTTGTGACAGAATCTGTTGACCAGTGTGTGTTAAAGTTTACTTCATTGGGAAGGTGACCTTCCATTTCCAATGTCACTGGGAGCCCTAGCTTAGAAGGTGGAATGTTCTCTGGCATAGCAAGAAATATGAATTTGAATCTTCTGATACGGAAACTCATCTACCAGATAATCTGCTCCTAGCTCTTGGTGCTTGTGATAAGAATTTGTTCCCTAATATTCACTGCCTCCTAGTAATTGCTTGCACACTATATACCCATTTCTAGTGCTGAGGGGGAAAGGTCATTTTCTCTTCTGAGAAGAATAAAGACCTATTTGAGGTCCACTATGAGTGAAGAGCATTTGTCAGATCTTTCTGTTATTGCCATGCACTATGGGGAACGAATACCTGTAGTTAAAGTTTGTCAGGCATTTGTTCAAGTCCATCCAAGAAGATTGTTTCACGCTTCTTTGTTTGACAACTGATTTATGATTATATGATCTGAATTGTGGGTGTTGATTATTTTTTATAATGATATGCTGATGATCTGAATTGTGGGTGTTGGATGTGCATGGCCTACCATATATGGGTGTGGTTAAGGGTGTGGTCATAATGTGTAGGTGTGGTAAAGGTATGGCCACAACAAACCCCCCCTTTTAAAAATTGCTGGATCTACCCCTGGCAGGTATTTCAGGTGCAGTGCATGACAGGTGCTGCAGTATCTGGTGACCTCCCTTTAAAATGACCCTGGAGATCACTGTATCCTAGTTCTCAGTGACCTCGGGTCACCAAATACTAGGATAGAGTGACCCAGGGAGTCACTATATCCTAGTAAATACCAATAGAGGCATGCATTTCTTTCAGGGAATGGATGTGAATTTTCACCCTAAAGCAATTGGCTTCACATATTTTCCTGGTCATATTCCATCTTTTTAATAGCATTATTCTGGCCATGTCGAACGAAAATAATAATAATGGTACCACAGTCATTTTGCTAACCAATTAAGTCTTAACTATGTCAACAATATAACTATGTCAACAATAGAGCATCACTAGTTATGAGTCAGTGATCTTACTACTTCCTGCCCAAGACAAATCAAAGCAGTTGCCATGGACAGGATGAATTTGGATTAAGCTATGAATTATTTTTATTTACAGATGAAAGGTCATAATTTTGTGCTTGCCTATATATCCATTTAGGAAACATCTCTTTTCCTTGAAAATGTCTGGCAGTTGGGAGTCTAGTCAAATGAAACTGATTAAGGCGATCAAGGGAGACATTCTCAATCTTGTTTCCCAATGCGAGGGTAAAGAACCACTGGTAACTCGTCTATCCATGCTGGGGAATTTCCAAGTCTCGACATTAGAGATGCCTTGAGCTGACGATGGAATCTCTCCACCATTCCGTTAGACTGGGGATGGTATGCAGTAGTGGTCACATAGTTGGTCTCCCCATTAGCTGATTCAGTTGTGCCCACAAGGTGGATGTAAACTGAGGTCCTCGGTCGGACGTGATGTTCGATGGTACTCCAAAACGTGAGATCCAGGTGTTGAAAAGTGCTCGTGTGCATGGCGGTGTAGTTGAATCGGTCATTGGAATAGCTTCCACCCATCTAGTGAATCGATCGATCACTGTGAAAAGGTAAGAGAATCCACCCGACGTAGGAAGGGGTCCAACAATGTCGACATGAAGGGCATCAAAGCGGTAGTCAGGTTCTGTCATGTCTTGAAGTGGGGTGTGGACATGACGATGGACCTTAGACGATTGGCAGTCGAGGCACTCCTTGCACCACCTGGTAATGTCCTTACTCATCTTTGGCCATACAAATTTTGCTGCTACGAGTTTACGTGTGGTTGTTCCAGAGGGGTGTGAGAGACCATGGATAGCGTCAACGATTCTGTGTCTCCATGTTGCAGGTACGAACGGTCTTGGTCTACCCTGGCTGATGTCACAGAGTAAGGTCGTCCCTTCAAGTTGAATATCTGATAGGTGCAATCCTGTGTCTTGCTTGTGGTGGTATGCTGTCGCCTCGCTATCTGTGTTCTGATCAGAGGCCATTTCTGGGAAGTTGATAGGGGATGAAATCACAGCATTGATCTCTGTGC
Organism: Cladorhizidae sp. MBARI D1340-BT2; assembly: GCA_028752905.1. NCBI lineage: Eukaryota > Metazoa > Porifera > Demospongiae > Poecilosclerida > Cladorhizidae > Cladorhizidae sp. MBARI D1340-BT2. Next base: position 39,004,251 of record JAQNBH010000008.1, read on the forward strand.
AAACACGGGACAGGGCGTCTGCTACTACATTGTCTTTTCCTGCATGGTGTCGGATGTCTGTAGAGAACTCGGCAATGAAGGAGAGGTGACGAGACTGCCTGGGGGACCTGTCAGCTGCTGTTGCCATTGCTGAGACAAGGGGTTTGTGGTCAGTAAAAATTGTGAAAGAACGACCCTCAATGAAATACCGGAAATGTTTCACTGCAAGATATATAGCCAGTAATTCGCGATCAAAGGTAGAGTATTTGCTCTCAGCTATGGATAATTTCCGCGAGAAGAATGCCAGTGGCTTCCAGTGACCATTGATCCACTGTTCAAGGCTGGCTCCAACAGCAGTGTCAGATGCATCCATGGCTACAGAGGTAAAGGCAGTTGCTTGTGGATGAACAAGGATAGTAGCATTGGCAAGCATCTCTTTTGCCTCGGAAAAGGCTCTTGCTTGTTCTTTTCCCCACTGAAGCTTCTTTGGTCGACCATGAAGCACTTCATGGAGTGGGCGTAGGACTGATGCTGCTTCTGGCAAAAACCGATGGTAATAGTTGATTGCTCCCAGGAATTCCTGTAACTGCTTGACTGTAGATGGCATGGGTAATTCTCGGATGGTATCGACTCTTGTTGAGGGGGGTGTAATTCCATCGGCAGTAATGGTGTGACCTAGAAAGGTGAGCGATGGTTGGCCGAATTCACATTTGTGCGGGTTAATCACTAGGCCGTTATCTTTTAATATACGGAAGACTTGACGTAAGTGGTCCTGGTGCTGTGAAGTTGTTTTGCTGGCTACTAAGATGTCATCCAGGTAGACAAAGGCACATGGTACGTCGCGTAAGATGTGGTCCATGAGCCTCTGGAAGGATTGCCCAGCACTGGACAGACCGAAAGGCATGCGGAAGAGTCCGAATGGGAGTGATTACAGCTGTTTTGCAGACGTCCTTTGGTGTTACTGGGATCTGGTGATATCCTTTGACCAGGTCATTGCTGAAGATAGAACATCCCTCAAGGTTAGAGTTAAAGTCCTGGACATGAGGAACAGGATAGCTGTCATATCTAGTGCAGCCGTTAAGTATACGGAAACCCCCACAGGACCGCCAACCACCGTTTGGTTTTGGTGTGAGATGTAGAGGGGAAGCCCATGGGCTGGATGAGCGTTGAATGATACCCGCTTCTTCCATTGCTGTGAACTCAGCCTTGGCGATTGCCAATTTGTCAGGGGAGAGGCGGCGTGCACGTGAGCGTACCGGTGGTCCTGAGGTGATAATATGGTGTTCCACCCCATGGGGGACAGTTGGAGAATGAAAATTTGGTGTAAGGATTGAGGGAAATTCTGCTAGGATGTTTCTCCACTCGTTGGCTGTGTCAACCTGGAGGATAGCACCACAGGTTTTGGTTTGGCTGGCTATCATTCCAGTACGGCATGTGATGTCGAAGAGTCGACGGGTATGGAAATCTATAGCCAGATGTTTGTTTGCAAGGAAATCCAGTCCCAGAATGGGATTAGTCACATCAGCCAATCTGAAGGTCCATGAGGTTTTTCGGAAGCCCAAGTCGAGGGGAATCTCTCGCATGCCAAATGTTGCAATGTTTGAGCCATTGGCTGCGATGAGAGGTGTTGTTGGTGTGCGCGTGCGTTGGTCCAACGAAGATGCAGGAAACACACTGACTGTGGCACCACAATCTACTAGGAACCTCCTACCAGAATGATTATCGGTAATATAGAGGAGAGGTGCGGTGTTAGTTGATGTAGAGAGAGCATAGACAGAGCCCTTTGATAATTGTTTGGGGTTGGTGTGGGGTGCATTAGTGTTGGCGCAATGGAAAAATTTGCTAGCTGTGGACGGCCTACTTGATCGTTTCCCTGTCGGTTGAACGAACAGCCTGGTTTGCATTTCCGGGCTTTGAGTCCAAATTTGGCATGAAAGAAACAGATGTCTGTCGGAGGTTCCTCCTTCTCATGGTAACGACGGCTAGCTTTGTGAAGGGACGGCTTTGATGAGACTGTGGATATGTCAGGTGGGGGGGCGAATATCGAGTACTTTGTCAGCTGCCAGGGCATACTCCAGTACCGTTGGATATGTCCCTGCAACTAAAGCTTGTTGTACGTGTGTGGGCAGAATGGAACGGAATTTCTCCCAGAAAAGCTGTGAGGCGGCATCCTCAGATAATGTGTGCATCTCACATAGTACTGTGGAGGCCTTCTTACCTGGGTCAAGAGTTGTGTAAGCAGCTAGTTTCCTTGCCTTTTGTGCACTGGTTAGGGAAAACTCTTGAGTCAGGGCAGCTTTGAGCTGTTCAAACTTAATGCCCACTTGTAGTCCGTTTATCTCATACTCCATTATTTAGGCATGCTGTCTGTTCATCAAGGGCTGCCAGGACATAAGAAAACTTTGTTTCGTCGGCTGTATAGGCGTCGCCCGTGCCGCGAATTGTGCTCCTACCTGGCGGAACCACATGGTGGGGTTGTTGATGTAGAACGGACGGTGGGATTCTCAGGGATACAGCTCCCAAAGGGTGTGCCATGGCAGTTCTCGAGATTCGGACGTCGGGGTCACCACTGTAGTCGGGGTAAAACGTTTACCAGACTAACTTTATTCTTTTTCATAGACACGACGACAAAAGAGACAACTTTAATATCGCACAAGACGGACTTAATTAATCACATGACTTTGTTCTATATATAGTTCGTTCTCCTGACGTCACTTCCGCCTGATAGAACAGTCCTTCGCGCGCACGGGTCACAACGGCTTACGCGACGGTCCAGCGCTTCTATGCGCTTACGGTAGCGGTTAAAGTCAAGTCATGATTAAGTGGAGATTCTTGGTGTTGGTGACTTTCATGCTCTGTGTAGGAGTTTATCTATTGAGTTTTTACCTTTCATTAAAAGTAAATGATGTAGCTAGTAGCTGTGAAACTGGAGATTGTGCGTCAAGCTACAGTGAAAACATCGAGAACACGGAACTAATGATTTTAGTTTTGTCTCGTGTGAAAGGAAAAAGAGAGCGTGATGCCATTAGAGAGACATGGGCGAAAAATTACAGACAAAACGCAACTGCTGCATTGGTAAAATTCTCTATTGGAACTGAAGGACTTTCCTGCCAGGATATAAAGAACTTGTGTCTAGAGGATGCCACTTATGATGATCTTCTGCTCTTACCTGATTTGCACGACTCCTACAAAAACCTCGCGAGAAAAGTGCTGCAGAGTTTTGTGACACTGGACAAACATTACAACTTCTCTTTTCTGCTTAAGTGTGATGACGACTCTTTCGCAGATGTGGACACAATTTTGAGAGTATTACAACAGCTAAGATCAAATCAGCTGCTTTACTTGGGATTTCAATTTAGAAATAATAAACCTCGTAGATGGGGGAAATGGGCAGAAAGCAAATGGTTTCTGTGTGATAAGTACTTGCCTTATGCTGCGGGTGGTGGATACATATTGTCCCAAGAACTTGTCAGACGAATAGCAGCCAGCTCTGATGACCTGGTCCTCTACAGCAATGAGGATGCAACCATGGGAGCATGGCTAAGTCCTTTTGACATCGATTACCATCACGATGATAGATTTAACACAAGGTATTCATCTACATGTTCCAATAGTGATGTCATGATTGCTAATAGAAGTGTAAAGGACATGTTTGCCATGCAAAGGTCGTTGGATAATGGGAAAGGAATTTGTAGCCTGAAAAAGACTCAGCATGGATACTAACCACATGCTTAAAAGGAGTCGACTATTTTTGGTCTTTTCACCTTTCTACACCTTCACTACTATAATAATTGCGTTTCAAGTTTTTGTCAACCATTCTTGAGTTATGATACTTTTATGCCACCCATTTCATTGTATACTCTCAGAAATGAATAAGGGGGGGGGGGGGGGGGGGACAAAGGTGTTTTTTTGACAAAGTGTTAAAAAGCTGTGGTTATGAATTTAGAGCTCCATAAATCCTGCACACTTCACTTTGTGAACTTGGTGTATAACTCAATAGTGTGCTCTATAAGACCAATACAATAATACTGATTTGCAGAGTTCATCGGGGTAAGGGAGTCCACTACCCCCAAAAAATAAATCTTTTCTTTCCCCCCCAAAATATGATGACAGTACATGCAAAATGCTGCCTTCCAAATTGGAGAAGATTTGGATGCTCCATTCTTGGACTTATACTAACTTTAGTACTCCCTTCTCCATTCAAAGATTTGAATTCATGAGAAAGAAACGTGAAGAAGACGCTTCACGTAATAGTGAGTTTCAATGGCCGCAGAGACCGACAAGGGAAGCAAACCAGTGATTCTGGTCATCCCCCTAGCAAGCAGCCAAGGACAGACCAAACTTCTCCTCCCTATTCTTGATTTTTTTGGTATGTATATGTATAATACTTTTGGTGTTTTTTATCATGGTATGGTCAGTTCAACCATTGAAATACTAAACTAGTCCTTAAAATGCCTGTCCCGAAAAAGTTTTTTTGGGGGGGCCAAGGACGGTTCTCCCTGCTTCATTATCAGACAAAATTATATAGATTCTGATTCCTCTCAATGAGAGCTACAAGCTCTGTTTTTTATTTTAAGTAAGTATGATGTCAACAGGTACAAAAAAAAACAATTAAAATGCTATATACCAAGAAATTGTAATAGAATTTTTTATATTTTTAAAATCCATGATAACACTATTTTTTTAAAACTCATGTTATATTGTGTTTCATACTTTGTAATTTCCCCTGTGGTAAGTTGTAAAATCCCAAAGTAAACTAGTCTCCAAATATGACCGTCCTCGTGAAATCTTAAATGTTCACCAAGTCCGGATCAGATGGAGCTGGTTAGTTGGCACAGCACCAGAAGCTAGGTCTGTGTATAGGTACACATCATACAAGATTTCAAATAAAGCAGAGAGAAGTTTTAGGTTTTTTTGTTTTTTTTTGTTTTTGGGGGGGTAGTGGACCCCTTATGGGGCGGTTGGGCAAAAAACAAAAAACAAAAAACTATTGTTTGGAATTTTTGTTTGAAATTTTGTATATACCTATACACTGAACTACCTTCTGATTGTGAGAGCCACCCAGCTCCAGACTTGTGACCTTTTGTGGGTTGGCCAGGACAGCCATATTTGGAGTAGTGTTTACTTTAGGGTTTCACAACTTTACAAGGAAAGAAGTACAAAATGCAACTATATTACATGGAGTTGTTTGTGAAAAGGTGTGTTTGATGATTTTAAATGATTTAAAAAATATTTTCTATACTATTCTAAAGCCAATTCAAATATACTTGCTTAAAATGAAAAAACTAAGAATGTCATTATGTAGATCTCATTGAGAGGAACCAGATTATATATCTTTACTCCAAGTATAAAGCAGGGAGATCCGTCCTAAGGCCAAAAAATCCCTTTTCGGGAATAGGCATTATAAGAAAGGCAGTTCAATCATTGAACTAAATGTTTGAAAAAACGTTTGAAAAAGGGAGGAATATATATACCGACAAAAATCATCCAAAATGACACATACCAACAACTATAATATACCAGAACACAACACATACAAGAGTAACTAAACTGTTTTTCTCCTCTTTCCTAATCCTGGCTCGCGATCCATGGGTCGCTTGCCAGTTCCCCTGCTAGTTCCTGGCTGGTTGCTAAGTCATGGCTGATTGCTAGGGCATGGGGTAGCAGTGTCAAAAGCACCAGCAACATACATAACACTCTCTCACAAACCCTTCCCTCACTCGCCTGGCCCTTCTTCTCAAAGTTTTGGCTCGCTCCGTTGCCCTGTATCTTGCCTTCTTCATCCTAGCCACATACCTGCTCTGGAGACAGCCTGATGCAATGGGAGTAACCTGTAATTCTAGCTTATCACCAATGGTCTTCCAGGAACTCTGGCCAATCATTTATTCGAGGAACTGTTGATGACAACGCTACTCTCGTATCGTCATCGATTTTCACGCGATTCCTGGCCTTTGTCTTCATTGCTACTAAAGTTGAGAACCCTGATTCACATAAGTATGTAGTGACAAAAGGAAGAAGCACTTGGAAGGCACGCTGAGTAAGAAGTTGGGGAATGAATCTGTGAGTTTTATCCAAAAAATCAATACCAACCTTTTCAAATTCTTCTCTAAGATTAGCAGAGGATTGAAGATCAATCAGCTCAACTTTTGCTGGGTCGTCATCTTTCATTTCTGACTTCAGTGGTAAAAGGTCTTATTATCCATCTCTCTGTAGGAATCATGTCTTTTTGAAAAGTAGCCAGTGAAGTTTTCCTTCAAGATTTTCAAATGATCTGTGATGTCTCAGTTAACAAACACACTAGGTCTTTCACTAATGACCTCATCCAAGTTTGGAAAATTTGCCAAGTTACTTTGATGAACTCTTCATGCCCATAAGTCCAGCTTTGTCTGCAATGCTGTCATCTTTTCACTTGCTTCAACAATGGTTACTGATGTTCACTGGAATTGTTTGTGTTGATTTGGTTAAGATGGGTAAATATATCTGAGAGGTAGTACCCTAAACAGGCGATGAACTTGGGATCAGCAAAGTTTTCACACAGCTTTGAATCCCGGTCACGAAGAAAAATCTCTACCTCAGTACGGACCTCAAACACATGATTAAGAATAAGTCCACATGAAAGCCAGCTCACCTCAGTATGAAGCAAAAGAGTCGAATGCTCAGAACCCATCGCATCACAAAAAGCTTTGAACAAACGGTGATTCAGTGCTCGGGCACGAATGAAATTAACAGCCTTGACAACTTTCTGCGAAACCATTTTCAGATTTTCAGGAAGCATTTTTGCAGCCAATGCATGTCTGTGAAGAACACAATGTGTTATTATCATCACATTGGGTACTTTTTGCTTCACAAGTGCAGTGAAACCTGATCTCACTCCCATCATGGCTGGGTCTCCAACAGTACAGATTGAACCAACAATGTTCCATATGAGATTGTTCCTTTCAAAGAAGTCTTGTGTTTTCTGCATTATATCAGTAGCCTTTGTGGTTTGTTGGAGATGTTCACAGAAGAGAAATTCATTCTTCAATTCTTTTCCACATATGTAACGGATAAAAACAAGAAGTAGTGACAAATTTGCAACATCACAGGATTCATCAAGTTGCAAAGAAATTTTTGCTGGGCTAGATTTGATCTGTTCAATAACTTGTTGACAAATATCTTGAGACATTTCAATAATACATCGATTTGTGTCATTAGATAGAGGAATGTCTGTTTTGCTTCCTTCCCACACACAATCGTGTTCAACCATGTCTAAGGACAAGGTTTAATCAGCTTCTCGGCAATGCCATGAGGTTTCATTGCCTTTGCTATTCGCTGCGCTACATGATAGGAAGCTGCAAGCATTGGTTTCTTCTTAGATACCAATGAAAGTTTTGTTCCCACACTAGCCCTAGCCCTATATTCAAGTGCCAGTCCCATGAGATTCATAAAAACCCTCTGCCATCATCTAGTCCTGTGTTTCCATGATATCAAGCTGGAGTTGCTGGATTGTCAGTGAGAGCCTGAGGTCTTTTGGAGGTGATACAGTCTTCAGCATTAGCAAGCTATTGTGTCAAAGCAGCAATGTTTATACTATCACTGACACGATAGAGCAGCATAGCTACAGTCCATCACAGCTTTTTAGCAAGCAGTATCCATTCCAAGTAGCAGTTTCTAGCACCACCGACCACGCCTGACCAGAACTTTTCCCCCGGAAATATCACATGACTGGAACCACACCTTTTCGTGTAAACCACCCCCCCATACCCAGATCGAGTGAATCCCTCATCTATAAACGTCCCTCGGACGCTTTTTCTAAATAACGTCCGGTGTCACAGGGTATTTGGCATGCCAGGGAATATGGTATCCCCACACCAAATACCCTAGGGTATTTGGCATCCCCTCAGGGAATTTGGTATCCCACGCACCCTAGGGTATTTGGTATCCCCATCCCGACGCCAGCTAGCACGTACTTTGTAGCTCTTGCTACAAGCACTGGTGGGGCTAGCAGTTATTTGTGATGCTGCCAAGGAAGAGTGCCCTTCAACGTGGTGTCCTCGTCATATACCTGTCTGTGGTTATAAGTAAAATTAAAATACGCTACCTAACTAGGCCTATATAAAAACTACCTCCTGGGCTCCTTCAGGGTAAACTCCTTGGTGGAGATACTGGTACACTTCGTCATATTTACGTTCTTCTTCAGTAAACGAAGCCATATCCGACGCCGCGTGTGTAAAAGTGGGGATACCAAATTCCCTGAAGGGATACCACGCGGGGATGCCAAATACCCTAGGATATTTTGCACGGGGATGCCAAATAACCTAGGATATTTGGCATGGGGATACCAAATAGTGGGGATGCCAAATTCCCTGGGACACCGGGTAGGACGTAAATCTGCAATTCGGGTGTTGCAATATCTGGTGACCCCCCTTTAAAATCACCCCCGGTCACTGTGTCCTTGTTCTCAGCCTCTGGTCACCAAGTACTAGGATATGGTGACCAAGGGGTCACTGTATCCTAGTATACAGAGACCACCGTATCGTGACTTACCACCAGGATGGAGTGACCCCCTTCTCGTCGGCTGAGGAGGCAGTTCATTTTAGCATCAACAGTACTAGATTCAGTGAGGGGAATATAGTTAGCCAAGATATTAGTTCTGTCTAATCCATGCAGTTGTGTACTAGACTGTAACCGCTTCGCTATCCATGATCTTCTGGATGCAGTTGATTTTAGACACTAGGATATCAGTGAGGCAGACAGCTGAAGATTGCATTTTAGAATAGCTAGGGGAAATATTTGTCTTGCTTAGTTGAGACCTAGCTGGGTGCATTTGAATAAGAGAACAGTGGCAGTGACTGACCCCTCCTCTGAATGGACCATCCTCCGAGTTTGTTGTGACCTGTCTAAGCAGGCAGGAAGATTGGAGGAGGAGGGGGGGGAGGGGGTTACCCGCCCCTTTTGGTTCTCAAAGAAAACATTTTTGTTCAACAATAATTATTAATCAACAACAAAGACATAACTTACACTCTAGGTAGGACATACCACTAAAGGCATGTTAAAATTTACACTGACTCTGTTGCAGCTGTTGATTTTTTTAATCAAAGGTCACAGTGAGTGGGCTGTATTTATCAGCTTTTATATGAAAATGTCAAGAAAGAAGGATTCTCAAGAGGCTGCATGAAGCTGACTGCCATGTTAAAAAGGTAACCAGTTTAGTAACAATTTATATACTAGGAATAGGATGGAATATTATTTTTAACTTCATAAACCTATAGGTCTGCTGAATCCAATTATGTGGAAAAGCCAAAGAAAACATGCCCTACAATGTTTACCACATTGAACTTTGGTCCAGGTAGTAGAGTTAGTGATGCTATTTAGCAATGATCATCTATCAAGTGATCCAGACACCCCAATCACTTCAAGTGAAGTTCTTAGCAGGAATTCTATCCAGAGATCCAACCCCAACCACTTCGAGCAGTGAAGCTATTGACTTGGGAGCAATGATCACAGCAGCATGTGATTGTTTGAGAAAACTGGGGCAAAGTTTTGATGATACCCAGAGATTCCAATACCTCACTTCGCACACTGCACCAGTTCTTTCTGATATACTTTACTCTCGTCAAGTCACTAAGCAGGGAAAATCCTGGACAGTGTCTTTCCAGCATCACTGGCTTAAAAAGTTTCCATGGTTGTCTTACAGTCAGGTGCTTGAAGGGGGAATTTGTCGCTATTGGGTCCTTTTTCCAGAGCAACCCAATAGAGGAGGTTGCCATGGGGGAAAACCTGGCTTGCTAGTGCTTGCAGCGTGCCCAAAATCCCTTCACCAAAACCCTAGGAAAAGATGGTATTCTTATTTGTCATGAGCAGAGCTCTATGCATCATCACGCAGCAGAATGGGCAGATCTCTTCAGGCATAATTATTCCAGTCCTGTAAGTAGAGTAGATGGCAGCTTCTGAAACAATAAGAAAAATATGCTGAGAAAAACAGAGAAATTCTTCGCCAAATAGTATACAGTGTCAAGTTTTAACTAAGCAGGGCTTACCTTTTAGAGGTCATAGGGAAGACAAAGTTGATTTTTCAGACTGCTCTGTTAATAGGGGAAACTTTGAAGCCACATTGCAACTCCTTGGAAAAAGTAATGCTACTCTCTTCTTTTTTGCGATAAAAATGCAAAGTATACAAGAAAAACTATACAAAATGACATTATTCATGCGTATGCTTGTAAATTAGGTGAAAAGTTAACCAATGAACTGAAAGCAAACAACTTACCTTTTACTAGCAGATGAAGTGACTGACCTCATGCAAATCAGGAAATCCTTTCTGTGTGTGTTCGTTTAAAAAAATCTAACTACTTCACAAAAGCCTCATATTAAGGAGTACCTAATTAATCTCATTAATGTTGAGAGAGCAAATGCCTCTACAATTACAGAAAAAATCTTGGGATCCATTTCACACCCTTCCATCTACTTAAATGCTCGAAACATTCGTGGTCAGGCCTATGATGGAGCAGCTGTAATGTCTTCTGCAATAACTGGTGTCCAAGCAAAGATCAAGCAAATTTCTCCTCTGGCTTTGTACACTCATTGCTTTGCTCACTCCCTTAACCTTTCTATTGCAGCTTCATGCAAAGTCCAAGAAGTGAGGAATCTCATTGGCATGATAATGAGTTGTATTTGTTTTTGAACAGCAGTCCTAAGAGACAAAGGGTTTTTTAGCGAGCTTTGTATGTATATTTGCCAGCATCTCGACGTTCTAAGCTTCCTGGTCTTGATGCATTGGGTGGAGCATACTTGTTTTGAAAGATGTCATGCCCGTACACAGGGGGGGGTGCCCGGGGGTGCACAGGCACCCCCCTTTCAAAATAATTATATTCATGACAGTACTTGGTGTACATGTATGTATGTATGTATGAAATAGCCAACTTCTGTTATACATAAACCATAAACCCAGCTTCATTCCAATCATCAACTCATAACCAAATGGCAATTACTATTCAGATTGATCAACACCTTCACCAGAAAACTTTAATTATTTCCTGTTATGTTGCACTCATGCAAGTTAAAGTCAGTGTGCATAATTTATGAGTGTAAGTTTCCCTTGGAATAAAGTTATGATCAATCTCAAGACATCCGGTCCTTTTTTAACAAAATAATTGCCTGTGATGAAGGAGGTAAGTAAAACAATAGTTAGGCTCTAGCTACAATTGATATTTGATATTTTACTGTAACTTTAGGACTCCCCAGTTCAAGCACCCAGAATGAAGCTCCAAGAAGCCCTTCTCTACCAACGATTCTTCCACCATCAGGTGATAGTGATAATGTTGAATGTGGACGTGAATGTCAACCTGCCGTCCAAATTTCAAGTCAGCAGTCTTCATCAGGTCTTGAACCACTCCCTTTTGATGATATTGGGACCTTCTTGGATCCAACGAAGTCTATAGAAAGCATTATGTGCACAGTTAGTAGTCTTTCTATTGATGAAAAGTATTTTTTAATTTATCATCATATAAACCCACCTAGTGTTTTGCAATTTCATGGTAAAAACCGCAAGTTTAATATTTCTTGGCTCGAAAAATAGCCCTGGCTGTTGTATAGCTCAAAGTTGGATGCTGTATTTTGTGGACCATGTTCACTTCTTCTTTCTAGTATTAATAGAAGGGATAAAGGTTATCTTGTGAATAAACCTTACTCTAATTGGGCAAAAATAAGTAATGACTTAAGTAACCACTCTTCACTTCAATATCATTGTGAGTGTCTTCAAGATGCTGATGTTTTGAAAGGCACAATTGATAATCCTTCTTCCCGTATTGATGTGATGGCAAATAGTGCTCTTCAGATACGAATGAATGAGAACAAACATATTATGTGTCAAATTTTTCGTGTCATACTGTTTCTGGCTAAGCAGGGGCTTCCTTTTCGAGGTGATAGAGAAGATGTTTGCCTAAGTACGAATCCAGGAAATTTTCTAGCTTTGCTAAAGATTATGGTGAGACTGATAAAATTTTATATAAGCATCTCACCAATCCAATAGCAACTTACATATCTCCAAGATCGCAGAACGACATTATTAATGTTATTGGCTTTGATATGATTCTATCTGCTGAGGTGAAAACTGCCCAATTTTTCTCTGTGCTAGCAGATGAAGTGAGTTGTCACAATATTGAGCATTTGCCCATTTGTTTGCGGTTCGTTGAAATATTTGTGAAGAATTTATTGCATTTGTAAAATTAGAGAAGGTTAGGGCAGTTGACATTGCTGATGCAATCATAACATCCTTGGACAATCTTGGGTTGTCTTTGAGTAATTTGCGTGGCCATGGTTATGATGGTGCATCTACAATGAGTGGAACAAAAGCTGGTGTTCAAGCTAGAATACTCGAAAAGCAACCCAAAGCACTTTACACTCACTGTGCCAGTCATTCACTCAATCTGGCTACTGTGAGTTCTTGCTCTGTTCCACCCATCAGAAATTGCATAGATCAAATTAAGAATCTCGTCCTTTGGATAAAGCATTCTCCCAAAAGAGAAGGGCAATTGTGGTACGAAACACACACAGGTCAAGTCGAGCCCCTCTTCTTAATGTCTGCATAACCAGATGGGTTGAGAACATAGATGGTTGGGAGCGCTTCTCCTTAGCTCATCCATTCTTAATCCATGTATGTGAAGTGATGCTTTATGGGGACATTGATTTTCCTCTGTTTAATGATCGGTGGTCACCAGAAGATAAAAAGAATGCACTTTCCCATATGAAAACCTTGGAATCTTTTGAGTTTCTTTACTCAATGGTAATGATCTATCGTTCCTTAGTTTCTGGTGTATCCACAGTCATGCAATGCTGTGATGAGTTGAAGATAGTGAGGGAAGATATTGACAGCTATTCCAAGCGTATGTTTAATCACAGCAGTAGAATTGCAGAACAATCTGTATCAATGCCTCGTATAAGTCAACGGCAGCAACATCGTTCAAACCCACAATTTACATCAGTTGAAGAGTATTTCAAGATAGCTATTGCAATTCCATTCCTTGACCATCTAATAACTGATATTTGTTCGAGATTTACAGCTCACAGTAAGAGAGCAGCTTCCCTTCAAGGGCTTTTACCTGCAAACATCAATGATAATTCTTCTTTCAGTAATATTAAAGAGGCAATAGATTTCTACTCTGATGACCTTCCCAATCCAAATATAATCGATGAAGAACTCTGTCGGTGGAAGTCAAAGTGGTTGCTTTTTGCAGAAAAAGATCGTCCTGAAACTTTGAGTGACTCTCTAAAACAGTGTCCTCAATCTCTTCCAAATATCTGTATATTAGAAGATCTTTGCTACCATCCCTTTGAGCTCTTGTTCATGCGAAAGATCGGCATCAGCTCTCCGACGACTACACAATTATTAATTTTAAGGTGTACACAGACAGAAGAACGTTTAACATAATACATATGAACTACGAAACCACGATAAGTATAGATATTTTTTTCTGCAGAAGTACCCTCGAAAATTACAGAAGGCTAACTGGCTATTTGAGTGACATGATATTATTTACCATTTGAGTGATATTGTGATATTGTTTTTTGTGGTAATGATTAATTTGTTGAGGACCAAATTGACTCTCAGAGCACCTAAAATACAGGCCTGGGGAACATACCCCTAGACCCCTGCAACACGATTTCTTGAATCACATACCAAATTGTGCACCCCCCTTTTCAAAAGTCTGTGTACGGGCCTGGATGTATGAATGTTTTGTGACCTTTTTGGACACTATTATTTCACCCAGTGAGTATCAACATTTGCTTTTGGATGACAAAAGCTGGAATTGGGACAGAGAAACAAAAGCAAAAGCTCAAGGATTGAAGTCTTCATTTTCTTGTTTTCGATCCATTGCTGTATTTATTGTCACAAAAATGTTCTTGATGAAGTGAAGCCACTGGCTTCAAAATTACAGAAGCAAGATCATGATGGAGTCAATGCTTACAAGATGGTAGCTATATAGATTCCAGTATTGAAAATATCAGGAATACTAGAGATAACATTGACTAAATATTCAGCTCCTGGTACAATTCTGAGATCCTTCCACTTGCTGATGCCATTGGTGTTTCTGAATGTGTTCCCAGAAAGACGAGCCTTCAGCGGAACCTTACTAATGTCCCAAGTTATATTATAGCCCACGGGAGCACTATAAAATAGCAATTGCCATCCCTCTCTTGGATTCTCTCCTGGGTCAAATGAAGAACAGATTTTCGTGTCATACTAATGGCCTGCTCCACCTTGTACCCTCTATTATAACAAGAAGTACTTTTGTGACAGAATCTGTTGACCAGTGTGTGTTAAAGTTTACTTCATTGGGAAGGTGACCTTCCATTTCCAATGTCACTGGGAGCCCTAGCTTAGAAGGTGGAATGTTCTCTGGAATAGCAAGAAATATGAATTTGAATCTTCTGATATGGAAACTCATCTACCAGATAATCTGCTCCTAGCTCTTGGTGCTTGTGATAAGAATTTGTTCCCTAATATTCACTGCCTCCTAGTAATTGCTTGCACACTATATACCCATTTCTAGTGCTGAGGGGGAAAGGTCATTTTCTCTTCTGAGAAGAATATAGACTTATTTGAGGTCCACTATGAGTGAAGAGCATTTGTCAGATCTTTCTGTTATTGCCATGCACTATGGGGAACGAATACCTGTAGTTAAAGTTTGTCAGGCATTTGTTCAAGTCCATCCAAGAAGATTGTTTCACGCTTCTTTGTTTGACAACTGATTTATGATTATATGATCTGGTGTTGATTATTTTTTATAATGATATGCTGATGATCTGAATTGTGGGTGTTGGATGTGCATGGCCTACCATATATGGGTGTGGTTAAGGGTGTGGTCATAATGTGTAGGTGTGGTAAAGGTATGGCCACAACAAACCCCCCCTTTTAAAAATTGCTGGATCTACCCCTGGCAGGTATTTCAGTTGCAGTGCATGACAGGTGCTGCAGTATCTGGTGACCTCCCTTTAAAATGACCCTGGAGATCACTGTATCCTAGTTCTCAGTGACCTCGGGTCACCAAGTACTAGGATAGAGTGACCCAGGGAGTCACTATATCCTAGTAAATACCAATAGAGGCATGCATTTCTTTCAGGGAATGGATGTGAATTTTCACCCTAAAGCAATTGGCTTCACATATTTTCCTGGTCATATTCCATCTTTTTAATAGCATTACTCTGGCCATGTGGAATGAAAATAATAATAATGGTACCACAGTCATTTTGCTAACCAATTAAGTCTTCACTATGTCAACAATAGAGCATCACTAGTTATGAGTCAGTGACCTTACTACTTCCTGCTCAATACAAATCACAGCAGTTGCCATGGACAGGGTGAATTTGGATTAAGCTATGAATTATTTTTATTTGCAGATGAAAGGTCATCATTTTGTGCTTGCTTATATATCCATTTAGGAAACATCTCTAATGTCTGGCAGTTGGGAGTCTAGTCAAATGAAACTGATTGGGTATACAATCCAGTACCTTGAAAGCATGCTCCTCCACAAGCAACACAAGTGTTCATCTTTCAGGAACTAGAACAATAATATTTTGAATGATATATATGTATCACATTCCATGCAGCTGTGGTTAAGTCTATACATTGGAGACAGAGGAGGTTGGAGACCAGAGTAAAACTAACGTGGATGCATGCAGACAGGAAAACTAAAGAGGTCTGCCATCGCTAAACATTCATGAACCACTACCACCCAATCTTGTGAGAAGACTTCAAATGGAGGGTTTTCTTGCGAAGAAAGCTCTGCACATCCACCTCAAACCCAAGGATCAGAGCTTCAGTAGACATGTATATAGGGCTTGACTACCTGAAGTTGCTGGATTTCACGACTATGCCCACTATTCATCATTGCCATGGCATAAGTAAATAATTTATCATGCAACACCTGATGAAGGCCAAACCATATCTATTGATCGACAGTGGACAAATAATATTTTGGTTAGAAAGAGCAAGAAAAATATCTGTTAATATATGACATTTATGCTTTTGTTGTTTTAATTATCCATAAACAATCCACCAGACTTTGCTAACTGCATCATATCAAATGCCAGAAAGCAGTTGACTTCTGCAGAGAACCTAAGTAACTATTGTTATCATAGTCATTTTGATGATACTGACCAACTGTCGGGGGCAATCTACAATTACTTAGTTTGTTTGAACTTATGACCATTTCCAAAACAAGTGATAAACAATATTCTTCTCAATAATCAATTTGAATTTTCTCACTCTATGTTTCGGCTAGATGGTCTAGCTAACTAGCTTTCATCTAGCCAAAACGTCAAGTGAAGTTGATTAATGAGAAAGTCATTGTATCTACATTACGTCAACTGAGAGTTTGTTGAGATCTTATTTTCAATCTCAGTCAATAAACCTAGCTAGCAACACTAAGCATTTTCATAATAAAGTTTGTAGAATAGCTACTTGTAAACTTCCAGTGAAACTTGCTATTTTCTCTTTCACATTTATGATTGATACTACTGAGCCTGAAGGCCACCACATACACTACAGCAGTGTGAGACGATGTAACAGTAACTAACACTAATCAACAGTACTTCAATCAATAATAATATCCATAATACTAATAGTTATGAGTGTCCTGCTGCTCAGGATGGGGGAGGGGAAGGGATCAAAGATCATTCTTCAGCTCGCCATACAACAATTCCTTTCTCCTCTGCCACCACTTCCCTACCCAACCCATAACACACTTGCCCGCCTCCTCCATTTATTAACTATAACAACATGGAATAGTGATGGGTTCATATAGAAAATTATGAAAGTTGAAGGACAGACACCAAGAGCTGGTGGAGCCAGAAGCTATCACAAGTCTTCCGAGAAATTTGTTATTAGTCTTTAGAGGGTCTAACTATAATCTAGTTTGTCTTCCGTATAAATTTAGTTTGGCCAAGTTAAACTCAGGAAGAAGAAACAACCCCTAGGTCACCAAATACTGGGGGTTACCAGATCCTCCGACACCGGTCCATCCTGTTCTCTGTTATGACTAACCTCTGAAACAGGTGTCGAGTTGTTTAAAATGGAATGCCTCTGACCCTGCCTCTGCCAATCCTGGCACGCAATCTAGTTAGTGAAGGTAGCGGTGGAAATGGAATGGTAGACGAGAGGCTGACCCAATTCTATCTGAGAGAATTTGCGTATCTGCTGGAACTCGGTTACTTGACAGATCATAGAAGTTTATCTGTCTACAACAGACTACCAACTGTGTGAACACTTAAGACCGAGATGGAAGCTCTAATACACAAACATCCTCATGCTTAATGATCAACACCAGTTGTAACTGTAACCATTACTTGGATGGAACACAAGTGACTCATACCAATGTGACCAGACTCTCTGTTTCCATGTGTGGGTGATGTGATCGCTGGGGGTGTCTTCAATAATTTAAATGTCCATGATATATACTGGTTATTAAGTGCAGAGGGGATGGCATAATATGAAAGGGCTGGTGGACGCCCCCATAAGTCGCATACACAATTTCTAGTGTTTAGATTGATTATGATGATCTCAACTCTGTATAAATATGAATCGAAATTACTATATCAAGTGAATTCACTAACAAGATCATGGATGGAAGATTTTCTATAACCATGAATTGCAGTGTATCATTTGTTTCCTCACAATTAATTATCTTGATATCTGTGGAAAAATTACTTATTGTGCCTGTTCAAGGACCTATAAGTTACCACTACTATATACAGCATATATGTTAGTACCAAAATGTAGATCTGTTTATAACTGTAGAGGGAGAAGAATTCTGGGCTACCATAAATGCTCAACAGAACTAGGGGCCCGCATTAGTAATCTATGGGAGCAAGAATAATAAGCATAAGCTGGGGTTAGTCCCCCACCTCATGACTTCTAAGGTTGAAAACCTGGGGTTCAAGAACTTTCAATACCTTGATCGTCTTTTTAAATACTTGACCTTTGTCATAACATCAAGATCTGTTGCAGAATTGCAGAATAACCACGACTCAGCTTCTAACTTATTAAAGAATATAAAGTTTTATCCAAGTTGGAGACTACCCATCCATTTACTGCCAGAGTATATAGAGCAATCAACTGGGTTAGAATGTGAGACTCCATCAGAGATCAAGCTTCTTGCTGGATGTACAAATCTCCAGATCTTATTCAAATTAACTACCACACACATATTTGAGGATTGTGTTTGTCCAACCTGTTACACACCCATTCAAATTTCCTCTACCTTCCTTGAGCATATCACTACCTCTCACTATAATTGTGCCATTATAATAAACAGTATATTGGGCTAACTTGAATCTAAACAAGTTATCTATTGGCATACTGCAAAACAAAGAAACAAAGGCTGTTCCCTGGAGTAGGGGGTTGGAGGGCAGTTCAGAAGTCCCCTCCCTCCAAATAGATTGAGGAAAAAGGATAAATTGAAGACTATTAGCTACAACAAAAATATAACGAAATGAATTATATATAGGGACAAAGAGCTGGCCAAAGAGAGTTAGTTTGGGGATTGGGATGGGGGAGTATGTGCCAAGACATATGCACTACTATCAAGTATTTGCTCTTCTCCCATCACTTGAATACATTCTCATGACAATTCTGACTACCTTACCTAGCACCTTTTCCTTCACCTCTGCGACTGATCTACACAACATTAGGCCTACACTCCCTTCATCAGCTTCATTTCTCCATTCTGCCACCTACTCTTCAGCCCTTCAATGCTCTCGACCATCTCAATAATCTTCCTCAATCACTAGCAAACTCGCCAAACTACAACAAGAAATGTTTCCACAAAAACTTTATCAGCTCACATCTACCATCCTGACACATACCACACCTCTTCTTGTCACCCAATGTCGTCCTTAAAACCTAAATCTTAACCTCACTTCTTTACTGAATCCTATAATTTTTCTTTCTCTTCTTTAGCTAACTTATACCAATTGAGGCTCGATTCTCCTCCCACCTCTTCCAACCACTCTTCCTTTGAACATTTCCCACACAATTTCCCCATGAGCCTACTAGCTTCGCTCCCACCCTAAACTTCTGGTTCAGCTCACAAGACTCTGCCAACAACCAGGACAATCACTTAACAGTGCTACAACTTTTTTCACTAGCCTACCTTCAGCAATCTCCATCGACGTAATCATTTTGTTTATCCTCCAGCTTCCTCCAGCCCAAGTCCCCTCTTACTGCAATCCATATTACTCCATCCCACCAGGTTCTATTCTCTTGAATTATTCAAATTCTTGCAGGCTGCCTTCCCTCCTGTCCACCACACTTCAGATGCATGTTCTAGACATGGCCAAGCTATTATATACTCCCATGTTAGTTTACCTCTGTCCACTTTCAACTCTCCAAAAACAATTCTTGCCCTCCATTTCTCTGCTTGTTCCTTCATTTCTCGAAAATGAACATTTCCTCTCATCACTGTCAAACCACACCCCATTCTTCATTCTCTCCTCATTAATCTCTCCCCGCTACACTTTCCACTGACCATCATTGACTTACCCTTCTCACTGTTAATCCTAAATCTCCATTTCATTGCTGGGCATGAGGAGGTGGTGGGTAATTACCCGCCACCTCATGCCCAGCTTTAAGGAGTGTAACACTCTCTCCAATGCTCTGACCAATACTTGGACTACATCACCAAATTAACAATACTTCCACCATCCTATTCCCACCATACATCAACATCTCATCACCATCTGGACCAAAAACCTTGGCCCTTTTGAATCCATTCACAATAGTGTATATTCTCTTGGAATCCAACCTGCTGCATCATCTAGTTCACTTCCTTGCCATAGACTCTAGGATGTCAATTGGAACATCTTCCCCAATCTTTCCCCAAAACCTCCATTCCAGCACAACCCCATTTTCCCCTCTCAAAATTTGACACCATTACTTCTTTCCCTTAAAGTCAACCCAAAATAACTTACAGCTACTCCCTCCTATATAGCTCTCTAATGCAGCCACCATCACTCTCTTAATCAACTTCTTCACACACCTTCTTGCATTCTTATATTCCTCTCATTGCCATAATAACCTACATTGCCACTCCTATATTTCTAAGCTTCCTACAGATACTTGTGCTTGGATGGCTACTTCAGCTCAATGAGACCACCAGCTCTTAGACATATTTGTTAGTTTTTTCTTCTTCCCTATACCTTCTTCTTCCCTATACCCAACTAAGCCACCAAAAACACAATACATTTCCAAAGTTCCCAAATTCATTGTACACCTTCTCTGTCCTTTCCATTCCTAGTATATATTGCCATGCATTCCCCCCATCTTCGTAAACCCTTGATCTGTTGGTATTCTTCCCATTCCACCAACTCCAGGTTAACATACCCCATGCCCACAGTCACATTATTGCCCTCCTCTGCCTTCAGTTCTACCCACATAGTTCGTTGCAGCCTAAACCTGTTGGTCTTCTTAACCAGCAGTCCTATTCCACCACTTACATGCTTGGCGATTGTTCACATACCAATCAGATCCAGGTATCTTAACCTCAACCTCTGCCCCCTCCCTCCCACCCAAGCTAAAAAAATGTTTCTGCCAGACCCAGCACATGTAAATCTTCCTTCTTCAATATGCACTTTAACATCCACCGCTCTTGACCACAATCCTCTACAGTTTAGAAAACAGAACTTAAAACTCTGACGTCCTCCCAGGGTAACCCAAGCTACCTGGTAAGAGAGTAGTTTACTTTCCACTTCCCTCCTGTTCAGATACATTATTATTGAAATATAGGCATAATGAAAGAATTTTCCTAGATAAATATGAACTCCAAATATAAAACAGATTTTAAGCAGTTATAGTAACAGGTAAAGGGTCCTTTAAATGTTCGTCCTACACTGGTAAACATTTCTAGTCATATATATATATAATATATATATTATAATATATAGCTTATAAGAAGTAGTTCCTCATATAACACCACAACTAATCAATCATTGACCATGTTCATATTTATTACTCAAGTAGATAAGTGCCTATATTATAATTATGTATATATAAAATCAAGATCTATAATTGTCTCAAGGATAGAGAGGCAAAGGTCATGTGAGGAGTTGGAGCTGATTGGATGAAGTCTGGAGGAAAGTGGATGTGGTTGTTAATTATCAAATAGGGGTAAAAGGAGCTTGCCCTGAGCATGTCTGTTTGAGACAGTGGGCAGTTGAAGAGTAGACAACAGGGAGGCATGATCATAATAAGTTCATTGGTGAGGGCAGAGTGGAAGTGCAAAGTATGTTCAAGAGCTTTGGAGTTGCAGGAAAAGGGGGGAAGTGCCCACACAGAAGAGGAGTAAGGAAATACTAGAGTAGTGAAAGTGTAAGTGTATGAGAAGAAAATAAATTGTGATAAAGGAATTATTTTCCTAGTACAAACTATTTTGATGTGAAGATTCCAGGTGAGGTTTGAGAGTGAGATTAATATATATAAATAATTCAAGTGGAGTGTTGTTATAACTAGTTTAGGGGAGGAGGGTTTTTCGAGTATATAATGATCATGCACTTAAAAATGGGAAGATAGCCGGATAGTATAATTATATCACTTCAGTGCCAGATTGCACAGAGTTGGAAGAAAAGAAAGGGATGGGAAACATCATACTTATTCACATGCATTGTAAGTATATAAACAGTTACCCGGTATTGTTGAAGCTTTGTCTGATAAGTATTGTGTTCTAAGGAAACCAATTGGTAACCTCAGGTAGGAAAAATGTGCAATTGCTGAATTATTCAGGTCAGATATTGCACGATCGTTTACCGGATCTTTGGCTGAATAGCTGAACCAAGAAAATTGGTTTTTGTAATGTAGTTTGGATCTCCTGGTGGTAAAATAATATGACAAATACAATATTTTACTGTTAGGTATGGAAATTATACACGAGATAGATGGATTAGTCGTGGCAATGCTAGTTTGGTACTAAAATTATGACGAACAGAAATACTTATGCATGAAGTGAAATGTCGATACATAGATATGCAAAAGTTAGAAGAAAATTGATGGTTTTAATGGTTCCATGCCTACTACTTTTGCAAAACATGCTGGAAGTGTTTTAGGGGTCAGAAGACACGGTAATTAGAAGCTAACCAAGTGAGTTTTAGCTGGACTTCAAAATGAAAGTCCACCAGTTTTTCATTTTGCTAATAACAAAATTATGCTTGTATTAAATTCTGTAACAATAGAATGTCAATGTTATATATATAGTATGCTCTGCACTTGCATTCCTATTCATGTTTGTGTTGTTCTGTGTTGTACATGTAAAGATGTGTCTATTCATGGCAGGTATGCATCACTATAATAATTTGACGCATAGTAAACTTTTGTCTGACAATTCCCACTTTATATTTTCAACCAATGCCACGAAATACATCAAAAAATGATTACAACTTCCCAGGTGTGCAACCCGAGCCAATATCTTAGTACTTCACCAAAACGGCTCTGGGCTACATCTCAGCTATTGCGCTGTCAGCTGATCCCCTAGTTATTTACCTGATCCCTTCTCTTTGTCAGCAAATAAGATGCTTTGAACAAGATGTACAGTGGTAACTGCTGTGAGGTCTTGTGTGATATTGGAAGAGGGGATCAAGCACACAAATATGGCTGCCGCATGGAACGAATGGTCTCAGGAGAACCATGAGACTGCCACAAGGAACGAGAGGTCTCAAGAGAACTGAAGTTATTTATCTCGGTCTACCCATTTTTACACCCTATAAAAAGGTGGAAGGACCACAAATTGGGTGATGCTTACTTTGATAAACATGTTATATACGTAGGTATTAACTAAGGCGATACTTAGAGATAGACTCCGGTGGTAGCACTTATTAACTGAAGGGAGAAGGTAGTCCTAAGTGAGGAACCTTAGACACCTTCTTTAAAACACCAACAACACCTTCACACACTGCCCTAAAGTTTATGTTGTGTGTATGACAGTTTTACATATGCCAATAGAGTGAGATACCACCACAATATGTGGCTTCCTTTTTTACCGTAAGTATCACGACAAATTTTCTCAAAATTTCAAGTTTCCGAAGATAGAATCCAGCAAAGAATAGCCCATATCCTTATAATAAAAAAACAAAGAGCCACATTATGTAGATCTCAAAGAGAGGAATCTAATGATGTGTAATTTTAGTACTCAGTACTAAATATCATGGGGATAAGGAGCATTCTAGTACCACAAATCAAAAAAGAGTAATTTCAGTAAACTTACAAACAAATATGCACATAAGCACAAATATAGGTAAAACTTCAAACAGTTTAGTCCAAACTTAAAGGCCTGGATATATCAGAAGGAATATATATCTCCTGAAATAGTCAATGAAATAATCGCTATTATGGGAAACACAGTACTTCGTAAGATTAAACAGCAAAATCTTCTCCATTATTGCAGATGAAGCAACTGATGTTTCTTGAAATGAACAGATGTGTTTATCCATTCGACAGATGATGACTATCAGATCTATGAAGAACCCCTTGGTTTGGTTCAATTGCCAGACACCAAGGCCTGCACAATATTTAGTGTTATTAAAGATCTTTTAATTAGGTGCTCTTTTCCTCTGTCACAATGTAGAGGTCAAGCTTTTGACGGCAAATATGAGTGGTGTGAGGAATGGGGTGCAAGCTTTGATAAAAAAGGAAGAGAATCGTGCATTGTATGTACATTGTCTAGCACATAGCCTGAATATATGTGTACAGTGTGTTGCAAAACGATGTGAGCTAATTCGAGATGTCATGGATTTCACCTATGCATTACTGCAACTCATTAAGTTTTCACCCACTCTTTTTGACAGCATCAGAAAGCAAGTAGCCCAAGGGAGTGAAGTATCTCCTCCTTCATTGAGAGATCCGGATGGACTCTCAGAAACCGTTCAATTGATAGCATTCTACAGAATTATAGCAACCTCACCACACTGGAAGAAGTTGCAAAGGGAAGTGATGAATATGCTGCAAAGGGCAATGGATTGCTTCATCGTATGGAGAACGTTTCATATCTTCTTCGGATTAAAGTTGGCACATTTGATATTCAGTGCATCTGAACAATTCAGTACCAATCTCTAAGCAAAAGATACAACTCTACAAGAAGCCACACAAGGAGCAGATCTTCTTGTTGCTCATTATCGGTTAACTGTGTACTGAGTCCAGATTTAACCTATTTTATGATGATGTTCTTGAGAAATCTTCTGGACTCACAGATGAGCCCTCTCTGCCAAGGTATCGAAAAAGGCCAAAACAGCTGGATGATGGTGAAGAGCCATATCGCTATCATGTTTATGCATTAGAGCTTGTAAAAGAGAAAGTGGAGAGAAGATTTGATCAAGCTGATTTTCAAATGATTCAAATGCTCGAGTCTCTATTGGTTGATGTAGCTAATGGAAAGACTTTACAGCCAGATGAGTCTCTATTGCAGTATCTCGAAAAAGACATTTGCAGAGATCGATTCGTTTCCCAGTTGGCAATGGTAGCTGACATGGTAAAGAATGCATTTCAACATGCTCCAATGTTGTCGGTAACAAGTGTAAGGTCAATTGCTGCAGGAATAAATCAGAGTACTGCTTAGCAAAGTTGACATTGGTCTGAAAATATACTTCACATTTCCAGTAACAACTGCAACGGCTGAGCGATCCTTTTCCTCATTACGTAGGCTCAAAACTTATCTACGAAGCACCATGAGTCAATCTAGGTTGAACAATCTATTCATGTTGTATGTTCACCAGGACAAAAGTGATGAATTGGCCTATCCTTTATAGCTAAAGAATTTGTATGCGGTAAACCAACGTAGATGTAACTATTTTGGTAAACATTAATAAGATTTTTGGTGTGGATTCATAGAGTAATATATAGGAAAATTTGGTGCCCCCCCAATGTAAAACATCTTCCTATGCCCCTGTTTTGCATCACACACTTTAAACTCTGCTGGAAAAAAATTCTCCCAGTTAGAAAAAGAAGGGCTAGCTATTATTTTTTAAGGGTTATCGCCCAATAGCAGTTGGTGACAGTTTCCGTAGACTTGCGAGCTGCCTGTGCTGTTCCTCGGTTTATCAAGAACTCCCGGAGTTATTTCTCCCACATGGTCAGTTTGGTGTAGGAATTAAAGGTGGTTTGGAGGCAGTTATTCACACCACCAGGATATAATAAACCATCTCAGGGAGCATGAGGACATGTGTGTTCTCAGGTTAAATTTTTCTAATGCATTTAATGAATGTCATAGAAGCGATTCTGTGGAGGAACTGATCCCTGATATCTTCGCCTGGAGCCAATACTGTTACTGCACTGAAGCTGAATTAAGATTTGGTAATAGTAGGTTGATTTCCTCCAGTGGAGTACAACAAGATGACCCCCTGGACCCTATACATTTTTTCACTAGTTCTCACCCACTTGAAGAAGAAAATCAAACAACCACAAAATGTACAGCTAGAAATGTGGTATCTGGATGATGGCACCTTCATTGCTTCCCATACAGCGGCCTCTAGTATCCTCCATCGGATCTCAGAATTAGGTTCTGGTTTTGGACTACACCTCAATATAGAGAGAAATTTGAAGTTTATTGGCCAAGCGGGAACACCTCATTTCCAGAGTTTCCTGAGATTATAAAGAAGCCCAGCGAAGGGATCACTCTCGTAGGATTGCCTCTTTGGGGAACTGAAGAGTTTTTTAACAGACTATTACAGCAAGGTATTCCACCTACCCTCAATCCTCCCCACCATGAAGATGCACAGGTGAGCCTCCATCTACTATGGAGTTGTCTAGGAATCTGCAAGATAAACCATTTATTGAGTGAAGTGCCAATGTTCCTTATCGATAACCAGCTTTCAGTTTGATGCCAGTCTCCGATCAACACTTTCAGGTATTCTACGAAGTCCAGTTAGTGAGAACGCTTGGATTCAAGCTACTCTTCCGCTTAGACTAGGCGGTCTGGGTCTTAGAAACACCTCAAGATCAGCACCAGTCTCTTTTGTTGCCAGAACTGACTACTCAAAATTAATTGTTCCCCAATTATTGGAAAATTTGGAGCCTTCATCCAACTCTCCACCCTTGTTTTTCGGAGAACTTCCATCCAGAGTCATCCTGGGTATTGAGTACATGGACCTTTCCCAGATTTCATAACAAAACCTACAAGCTTGCCTTGATGAGCAGGAATTTGATTGCCTTTTAGACTCATCAGATTTATTTGGAAAAGCCAGGCTCAATGTTCTGTCGAGCAGCAATCACACCAGTGCATGGCTAAAAGCTCCTCCTATCGCCAATTTGGGCCTAGCCATACCTAATCACGAATTTATGGTCGCAGTTAAGATTTGGTTGGGCCTTCCATCTTTCAAAGGCGACCCACCACCCTTATGTCACTGTGGCATGGTCATAGACCCTAATGGAGATCACCTGCTTGGGTGTGGTCATGGCCCTTACAGAATTAGAAGACATGATGCCCTTTGTGACATAATCTATCAAGCTCTAGTGATTGACAACTCGTCTACTAAACGTGAGCCACGCATTTGCGGAGACTCCTTGGACAGGCCAGAAGACATCTTCCACCCAGATTTTTCGGATGGGAGGTCCACTTACTTTGACCTTTCAGTAGTCAACTCATTGCAGCCAGGCACAGTAAACAATGCTTCTAGGAGCGCCGGTGCAGTGGGTTTACAAGGGTTTGCAAGGAGAAGAAAGAAAGGACGTGAAACATGCAGCAAATGTTGGATCTGTAGGTGGTGTCTTTGTCCCTTTGGTGGTAGAAACACTGGGGAATTGGACTCCATTTGCTCTACAATCTCTACGATGGCATCTAGAACAACTTTATGCAGTGGGCTTACTTCTAGTGAAGCAACCAGACACCTGTTGCAGCAATTATCAGTCAAGCTCTGGGCCAAATTCATTTTGAACTATATGTCAAGTATACACTTACATTCTTGTTTAAAAAAAAGAAGGGAAAAAAGTTGTTTGGCACATCCGCTGGAGCCATAATTGTTTATCTGAAGTTTTTCTCTGCTAAAAAGTGTCCTGTTTTTGTTGCTTTACGAGTAAACTAAACATGCAGTAGCGAGTGGAAGCGCAAGGTGCGTGTAGCTGTAAATACCGGGACATTGCCAGAGGACACCACCGGGAAAAGACTCGACTGTCCTGGCCATTCCGGCGGTTGGCAACTCTGCGTGAAGTAGCAGAAAGTGCTGCAGGAGGGAAAAAACGCAAGAGGGCGACCAAACACCACAGAAAAGAGTGGGAGAGCCGATGATGACGATTATTTCCAAACCCAGAATTGTCACCTGGCCGTGTTCGGTGATCTCGCCAAGCTCTTGTGCGCTTGAAATCGGATATCTATGAAACGGGTGTGGTCCAAGTGGTAGAGGAAAAGTAAATTCCGCGCGACAAGATCCTGGTAGTTACAGAGAAGTCATGATTAAATGGACATTTTTGGTGTTGGTGACTTTCGTGCTCTGTGTAGTATTTTATCTATTGAGTTTTGACCTTTCATTAACAGTAAATGATGTAGCAAGTACCTGTGGAACTGGAGATTGTGCGTCAAGCTACAGTGAAAACATCAAGAACACGGAACTAATGATTTTAGTTTTGTCTCGTGTGAAAGGAAAAAGAGAGCGTGAAGCCATTCGAGAGACATGGGCGAAGAAATTACAGACAAAACGCAACTGCTGCATTGGTAAAATTCTCTATTGGAACTGAAGGACTTTCCTCCAAGGATATAAAGAACTTGACTCTAGAGAATGCCACATATGATGATCTTCTGCTCTTACCTGATTTGCACAACTCCTACAAAAACCTCACGAGAAAAGTGCTGCAGAGTTTTGTGATACTGGACAACCATTACAACTTCTCTTTTCTGCTCAAGTTTGATGACGACTCTTTCGCAGATGTGGACACAATTTTGAGAGTGTTACAACAGCTAAGATCAAATCGGCTGCATTACTTGGGCTTTCTATTTAGAAATGTAAACCTCACAGCGAGGGGAAATGGGCAGACAGCAAATGGTTTCTTTGTGATACGTACTTGCCTTATGCTGCGGGTGGTGGATACATATTGTCCCAACAACTTGTCAGACGAATAGCAGCCAGCTCTGATGACCTGGTCCTCTACTGCACCGAGGATGTATCCGTGGGAGCATGGCTAAGTTCTTTTGACATAGATTACCATCATGATGATAGATTTAACACAAGGTATTCATTTACATGTTCCAATAGTGATGTCATGATTACTAGTAGAAGTGTAAAGGACATGTTTGCCATGCAAAGGTCGTTGGATAATGGGAAAGGAATTTGTAGGAATTTGTCCCTGAAAAAGATATAAATTCACTCATCATGGATAATAGCCACACACTTAAAAGGAGTCGACTATTTTGGTCTTTTCACCTTTCTACACCTTCACTACTATAATAATTGCGTTTCAAGTTTCAACTCATTTTTGTCAACCATTCTTGAGTTATGATACTTTTATGCCACCCATTTCATTGTATACCTCTCGAGAAATGAATAAGGGGGGGGGGGGGGGGGGGGACGAAGTTTTTTTTTGACAAAGGGTTAAAAAGCTGTGGTTATGAATTTAGAGCTCCATGAATCCTGCACACTTCACTCTATGAACTTGGTATATAATTCAATATATATCTCTGTGTGCTCTATAAGACCAATACAAACTGATTTTTAAGGGGGGGGGTCGATGGTATTTCGTACCTTTTTTTAATACTTGTGGTTACAAATTTAGAGCTCCATAGATTCTGCAAACTTCGTTGTATGGACTTGATATACAGCTCAAAAGATAGGTCTCTCGGTGTGCTCTCTTTTGATACTAAAATAGGTTCATAGCTATAACTATAGGCAAGTTACTAGACCCTAAAGTGGAGGGACCTCAAAAACCTGCATCCCCCAAACGGATAAATAAGTGGAAATTTTTTCAACGTAATCAATTTTCCACCCACACGCTTGACCACGTACTAAAATTTTAACGCCTAATGACTAGTCTAGGGCTTCCTCATATACTCGTACCAATTTCAATATTTTTACACTTAGCATTACACTTAGCAATCTGGAGTTATTCTGGATGCAGTTTTTGGGATGCAGGTTTTTGAGATCCCTCCACTTTAGGGTCTAGTAACTTGCCTATAGTTATACCTATTTTAGTAAGCACACAGAGAGACCTATCTTTTGAGCTATATATCTAGTCCATACCATGACGTTTGCAGAAATCTACAGAGCTCTAAAGTTGTAATCACAAGTTAATTTTTTTAAATCGATCCCCCTTATCTGCAGAGTTCATCGGTTAAGGATATCATCAGCAGGACTCTTCCATGATAAGTAAAGGTGTGGTATGTGTCCTATCCAGATGTGAACTAGTCTATGTGGTGAAGGTGTTGTGGAAGGTATTGGGCATTCCTTGTTGTACTGTTGGAAGTTTGCTGGTGATTCTTGGATGAGGTTGAGGGCATTGAAGGGGCTGAAGAGTGGGTGGCAGAATTGAGAGAGTAGAGTTGGCCTAATATTCGGTAGTATGCCCATAGCCAGGATTGTTGAGAGGTTTTTAGCGATGCAGAACTACAATATTTGCCATGCCTTTTTCTTTGTAAACCTCACCTGAGAGTCACAAATTGGCCAAAACCAAATTGCCCAAGTCAATACTCAATACTGCAGCCATCCTTGTGGAGTTTTCTCTACAAGTAGAATCCAGTCTCAGCTTTCACCGAGACCCAGATCAGAGACTGAGGCTGATGAATACAGGAAAGACAGTTGCTTCAATATTACTACAAAGACGAGAATCCTGTGGTAGTGCAGGAGAGGAAACTGCATTTATACTGGCAATCATAGTGATGAGGATAGAAGCTAATATTCTCCCTTACATTTTCTGTGAAAAATGCAGATTCCCTTTCCTCGAGACAAAGTTCACTATAGCTATTACCTGATTATTGTTTTTCCAATCTGTAGGCCTAGTTAAAGTTGAGTTTACTTCAAGACCTATTGATGGTGTTTAGTCGTATGCATGATGGAATAAAAAGTCTTTTAAAAATGAGCCAGGAGTCGTCTCTAATGGGGAGAGAATGGTGTCCCAAGGAATGGTATTGACGAGTTCATTAGCTTGAGTAGAGTCTGCTCTGTGGCATAACCAAATTCCAAATTCTAGGTCATGAGGGAGGTGGAAAGTCAGGTTTAAGAGAGGCTGAGCTCCCTATTCTGAAAAATATCTTTATGCAGAGGATATTATCCTCCTGTCCCATCCCCTCTCTTCTTTCATCAACTCAGTGCAATCTGCCTTTGAAGTGATATCATTATGGCTATATATCTTCCCATTTCTTCATGATCAACCCAAATAAGGGTAAGTGCATGATCATTCGTCGCAAACCCCTCAACTCCTCATCCTTCTAGTTCTCAATAACACTTAACTTGAATTAATCCCTTTGTGTATTTAGGAGTCAAGGCACAATATGCTAAACGCTCAAGCAATACGTGGCAAGCGCCCGGTTGTAAAATGATTTCGTTAAAATTCCATAAAATTCATTTTCCACCCACGCACACTACTCGAGCACTTCCTCATCTGGAAGAGGCGAGCAACTTAGGAGCAGCCGGGGTCCTTCAGAAGTACTTCAAGCCAGCGATCTGAACATCTGTACTCCAGCAAGTCTACTGCCAGACTTGTTAATATGAGCAACACTTTATGTCCAGGCTCCCCACTGCCTATTTCTGCTGCCAAGTAAGGCCACCAAGAGTAAGAGTGGGAAACCAAAATGTGGGAGAAAAGAAGAACAGGCCTAAAAAGCCAAAGGGATGGTCTGATGGTTCTATAAAGCGAACCTGAGTCTGTCAAGAGCTGTAACGACTAGTAGCTTGCTAATATCTATAGTGTGCCTTCATCCACTTTGAATGTCAGGAAAACTGCCTTCATCCACTTTGAATGTCAGGAAAACTGAAGCTTGGCCTCCACTACTCCTTGACCTATAAGAGACCACATAGATGAATAAACATATCATTTTAAGGATGTGTCCATCTAACAATGCTGTCAAGCCAAAGAAGCTACTAGCTTAGCGTGAACAGCTACCCATGTGGCTATCAAATTACCAGCATATATTTGGAACAACAGTTGCTAATCCAATATACAATTCATTTTCTTGCAGTTACTATTGGAAGGTGGGCTACTATTGGAAAGTGCCTATTATTGGAAGGTGGGCTATTATTGGAAGGTGGGCTATTTTTGGAAGGTAGGGAATTATTATGTAGCTGCTGGTTGAGAAGATATACAGTGTATGTGACCTGGCAAGCAAAAAGGGCCCTACAGCGATTACTACAAATCGTGGTAAAACGTGTATATAGTCAAGTTACATAACATCATTTCTAAGCCTATTTTAGAATACCATAGCAACCGCTTTTAGGTTTTCCCTTACATTCCCTTACACATCATTAAAAATTATATCACTGTGCTTAGCACAGAGTGAGCTTCATTTAGATATACGAACTGCTGTTCTAGGACCTTCTCAAAAGTTACGCAAGTTTAAGTCAATGGATTTGGAAGCTATTCCTGGATTACCAGATGAGGTGAACTCTGAAAAAGTTTTTTAGCCATCGTAATGAGCAAGGAAATGGTAATGACATTGCTGATTGTGCTAGTGCTTCTATCAACCTGGATAGAAGTGTGGAAGACCAAGAAGAAGAAGTTATAGTGCGTGACTACTTCGATGGAAGTCCCTGTAGGGCCTTTAGACCTAACAAGGGTCTTTGTTGGACCAATGCTGACAGAGAGAGATTCCTGCATGCTAGGCAAGATAGCCTGGATTTAGAGAAGACCGAACCAGATCTAGTAGTACTGCCTACTCTTCATGCTTTCTTCGCCCTCTCCAATGGACCTTCTGTCTCACGTGAAGTTGTGCGAGCTTCTATCAAGTACCATTATTATCAAGTCCCATTATGAGAGTATGCTGATATGCAAATCTGCCTTTTTATTTATTCATGCAATTGGTTCTCGGAGATTAAAGGATCTGATTAGCCACTATGATGAAAATGGCTTGTGTGTACGAATGCATGATAATGTAAGAAAGCATCCTCACAATCAAACCGAGACAGAGGAAGTTGAGAAGATTTAAAATAGCAGTTAGCCGACAATCACGCAATGCCACTACCTGGCAGACCGCCGACCCATAAGGACTATAGAGTTATGCTACTGCCTTCACACATGTCCATGAGTGCTGTTTACAGGTGCTATGTAAGAGCCTGTGACTCTATGCAAGTAAGTTGTGTGTCTCGTCGGACTTTTGAGAATATTTGGAAGGAATTGTGTCCCTACACATATAGCTGCAATGAAGCCACCCACGGATCTTTGCCACAGTTGTCAACAAAATGCTAATCTTCTGATGAAATCAGTGAATTTACTGGAGGAATTGAAGTCGCAAAGGCTTCAGGAGGCTCAAAAACATCTTGATCTTGCCTGAGTACAGCGGCAACATTACAATGACCAGAGCAACCCACCATCAGCAATGCACTATAGTTTTGATTATGCACAGCAAGTGTATTATCCATTCAATGCACAGCAGCCCGGTCCAATTTTTTTCAAGACCCCTCGAAAGTGTGGCATATTTGGTGTGTCATGTGAAGCAACGTCAAGCCAAATGAATTAATCGATAGCTGATGAGATAGGAAAAGTGCCAATGCCACTATAAGCCTTATCCACCACTACCTGCAAACACATGGAAAGTAAAGGCATCTACTTCTTCAAGCAGATAACTGTGTAGGGCAAAATCAAAATAACATGGTTGTTCAATACCTAGCATGGAGAATTATAGCAGGCCTGAGCAACACTGTTGAGCTTTCGTTCATGTTGGTTTGGCACACCAAATTTGCACCAGATCATTTCTTTTGGCTCTTTAAGCGTTTGTATCGTTGGCCACTGGTTGATACAATGATAGACGTAGTGCATGTCGTGAAAGAGTCATCGTCCTCGGGTAAGAACCAAGCCCAACTGACTTTCACTTCCTTGGGGTCAAGAAAAGTTCAGTGGATTGACTGGTCACAGTTCTTTAAAAGCTTCTTCAAGCCTATTCCAGGTAATTACCACATGCCATCACTTCAAGGTGTCCAAAGCAGAGCCTGGAATTGTGACGGTCAAAGAGTATGCCAATTCTACACAGGTAAAAATCGAAATCTTCAAAAAAGATGTCAATGAAATTTCTCTTCGGGGACAACCAAATATTATTATTATTATTATTATTATTATTATTATTGCTTTACAGGACAACATATTGGTGATACAGGACAGTTGTGGTAAAGTGTGTAAACATGAACATGCGGAGTCCTGGAGGTCTCCTAGCATTCAGCTAGCAGCCTTATTAAAATAATCAATGAAAAATAAGTATCAGAAGTTAGAGAAGTTATATAGGAGTTGGTGAGTGGGAACACTTTGAACAGGGACATAGAAAGTGATAGGAGCAGGGTTCATTTTGATCGAAATGAGCCAAAAAATGTAACCTGAAAAATCTTTTAATTTTGATGCGATCATTTCAACTGACATATTCAAATCAATGGAAGGCAGTGAGTTCCATAGACATGGAAGCCGCCTAAAGTAAAAATGCCCAGATGAACTAGTTCTTGATGGAATGTAATAGGATCATCCCAACCGGCCTAGATGCGAAACGCCAGTGGGATGGAATCGGGCCCTTTTGCTCTACCAATTTAGCACATGACTTCTCCAAAGCCTTCAGTTGCAAGACCAGAAACTACACCGCAACCAAAGAGGAAGACCTAAAATGCCCACGCATATTTAATTTGCTATGGATTGCTATGGTGTTTACTCCCTTACCGACTTACCGTATAAGATTTTCATTAGAAAATTGCATGGTATCATCTTCTTACGGTTCCTAATAGGATTTATGGAAAAAAGTATGACGCCCTTGCTTGCCAGTCACATATACAATAACCAAAACTTGCTGCCTCTGCACTTCAGGATTTCGCTATGTCCTTTCCCGCCCTTCCTTTATTAAGGGTGGCTCCCTGTGTCAAAATCAAAAAAAGTATAATTTTATTATTATTTTTTCCCCCATTATATACTATATTGATCAGACAATTGATCAGACATGGAAAAAACACTTACTTTGGAGAAAAAGAATACCAACAGCTCAAAAAAGCTGGTCAACCAGAGAATACCAATCTCTAATACGATCAAATGCAACAATCTGCTTTTGTTCAGTCAGCCTCCAGTCAAGGGAAAATCAAGCAAACAGCAGCAGATTTCATTGAAGAACAACTGCTCTCTCTTTTCCAGGCTATACATTGCCTCTCAAGTTCGTGATGGTGACCTTGACGAGTTCTTTCAGCATGAAAACTAGCCTTGCCCACCATCACTTTCGCAGATGGGTGTTTTGAGAGGAGGGAAAAAGTCAGACTTGTTAAGCTGCTTACAAGACCTTACACCTGTCAATGTCCCCCATAGTCCCACTGGAGAAGTTACATGCACCATTCTTGATGGTACTGTAATTGTCCACATGCTGCCACCTCGTACTGCCAAAACCTTCCAGGACTATGTAACTAATATTTTTTTGTTCAGCATGTGACCAGACTAGACATTGTCTGGGATGAGTATATATCTGACAGCTTGAAGGCTGGTGCTCGAAGTAAGAGGGGAAAGGGGGTGAGAAGACGTGTTGAGCCATCAAGTGCAGTTCCTGGAAATTGGTCGGCATTTCTCCGAATTGCAGACATCAAATCTGAGTTGTTCTCCTATTTGGTTACAGTGGCAGTCGGCATTGATACCAGCAAGCAGGTTATCTCCACGCATCATGTCAATGTGATTTGTAAGAATCGGCAAGATATCTCGTCTCTAGCTCCATGCGCACCCATGAGGAGGCTGACACCTGCATGTTCCTCCATCTGCAGGATGCTGTGCGGGATGGACACAACAAAGTGTCAATACGCACAGTAGACACTGATGTTGTAGTTTTGGCAGTAACATCAGCTCAATGGCTTGACCTTGCTGAATTGTGGATTGCCTTTGGTGTTGGGAAGAATTTTCGGTTCTTTGCTGCACATGAAATAGCCAAGGTACTTGGTCCTGATAAGTGCGTTGCATTGCCAATGTTCCATGCCTTCACTGGATGCGACACAGTTACTTTCTTTGGAGGCAAAGGCAAGAAAACTGCATGGGACACCTGGAAGGCATACAAAGAGGTGACTCCAGCATTCTCTGCCTTGGCAGCTAGACCAACTCCACAAACCGTCCAGGAATGGCTTGGACCACTTGAGCGATTCGTAATTTTGCTGTACGACCGTTCCAGTAGCCAGGAGTGTGTAAATGAGGCTAGGAAACAGCTCTTCACCCAGAAAGGGAGGGCAATTGAGTGTTTGCCACCTACGCAGGCTGCACTTACCCAGCACATCAAGAGGGCTGCTTACCAGGCTGGTTACTGCTGGGCCCAGATGGTAATCAAGGCCCCCGAACTTCCATCACCAAATGACTGGGGATGGAAGAAGACCGACGAAGGCTGGGAAGCACACTGGACAACATTACCAGAAGCTGCACAAGCTTGTAGGGAGCTGATAAAATGTAGCTGCAAGAAGAGCTGCAGAGGTCGCTGCAAGTGCAAGAAAGCTGCTCTACCATGCACATCAATTTGCTTTTGTGGTGACAATTGCACTGACTAAACTTCTCTTCCATCTCATAATGACTTTCTAGCATATTTACCTTGACACAGTTAGTTTATAATCAGTACATCATATTCCTATAGCATTGACTATTGACGGACATTTTGAAAAAACGGTAGCCATTTTTCTCACAGGACATATCTGCGATGTCCCTATAGCCAAAAATCCTTTTCATATAATGCTTTAGCACTGTACAAAGTTTCATACTTTTATCGTTAAAATTGCACATATTTGCTGTACTGCTTTTTTGCTTCAAAATTTCTCTCTTGGTATTTAGAACAGCAGCTAAAGTAATCAGTTTGACCTTTGAATCTAGTCGCACTTCTTTGCCTTCAAGCAACCATGCCAGGTACGAAGCCTAGTACGATCAGAAGGAAGGAAAAAAAGGCCCCCACACCTAAGAAAGAAGCTTGCTAAGCAAGTAGCCTCTACATCAGTGGCCTCTCATCCACTGCCTACCACTTGAACTCATCCTGACATCCCTCCAGTGACTGGCACTCGATCTCATGCCACTCCTTCTCAGTCATTGTCTGCCACCACTGCAGTTCCTGGCACTCCAGCCCCAAGGCATTCCATCTCAGCCTGTTCCCACTCCATTTGGACCTGTTCCTGGCACACCTCAGCCTATACCTGCCAATCAGGTATCTGCCACTCCATCTCAATCAGGTACCTGTAACAATAAGACTGCATCCATGAAGAAACTAGGGAAGTCTCCAAATACCATGACCAAACTGAATAAGACTAATGATAAAGTAAAACTTAAGGCAGCTAGTGCATCTTTGAATAGACAGCATGATGGAAAGAAGATCACAATACTCGAGATTGGTGGCCTTTAATTGGCTTTGAGTTCAGATGTAACATGTAGTGGGTGTTCTTCTGGTCCTAGTATAGTCTTGAGGGAGGAATTCAACATGCGTAGTGGCTTGAATACTAATCCCTGCTTGTTATGTGAAACGTGGGCTTATTACACCAATCCCTTTTGCAACCATCGGCTGCAATAGCCAGGCTTTTGCGATCAATCGCAAATCAGTGTTTTCCAATAAATGTAGTGGCATTACGCGGGCTTCACTCGATACTTTCTGTACTCTGATGGATATGCCCATGCCATTGACAAAGAACAGGTACACAGAACATTGTGCCGTTATAAATGAGCAGTGTATTAAAGAAGCTCAAGCTAGTATGCAGCGAGCTCATCAAGAGATCAGAGAATTGTATGGTGCAATTAGTGATGATGAAATTATTGACATTACAGTTAGTTCTGATGGTACTTGGCAAAAACGAGGCTTTTCATCTCTTTTTGTGAACATGAAAGTGGCAAAGTATTGGACTATACAGTCATGTCTAAACACTGTTCTGGTTGTAACTACTGGGAAAATAAGGAAAAAGGAGAAGAGTTTGAGAAATGGAAGATGAAACATAAATGTACAGTGAATGTTGATGGAAGTGCTGCTTCTGTGGAGCCTAAATGTGTGTGTAAAATGTTTGCTAGGTCTCTAGAGCAAGTTTCTTATTGCTGATGGGGACTGTAAAACTGAATCTAAACTTACTAATCAAAAACCCTATGAAGGGGGAAAGAAAAATCACGTTGAAAAGCTTGATTGTATTGGACACATTCAGAAATGGATGGGTATACTTGTCTCCGTAACCTCAAAGTTGAGTATAAGGGTAGGAAGCTATGAGATGGAAAGACTCTGGGGGGGGGGGGTTGGGAGGCTAACTAAAGGAAGAATGGACTCTTTGTAAAACTACTATGGTGATGCCATCAGAAGGAACGTGGGGGATCTTAAAGGGATGATGAAAGCTGTTCAGGCATCACTACTATGCTGCAATTCTTCAGACGAACATCCTTGCCATCATTTATGTCCTGAAGGAGTTCATTCATGGTATGGATACCAGAAAGCTATGGCTAAAGGGGAAGAGTATCATCACAAGAAGACACCCATCCCGGATGTTATTGTGCCACTCCTCCGTCCAATATACAATGCACTAGGTAGCAAGAAGTTACTAGAATGTTGTGTCCATGGTTATACTCAGAATTCCAATGAATCATTTCATTTTACACTGGAAAATTTGTCCCAAAGAGATGTTCCTTGGTCCTATTGCTGTTAAAACTGCAAGTGCACTAGCAGTGTATAACTGCAGTGACGGTGCTGCATCTTTACATATCATTTCAAAAAGTCTCCAACTCGAACCTTCTTCTAGATGTAAACACATACTGCAAGAAAAAGATGTCAAAAGAATAAATAAAAGCAAGTACAAGAGCTCTGTAAAGTACAAAGCTCTGAGGAGGAGAGAAAGAGCAAAGAGAAAGGGGTTTGAGGACAAGCATCAGGGTGAAGAAGGCATTTTGTACTCTGCCGGAGGATTCGATGGGCTATCTGATAGGGAATCAGACCCAAATGACTCAGCCCCACATCCAAGCAAAAGTCCCAAACTAACCAACTAAACTTGTTAGTGTATTCAACTCACAGTATGAGGGTTTGTACTGGTATATTTGCTGTATATTATGTTTGGACTAAACCATTTGAAGTTTTACCTATAAATTGTGCTTATGTGCATATTTGTTTGTAAGTTTACTGGAATTACTCTTGTCACTTGTGGTACTAGGACGCTCCTTATCCCCAAAATATTTAGTGCTGAGTACTAAAATTACACATCATTAGATTCCTCTCTTTGAGATCTACATAATGTGGCTCTTTGTTTTTTTATTATAAGGATCAATGATTTTATACTAAGGTATTTTATACTAAGGTTGAAAGGCCATTCTTTGCCGGATTCTATCTTCGGAAACTTGAAATTTTTGAGAAAATTTGTCATGATACTTACAGTAAAAAAGGAAGCCACATTATGTGTTGGTATCACTCTATTGGCATGTGTAAAACTGTCATACCCACAACATAAACTTTAGGGCAGTGTGAAGGGGTTGTTGGTGTTCTAAAGAAGGTGTCTAAGGTTCCTCGCTTAGGACTACCTTCTCCCTTCAGTTAATAGGTGCTGCCACCAGAGTTTATCTGTAAGTATCGCCTTAGTTAATACCTACCCAGAGAGATTTAGGGTGTCTAGGTATAACTTATGAACTGACGAAAACTATGGCGAAGACAAGACTAATGGCTGACAGGACCTTTTATAAGTCCTGCCAGATGGGATATAGGAAGTAACCACAATTACACATGTGCACACAGAGAGTCCACCCACAACCACGTTCACAATTAACACCAAGTTCACAAAGTTCACAATTAACACTTTAATTAATGCATGCACTCAAATGACTGTTAGGTTCATCAATGGAGCGAAACCTGGCTGGCCTTTCGACATCCTCCCTCGCCTTGAGTTGGACGCAGTCCCTCCTGAACGCTGTCTTCTTCTGACGGCAGATCCTCGTCCCACGCCTGTCTGGGTTAATCCGTCTGCATTTTGATGGGTTGACCCTGGTCTGTACTCCACCTTGAAACTGTACGACTGCAGTGACAGTACCCACTTGAATAAGTGCGCGTTCAGTCTTTGTGAAGTGAAGAGTGCTTGTAGCGCCTTGTGGTCTGTAATCACAGTGAATGGTCGACCTAGTAAATGGATAACAAAAGAAACCACACTCCTGTAGATGGCCAAGCACTCTATTTCAGTGGCAGAATAACGTTTCTCTGTCTCAGTGAGTGCCTTGGAGAAGTATCCTACCGGTCGCTCTACACCATCCCGCACTGCTGACAACACCCCGCCAACTCCTTCGTTATGATGCGTCTGTATGAAGCGTAAAGTGGTCGTCATCTCGTGGAACCCACAGCACTCGATCGGAACATAGAACAGAAATCAAATGTTCAAAATTAGATAACATTTTGTCGTCCCACTGTATGATGTATGGAGCCTTCTTACAAAGGGCATTATTAAGGGAACAAGCCCATAAGGCATAGTCTGGGATGAACTGTCGGTAATGACCAACCGTACCCAGGAAGGCACGCAAGTCTTTCTTATTGATAAGTTAGTAAGGGCTTTCACTCGTGCCTCAGGCACTTCTACTTTCCCCAGTCCAATTTGGTGGCCTAAGTATTCCAAAGTCCTAGCCCCCCAGACACACTTTCCCTGTTTAGCAGTCAACCCAGCCTCTCTGAGTACGTTTAGTACCTCATCAATGTGATCTAGATGTTTCAAGGTGTTAGAAAATATTATAACATCATCAATATATGTACTAGAAAATGCACTCTGTTTCCCCAGCCCCATGTCCATATATCGCTGAAAGGTTGCGGGTGCATTCTTTAGGCCAAAGGGCATGCGATTGAAAGCAAATTTTCCCCATGGTTTACAGAAAGCCGTTTTTGCCTTGCTGGCCCCATCCATGGGAATTTGATAAAAACCCTGATTAATATCAATTTTGGATAGCCAATGGGCATTAGCAACTCTGTCTAACAAGTCTGTTATTTCTTAGGCCTTTCATAAGGATCATCTACCATTACGGCGTTCAACCTACGGTAGTCTAAACATAGCCTAATTTCTCCAGTCGGTTTGCGAACAGGCACCATAGAGAAAGACCATGGACTATAGGTCGGGAAGATAATGTTTTGATCCTGCAACTTCCTGAATTCTTCCCTCAGGTTCTCCTTCCAGCCAGGTACAATCCTGTATGGATGGGATCGAACTGGTGAGGAATCCCCAGTATTGACAACATGAGCACACTCCAGGGCTTTGCCTAGTTTGCCAGACCCAACCGTAGGTATGCCTAGCGATCCTAGCC
The DNA here is from genome assembly GCA_028752905.1 of Cladorhizidae sp. MBARI D1340-BT2. Taxonomy (NCBI): domain Eukaryota; kingdom Metazoa; phylum Porifera; class Demospongiae; order Poecilosclerida; family Cladorhizidae; species Cladorhizidae sp. MBARI D1340-BT2. The sequence continues at coordinate 39,044,575 of JAQNBH010000008.1, forward strand.
TGCATGATCCGTCTCTGATCCTCGGATATCTCTGCTTCTCCTAACACTGTTCTACCCACAGGATGATTTGAGTCAGCACATTCCTGTGCAACCACAACCCCTAAAAAGGTTAGCTGAAAGGTTTTTGGCTTCAGCCTATTGGCATGGGCAATGTCAGGGAAACATTCCCTGACTGTTGACAAAGGAACCACCATGAACAAAGGAACCACCATGAACAAAGGAACCACCATGAACAAAGGAACCACCATGAACAAAGGAACCACCATGGACAAAGAAACCACCATGGATAAAGAAACCACCATGGACAAAGAAACCACCATGGACAAAGAAACCACCATGGACAAAGAAACCACCATGGACAAAGAAACCACCATGGACAAAGAAACCACCATGGACAAAGAAACCACCAGAGACTGGTGACCTCAAACTGAGTGCTATAAAAGAACATTGTAATTTAAATAAAGAGAGAGAAAAACACTAAGAGAAGAACTGGAACTGAACTTGTGTAAGGAGGGATAGACTGTAAAGCTAGGCTTGTATGGTTATCTCTGTGTAATCTCTGTGTATGATTGCTGATTCAGTATATCACTTATCTTATTAATATATATACCATTCTATTAATAAGAGGGATACAGCGACTACTGGAGTTGGCTGATTTCGGGTTGGATCGAGGATCACTAGTGAGGAGAGACTGGTGACCAAGGATCTAGCCGTCGTATAAAATAGTGTCTCATGCCAATTAGTTAAAGGTTCTAATTGGATGAGAACTGATTTTATCACAGGCAACTATCTTGTAGTTCCGTCTCTCTGGCACCACTAACTGGTAAGTGATTTCCCCTAACTGTTTTGGTTACTTCATATGGGCCGTACCACACAACTTCCAATTTACCAGTAAGATTTTGCGTGTGTAAGAGCACCATCTCCCCAGGTTTGTATTCTCTGATCTCTGCTTTTTTGTCATAATTCAATTTGATCCTGGCTTGATACTTTGCCTCTCTACTATGAGCAACTTGGTGCAGGTCTGTGAGGGTTTTGCCTAACTGGTTGACCCATTCAACTGCCCCAGAGAAGTGTAGCTCTCCACTAATCAGACTATCTTTCATGGCCTCCAGTGGCCCACAGAGTGGTCTGCCATTGACTAACTGAAAGGGGGAGTAACCTGTGGCGGCTGGGGTGTAGGCCGATAGGCGAGCAAAGAATATATACTTTAATAAAAGTTTGTCCCATTGCTCCAACCTATCCTCCATCTTTCTCGACATGCCTTTTAAGCACCCGTGCCACCGTTCTAACACCATTAGATTGTGGGTGGTAGGCAGTTGTTTTAATATGCTTAACCCCTAATAGTTTGCACAGTTCAGAGCACATTCTACCCATAAACACACTACCTTGGTCTGTCAGAATCTCATGGGGTATACCAGTGTGTGTGAGAAAATGTCCATTAATCCCTCGGCAACTGAAACTGAATCAATCCTCTTCAAGGGTATACCGTAAGGATATCTGGTTCACATACAAATAGCAGTTAAAACATGGCCATAGCCACGCTTCGTTCTTTGTAAAGGTCTGACTATGTCAAAGGCCATCCTGTGGTATGGTGTAGGGATAATGGGTGTGGCCACCATAGAGACCTTGGGCAAGAGAGGTCTATAGCCTTTTGGCATTCAGGACAAGCAGCGCAATATCGCCTCACATCTTTATCAAGTCCAGGCCAAGCAAAAGAGTTCTTAATATGGGCTGCCATCTTGTTATGGGGGAAATGCCCTCCGATTAGCCCTGCATTCATAACATCTGAATGCCTACTCAGGGGTACTACAATCCTAGCATTTTCTTCCTCCTGATCTACCAACTTGGCGTGCATCAACACTCCACCATTGTAGTAATACCCATTCTCCTCCTGTTCAGCCTTATTTCTCATCTCAAACAGCGACGTATCTTCTCTCTGCTGCCTTATCAGCTCGCTCACTTCTTCCCTGTCATTGGACAAGTCAGGTAGGAGAGGCTCGCCTTCAGGTTCCACCCACTCTAACCCCACAAGAACATCTGCCTCATCCACTCTTTCCTCTTTCAGCAAGATCTTCTTCCACCTCTTCCTCGACTACCTGTACCTCAGTCTCTACCTTTTTCGGAGGAGTGACACTAGGATTTTCCACCATTTCCCCCTCCTTGTCATTATCACTACTCTCCAATGATGGGGCACAAGGACTAGCCTAGTCCTCTTGGGTACATTTAGTGGGGTAGGGACAGCTCCATCCTTAGCATTAGCAAGGGTATTCTGGGTTATCTCTTCCTGGTGGTACCTTAGTTCCACCAGTGTCAACCTTGGGTGTGGGGTCAACAGTAACCTCTCTCTCCACCTGTAACGGGTCGGGTTTGGTTACTGAATTCGATTTTTTTTGAGTAACAGGGTGGTCTGCTCCAAGTAATCCATCCACACATTGTCCCTTACGAACTATATAGAACTTTACACAATACTTCAATCCCATCCACCGCTATTTTAACCTTAGCAATTTTCATGAAAGTCTTAGACCCATCTCCTAAGTGTACAGAGCATTTCTCCCCAGTATACTGTGCTTTTTCCACCACAGAGGGTGGCACTGCCGACATGTCTGCCCCTTTATCCAGGTGAAATTCACAAGGAATACCATTAACCGTGCCTATTTTCTTTAGCTTGTTGGTACTAGGAGTTGTGACCTAATCCTATTCAACTGTTTTGAAGGACAGTCCCGTTTAATGTGACCAGTTTGCCTACATCCAAAACAAACAAGATTAGAGTTCTGGCTAAGGGTTTTTGTCTGGTTAGGCTTGTCATCCCCGGTGTACTTTCGGCTTTCCCTAGGCCCACCCCAGCCCTGCCCCGGTCCCACCCTTATGTACAGAAGGCTCACCTTCCCTCCTGGGAGTCTGATAGCTGCTTCCAGATACTTGGCTCTGTGCATTCCATCCATCCTGGCATCGACATTGATACTGCTGCCCCTCATTGGGCTGGTGTCTCAGTAGCTCATGGAATCCTTTGGCTTCCCACAGCTCCTGCAAGGCTTCCACTTTGTGGTAACGTGAAGTAATTGGGTGCTGATTGATGTGGAGAAGGAGTAATTCCCTCCAGTAAATATTTCGTTCAAGACTTCTTCGTTCAAGACTTCTTTGACTTTGTTCAGCATAGGTTTCATCGTGTTGAGAGCTTTACAAGTCTGCCGTAGAGGATCTTGGTCTGGCTTGGGTCTGTATAGCCATATGGTACATCTGGTTTGTTGAAGAGTTGTTCCTAAACGTTCAACTAGATCTTTGTTTCCCAAAGTCCGGCCCTGAGTCCGGCCCTCGGACCATTATCAGAAAAGACGCTTTTTTTTACAAATTAAATTACACATATATATTTAATCTGTATTTGTGGAGACACACCCTCCACATACCCTCCCTAACTGAACAATGCCAGTCATCTTGTCTTGCAGTAAAGCTAACACATGCACAAACTTATGACCACTTACAAAGATAACACTGTGCATACAAACACATGCACAAACTTCTCATGTCTAACACTTATAACATGACCACATTGGTTGTAATTGGTCTGGGCCAAAAACCTATTTAAAGAAGCTGGCCTCAAGTCCCTGCAGATTTCCTGAGATTCACTCCAATTTGCAACATTCACATCCTGTGTTTGGACTTCTCTGCCTCGGATTTGGACTCCTTAGACATTGCTGCCTCCTCCAACAGTGCAGGGTCAGGATGGCACTGCCAATGAAGCGGAAGGTGAATGCGGAAAATCGAGCCTTCAATGAAGAATGGACCAAGGAATTCTTCTTCATCTCAGACAGGAGCAAGTGTCTCTGCCTCATCTGTCAAGAAATCCTAACTGTTACAAAGCTATTTAAGATCCGGCAACACTACCAGTCAAGGCATTCAGACAAGTAACTTTATCTTTCAGGGCAAAAACAATGCATTAGGCTGCCTGCTTTCTGTATTACAGGTATGATGGACTGGTAGGAGAGAACAGCGAGTTGCCAAGGCCAAAGAGCTCAAGTCCAAGCTGTCCAGACAGCAGAACGTCTTCATCAGACCAGTCAACGAAGGCAAGGCTGCTACGAACGCCAGCTTCATGGTGTCACAGATCATTGCCAAGCAAATGAAGCCCTTCAGAGATGGCGAGTACATCAAGGAATGCCTGCAGTCAGTCGTTGAAGTGATGTGCCCTGAGAAAGCCTCCTTCTTCACTGCTGTCAGCCTGAGCAACACGACGGTCACCAGGCGGGCGGAAGATCTGGTCTTGGAGTTCACAGCCTTCTCTCTTGGCCTTGATGAGAGCACAGACATCACCGACACTGCACAGCTGGCCATCTTCATTAGGGGAGTTGATGCAGAGTGCAACATCACAGAGGAGCTCATCTCTCTCTGCCCCATGAAGAACACATGCACTGGAGAGCATGTCTTCCTCGAGCTCAACACAGCCATGCAGGAGCGAAAGCTATACTTCAAGAGGCTGGTAAGCTTTGCCACAGATGGCGCACCTTCCATGCTGGGGACCAGATGAGGACTGCAAGGCCAAGTCATGGCTGAGCTGGACAGGAGGGGTCTGCCACGTGACCTGATCTGGTGCCATTGCATCATCTACCAGGAAGCACTCTATGCAAAGACCATTGGCTTCCAGGAAGTGATGAGCAAGGTCATCTCATATGTCAACTTTATCAGAGCACATGCCCTCAACCATAGACAGTTGAAGGAACTAAGAGCTCGAAGCCAACTGTGGAGATATGCTCTACTTTGCTTATGTCCTGGCTCAGCAGCGGACGCATTCTGAAACGTTTTTGGAACTCAGAGAAGAGCTGGAGATGTTCCTTTGCGTGAAGGGCCAGCCAGTCCAAGAGCTCTCCGATCCCCAGTGGCTGTGCGACGTGGCCTTTCTGGTGGACATTACAGAGAAGCTGAACTTGCTCAATGTCTCCATGCAGAGCAAGGAGAAGCTCGTCCATGGCCCTCGACACACTCAGGGTAGTCCTCACCGGCCCCTGGGCTAAAAAGTTTGGTAAACACTGAACTAGATCAATCTTCACGGTCTGGTACGGTGTCTACTCCGTAGGAGACAATTGCTGGAAAATTGACAACGCCCTACCTGCGAGTTGTTTCCACAGGGTGGACAGCCAGTCGACCTCAGGAATGTCTGCCTCCCGCATGATAGCTTCAAAGGTCTCCAGGTAAGCTTCAGCTTCAGTTGTATCGTCCCAGGTCTTGAGGGTTTGACGAATGTTGGCTTGCTTCCTGTCTTGCTTCTCCTGGTGGTACTGCTCTTCCCACCTACGTTGGAGTTCGAACTCTGCTTCTAGCGTTTTCTCCTCCAGCCTAGTTCTGGCTTCCTCCATTAGGACCTGGCTTTCCTGTCCTCATCCTGCCTCTCTTTGTCGAGCAAGAGACGATCTGCTTCCCTTTTTGTTTGCTCCATAAATTGTATGACGAAATCTGTCAACTGTTCGCTGTGACCTTGACTAATCGTCAGCGTGTACTCTGAGCTGCTCGTCAAATTTGCTGCATCATCATTCTCCTTCATCGTTCCGTAGAGCATAGACTGCGGCTTCGTCCTTGACCTTAGCTCCCTTTAATCCTTCAACATGAAGTCAATATAAGTAGCTTTTGATGGCTGGTCCGATGCTTTTTCCAAGCCAAACCGCTGCCACCAGATGTGAAGGGGTTGTTGGTGTTTTAAAGAAGGTGTCTAAGGTTCCTCGCTTAGGACTACCTTCTCCCTTCAGTTAATAGGTGCTGCCACCAGAGTTTATCTCTAAATATCGCCTTAGTTAATACCTACCCAGAGAGATTTAGGGTGTCTAGGTATAACTTATGAACTGGGGAAAACTATGGTGAAGACAAGACTAATCACAAATGGCTGACAGGACCTTTTATAAGTCCTGCCAGATATAGGATACAGGAAGTAACCACAATTAGCATGCACACAGAGAGTCCACCTGACATTACATCACCACACTCACAACCACGTTCACAATTAACACCAAGTTCACAATTAACACTTTAATTAATGCATGCACTCAAGTGACTGTTAGGTTCATCATCATTGATGGAGCTAGATAATGGCCTGGGGCTGGCCATGTCGAGCAGCCCTCGACAGGCAGTTTATTGCTGTCCTTGAAACTTTGCCCCGATTTTTCCCTATTGACCATAATATATGGAAACCTCCTATAAGACCACACCCACGTTTGTGGCCAAAAATATTTCTAACCCTCCTCCTCAAACAGATTGTGCAATTTAATATTAATTGATTTTATATTGACTGGTGTATGATCTGATGTATGATTTTTCTAACACAGCTAGATTTTAGGCAGGGAACCCCCCTTAATAAAGGAAGGGCGTGAAAGGACATAGCGAAATCCTGAAGTGCAGAGGCAGCAAGTTTTGGTTATATGTGACTGGCAAGCAAAAAGGACCAAAAAAATGGCTTTTTCCCAATAAATCCTATTAGGAACCATAAGAAAATGATACCATGCAATATATCTTATACGGTAAGGGAGTTAACACCATAGCAACCATAGCAAATTAAATATGCGTGGGCGTTTTAGGTCTTCCTCTTTGGTTGCAGTGTAGTTTCTGATCTTGCAACTGAAGGCTTTGAGAAGTCATGAGCTAAATTGGTAGAGCAGAGCAAAAGGGCCCGATTCCATCCCACTGGCGTTTCGCATCTAGGCCTGTTGGGATGATCCTATTTGGTTGTCCCCGAAGAGAGATTTCATTGACATCTTTTTTGAAGATTTCGATTTTTACCTCTGTAGAATTGGCATACTCTTTGACCGTCACAATTCAGGCTCTGCTTTGGACACCTTGAAGTGATGGCAAGTGGTAATACCTGGAATAGGCTTGAAGCTTTGAAAGAACTGTGACCAGTCAATCCACTGAACTTTTCTTGACCCCAAGGAAGTGATAGTCAGTTGGGCTTGGTTCTTACCGGAGGACGATGACTCTTTCACGACATGCACTACGTCTATCATTGTATCAACGAGTGGCCGACGATACAAACGCTTAAAGAGCCCAAAGAAACGATCTGGTGCAAATTTGGTGTGCCCAACCAACATGAACGAAAGCTCAACACTGTTGCTCAGGCCTGCTATAATTCGGTATTGAACAACCATGTTATTTTGATTTTGCCCTACACAGTTATCTGCTTGAAGAAGTAGATGACTTTACTTTCCATGTGTTGGTTGCAGGTAGTGGGTGATAAGGCTTATAGTGGCATTGGCTCCTTTTCCTATCTCATCAGCTATCGATTAATTCATTTGGCTTGACGTTGCTTCACATGACACACCAAATATGCCACACTTTCGAGGGGTCTTGAAAAAAATTGGACCGGGCTGCTGTGCATTGAATGGATAATACACTTGCTGTGCATAATCAAAACGATAGTGCATTGCTGATGGTGGGTTGCTTGCCATATTTTCATTGGCAAGAGCACACTCTGGTCATTGTAATGTTTCCGCTGTACTCGGGCAAGATCAAGATGTTTTTTAGCCTCCTGAAGCCTTTGCAACTTCAATTCCTCCGGTAAATTGACTGATTTTATCAGAAGATTAGCATTTTATTGACAAGTGTGGCAAAGATCTGTGGCTGGCTTCATTGCAGCTATATGTGTAGGCAGCTATACGTGTAGGGACACAATTCCTTCCAAATATTCTCAAAAGTCCGACGAGACATGCAACTTACATGCTTAGAGTCACAAGCTCTTACATAGCACCTGTAAACAGCACTATTGGACATGTCTGAAGGCAGTAGCATAACTCTATAGTCCTTATGGGTCGGCAGTCTGCCAGGTAGTGGCATTGCATGATTGTCGGCTAACTGCTCAATGAATACTTTAATCTTCTCAACTTTCTCTGTCTCGGTTTGATTGTGAGGATGCTTTCTTACATTACCATGCATTCGTCGTACACACAAGCCATTTTCATCATAGTGGCTAATCATATTCTTTAATCTCCGAGAACCAATTGCATGAATAAATAAAAAGGCAGATTTGCATATCAGCATACTCCCATAATGGTACTTGATAGAAGCTCGCACAACTTCACGTGAGACAGAAGGTCCATTGGGGAGGGAGCGGGAAGAAAGAAGAGTATCCAGTACCACTAGATCTAGTTCTGTCTTCTCTAAATCCAGGCTATCTTGCCTAGCATGCAGGAATCTCTCTCTGCCAGCATGGTTCCAACAAGGACCCTTGTTAGGTCTAAGGCCCTACACGGACTTCCATCGAAGTAGTCACGCACTATAACTTCTTCTTCTTGGTCTTCCACACGTCTATCGAGGTTGATAGAAGCACTAGCACAATCAGCAATGTCATTACTATCTCCTTGCTCATTATGATGGCTAAAAAACTCTTTATTCATGGAATGGATTCAGAATTCACCTCATCTGGTAATCCAGGAATAGCTTCCAAATCCATTGGCATTTTACCACGATTTGTAGTAATGCGCTGTAGGGTCCTTTTTGCTTGCCAGGTCACATACACTGTATATCTTCTCAACCAGCAGTTACATAATAATTCCCTACCTTCCAAAAATAGCCCACCTTCCAATAATAGCCCACCTTCCAATAATAGGCACTTTCCAATAGTAGCCCACCTTCCAATAGTAACTGCAAGAAAATGAATTGTATATTGGATTAGCAACTGTTGTTCCAAATATATGCTGGTAATTTGATAGCCACATGGGTAGCTGTTCACGCTAAGCTAGTAGCTTCTTTGGCTTGACAGCATTGTTAGATGGACACATCTTTAAAATGATATGTTTATTCATCTATGTGGTCTCTTATAGGTCAAGGAGTAGTGGAAGCCAAGCTTCAGTTTTCCTGACATTCAAAGTGGATGAAGGCAGTTTTCCTGACATTCAAAGTGGATGAAGGCACACTATAGATATTAGCAAGCTACTAGTCGTTCCAGCTCTTGACAGACTCAGGTTCGCTTTATGGAACCATCAGACCATCCCTTTGGCTTTTTAGGCCTGTTCTTCTTTTCTCCCACATTTTGGTTTCCCACTCTTACTCTTGGTGGCCTTACTTGGCAGCAGAAATAGGCAGTGGGGAGCCTGGACATAAAGTGTTGCTCATATTAACAAGTCTGGCAGTAGACTTGCTGGAGTACAGATGTTCAGATCGCTGGCTTGAAGTACTTCTGAAGGACCCCGGCTGCTCCTAAGTTGCTCGCCTCTTCCAGATGAGGAAGTGCTCGAGTAGTGTGCGTGGGTGGAAAATAAATTTTATGGAATTTTAACGAAATACATTTTACAACCGGGCGCTTGCCACATATCGCTTGAGCGTTTTGCATATTGTGCCTCAACTCCTAAATACACAAAGGGATTAATTCAAGTTGAGTGTTATTGAGAACTAGTTTATTAGAAGGATGAGGAGTTGAGGGGTTTGCGACGAATGATCATGCACTTACCCTTATCATGAAGAAACGGGAAGATATATAGCCATAATGATATCACTTCAAAGGCAGATTGCACTGAGTTGATGAAAGAAGAGAGGGGATGGGACAGGAGGATAATATCCTCTGCATAAAGATATTTTTCAGAATAGGGAGCTTTTTTCTCTCAGCCTCTTAAACCTGACTTTCCACCTCCCTCATGACCTAGAATTTGGAATTTGGTTATGCCACAGAACAGACTTTACTCAAGCTAATGAACTCGTCAATACCATTCCTTGGGACACCATTCTCTCCCCATTAGAGACGACTCCTGGCTCATTTTTAAAAGACTTTTTATTCCATCATGCATACGACTATTCCAACTAAACTGATCTATAGACCATCAATAGGTCTTGAAGTAAACTCAACTTCAACTAGGCCAAAAACAATAATCTATAGTGAACTTTGTCTCGAGGAAAGGGAATCTGCATTTTTCACAGAAATGTAAGGGAGAATATTAGCTTCTATCCTCATCACTATGATTGCCAGTATAAATGCAGTTTCCTCTCCTGCACAACCACAGGGATTCTCCTCTTTGTAGTAATATTGAAGCGACTGTCTTTCCTGTATTCATCAGCCTCAGTCTCTGATCTGGGTCTCGGTGAAAGCTGAGACTGGATTCTACTTGTAGAGAAACTTCACAAGGATGGCTGCAGTATTGAGGGCAATTTGGTTTTGGCCAATTTGTGACTCTCAGGTGAGGTTTACAAAGAAAAAGGCATGGCAAATATTGAAAGTGATTGTAGTTCTGCATCGCTAAAAACCTCTCAACAATCCTGGCTATGGGCATACTACCGAATATTAGGCCAACTCTACCTTCATCTCTCAATTCTGCCACCCACTCTTCAGCCCCTTTAATGCCCTCAACCTCATCCAAGAATCACCAGCAAACTTCCAACAGTACAACAAGAAATGCACAATACCTTCCACAACACCTTCACCACATAGTTCACATCTGGATAGGACACATACCACACCTTTACTTATCACGAAGAGTCCTTCTGATGATATTCTTTAACCGATGAACTCTGCAGATAAGGGGGGTTGATTAAAAAAATAATTAACTTGTGGTTACAACTTTAGAGCTCCGTAGATTCTGCAAACTTCATGGTATGGACTTGATATATAGCTCAAAAGATAGGTCTCTCTGTGTGCTCTCTTTTGATACTAAAATAGATATAACTATAGGCAAGTTACTAGACCCTAAAGTGGAGGGACCTCAAAAACCTGCATCCCAAAAACTGCATCCAAAATAACTCCAGATTGCTAAGTGTAATGCTAAGTGTAAAAAATTAGAAATTGGTACGAGTGGCTAGAGCAGTGTTTCCCAAACTTTTTTAGCCCAGGGGCCGGTTGGGACTACCTTGAGTGTGTCGAGGGCCGGAGGCCATTGGGAGGGGGGGGGGGATAGGAAAAGAACAATTTTGCTTCTGTATTTCTGGTACATGTGAAGCAGAAAACACATGACAGTTGCACGAAGTAATCACAATCAGTGTGAAGCATGGAATTGCTTTTGCTGTTCCATGATGACATCGATATCAGGCTTGAGATGGGAAGAAGCCACTCTCACAGTGTCTTCCAAGTGCATATCAGAGATCAAATTCCGGGACTTTGGACTTGGCGTACTTGATCCTGGAAAAAAACTGCTCACAGATGTACGTGCTGCCAAACATGGCAAGGAACCTCTGGCCATTGGCAGCTAGGTTTGGGAACGTGTTGCGTGGCAGGGTCTTGTAGAATTCCTTCAGCTCCTGCTCCAGAAACTGGGACTTGATGTCCATGTTGCTCTGCAGCTCGATCAGCTCAAGCTGAAGCTCGACTGGAGCTTTGCTCGGGTCAGTTGTGAATGGCATCTATAGAGAAGATTTCAAAGTCCAGGCTTCTCGACCTGAACTCATCAGTGCGGTGCTCAAACTCTCTCTTCAGGTTTACAACTTCTGCAGCATATCTCTGCCCATAAAAATCATCAGCTCTGTCCTCACAGTGCAGACTCTTCATGGCAGGGAAGTGGTCGAGGTTACCAGCCTCCAACTGGAGCTGCAGCTTCACCTGAAATGCTTGCACACTCCTGAACAGGTTGTGGACGAGCTTCTCCTTGCCCTGCATGGAGACATTGAACAAGTTCAGCTTCTCTGTAATGTCCACCAGAAAGGCCAAGTAACACAGCCACTGGGTATCGGAGAGCTCTTGGACTGGATGGCCCTTCATGCCAAGGAACATATCCAGCTCTTCTCTGAGTTCCCAAAAACGTTTCAGAGTGCGTCCCCTGCTGAGCCAATGGACAGAAGCGAAGTAGAGCACATCTCCATAGTTGGCCTCGAGCTCTTCCAACAGTTCCTTCAACTGTCTGTAGTTGAGGACATGCACTCTGACAACGTTGACATGCGAGATGACCTTGCTCATCACTTCCTGGAAGCCAATAGTCTTTGCACAGAGTGCTTCCTGGTGGATGATGCAATGGCACAAGACCAGGTCACGTGGCAGATCCCTCCTGTCACCTCAGCCATGACTTGGCCTTGTAGCCCTCGTCTGGTCCCCAGCATGGAAGGTGTGCCATCTGTGGCAATGCTTACCAGCCTCTTGAAGTCTAGCTTTCGCTCCTGCATGGCCGTGTTGAGCTCGAGGAAGACATGCTCTCCAGTGCATGTGTTCTTCATGCGGCAGAGAGAGAGGAGCTCCTCTGTGATGTTACACTCTGCATCAACTCCCCTAATGAAGATGGCCAGCTGTGCAGTGTCGGTGATGTCTGTGCTCTCATCAAGAAGGCTGTAAACTCCGAGGCCAGGCTGTGCAGCTGCTCCTTCAGGTTCTTGGACAGATCTTTCACCCGCCTGGTGACCGTTGTGTTGCTCAGGCTGACAGCAGTGAAGGAGGAGGCTTTCTCAGGGCACATCACTTCAACGACTGCCTTCAGGCATTCCTTGATGTTCTCGCCATCTCTGAAGGGCTTCATTCGCTTGGCAATGATCTGTGACACCAAGAAGCTGGCCTTCATGGCAGCCTTGCCTTCATTGACTGGTCTGGTGAAGACGTTCTGCTGTCTGGACAGCTTGGACTTGAGCTCTTCGGCCTTGGCAACTCATTGCTCTCCTATCAGTCCATCATACCTGTAATACAGAAAGCAGGCAGCCTAGCTCATTATTTTTGCCCTGAAAGATAAAGTTACCTGTCTGAATGCTTTGACTGCTGGTAGTGTCGCCAGATGTTAAATAGCTTTGTAACAGCGAGGCTTTCTTGACAGATGAGGCCGAGACACTTGCTCCTGTCTGAGATGAAGAAGAATTCCTTGGTCCATTCTTCATTGAAGGCTCGATTTTCTGCATCCACCTTCCTCTTCTTTGGCAGTGCCATCCTGACCCTGCACTGTTGGAGGAGGCAGCAATGCCCAAGGAGTCCAAATCCAAGGTGGAGAAGTCCAAACTCAGGATGTGAATGTTGCAAATTGGAGTGAATCTCAGCAGGGACTTGAGGCCAGCTAGGTTTTTGGCCGAGACCAATTAAAACCAATGTGGTCATGTTATAAGTGTTAGACATGAGAAGTTTGTGCATGTGTTTGTATAGTGTTATCTTGTAATGTGGTGTGTTATTATAGACAGTTTGTGCATGTGTTAGCTATTACATAGACAAGATGACTGGCACTGTTCAGTTGGGGAGGATGTGGAGGGTGTGTCTCCACAAATACAGATTAAATATTTATGTGTGTACAAAAATGCGTCTTTTCTGATAATCGTCCGAGGGCTGGACTCAGGGCCTCCGGGGGCCGGATCCGGCCCCTGGGCCTGACTTTGGGAAACAGTGGGCTAGAGGAAGCCCTAGTCTAGAGCATGCAATGACCTTTTTCATTAGGCGTTAAAATTTTAGTACGCGGTCAAGCGCGCGGGTGGAAAATTTATTGATTACGTTTAAATTTGTCATCCGTTTTGGGGATGCAGGTCCCTCCACTTTAGGGTCTAGTAACTTGCCTATAGTTATACCTATTAAATCTATTGTAGTATTAAAAGAGAGCACACAGAGAGACCTATCTTTTGAGCTGTATATCAAGTCCATACAATGAAGTTTTCAGAATCTATGGAGCTCTAAAGCTGTAACCACAAGTTTTAAAAAAAGTACAAAATAACATTAAAAATCAGTATTATTGTATTGGTCTTATAGAGCACACAGAAAGATCTATTGAATTATATACCAAGTTCACAGAGTAAAGTGTGCAGGATTCATGGAGCTCTAAATTCATAATCACAGCTTTGTCAAAATAAAACTTCTTCCCCCACTTATTCATTTCTCGAGAGGTATACAATGAAATGGGTGGCATAAAAGTATCATAACTCAAGAATGGTTGACAAAAATGAGTTGAAACTTGAAACGTAATTATTATAGTAGTGAAGGTGTAGAAAGGTGAAAAGACCAAAATAGTCGACTCCTTTTAAGCATGTGGCTATATCCATGATGAGTGAATTTATGTCTTTTTCAGGGACTAATTCCTACAAATTCCTGTCCCATTATCCAACGACTTTTGCATGGCAAACATGTCTTTTAAACTTCTATTAGTAATCATGACATCACTATTGGAACATATAGATGAATACCCTGTGTTAAATCTATGATCATGATGGTAATCTATGTCAAAAGGACTTAGCCATGCTCCCACGGATACATCCTCGCTGCTGTAGAGGACCAGGTCATCATAGCTGGCTGCTATTCGTCTGACAAGTTGTTGGGACAATATGTATCCACCACCCACAGCATAAGGCAAGTACGTATCACACAGAAACCATTTGCTTTCTGCCCATTTCCCCTTGCTATGAGGTTTACTATTTCTAAATAGAAAGCCCAAGTAATGTAGCCGATTTGATCTTAGCTGTTGTAACACTCTCAAAATTGTGTCCACATCTGCGAGAGAGTCGTCATCACACTTAAGCAGAAAAGAGAAGTTGTAATGGTTGTCCAGTGTCACAAAACTCTGCAGCACTTTTCTCGTGAGGTTGTTGTAGGAGTCGTGCAAATCAGGTAAGAGCAGAAGATCATCATAAGTGGCATTCTCTAAAGTCAAGTTCTTTATATCCTGGGAGGAAAGTCCTTCAGTTCCAATAGAGAATTTTACCAATGCAGCAGTAGCGTTTTGTCTGTAATTTTTCGCCCATGTCTCTCTAATGCATCACGCTCTCTTTTTCCTTTCATACGAGACAAAACTAAAATCATTAGTTCCGTGTTCTCGATATTTTCACTGTAGCTTGACGCACAATCTCCAGTTTCACAGGTACTAGCTACATCATTTACTGTTAATGTAATGAAAGGTCATAACTCAATAGATAAACTCCTACTCAGAGCATGAAAGTCACCAACACCAAAACTTTCCATTCAATCATGACTTGTCTAGTTACAAGGATCTTGTCGCAGAATTTACTTTTCCTCTACCACTTGGACCACACCCATTTCATAGATATCCGATTTCAAGCGCACAAGAGCTTGACGAGATCAGCCAACACGGCTAGGTGACAATTCTGGGAATGTTCTCGATCTAGTGCGGGTTTCGGCCTTAGCGTCATCATCCCCTCTTTTCTGTGGTGTTTGGTCGCCCTCTTGCGGTTTCCCCCACCCTGCAGCACTTTCTGCCAGAGTTGCCAACCGTCCCGGTGTCACAGGAAATCTGGCATCCCAGGAAATTTGGCACTCCCATTCCAAATATCCTAGGAAATATGGAATCCCCCCAGGAAATTTAGCACCCCCATTCCTAATATCCTAGGAAATATGGAATCCCCCTATTTTTTTCTCTCCTTTTATTTTTTTAATAGTTAGTTTGGCTATCTTTGTGATTCAAATGAGTAGCAGTAGCGTTAGTGTACCCAAGTGGACAAACAGAAAGCATCAGCTAGCTCAAGTTCAACTAATTGCTAAAGTTCAAATGTTGTCCATTGATGTTAGAGGTTCTGTCATGAGGGAAGTGGATGGAGGGCCTTCAATCTGGACTTGTTCAGTATATAGTCTAGTCTGACAAAATGTACTTAGTAGATCTTCTCTGAATCCGTTCCAATAAGAGAATGTCCTTTATAAGATAAGGTTAGAATCTCTCAAGCCTTAAACCAGACCTCTCTAAAGAGAGAAGAAAACTGAAATTTAGTCACAACCCGACCAGGATTTTTTACCATAATTTATGGCCATGACAGGCTAACCAATGAGCTTTGAGAGACTTAATTAAAAAACTAACAGTAAGGGGCTGAATACAGTGTGTTGTGTATAGGGTGGAAGGCACAGCATAACCACACCGTCTGACATTGATGTCCACCATTAATGTCATGGCCTGAAGCAAATACCTCCTGCTTGTCATTAGAGGCTTATGAAATCATTGGCATCGATCAATTTATATCATGACAACTACAATCTGAATCAGTTATATTTATAAATAGATAGATATAACCATGCAAAGCCAGGATATTTAATACCCCATAGTCCCATACATTGATATATAGACAATTTTGAATGTTTATAGAACAGTTACAGTATTAATTATGACTACATTGACTACAGCACCATTTATAGTCTGGATTACTCCACACATCTTGAGGGACGGTTTGACAAGTGTCATGGAACCATTCCAAGCATGAGACCATTTTATTTCCATCCTCATTCGCTTGCAATCTACAGTGACAGAAGACTTTCATTACTTCAACCTTCTTCGTCATGTGGATACATTTCCTCTTCTTTGATGGGAAGTGCTTTATTAGCTTGTCTTTGATACAGTTGCAAATGCCGCCTCATATGACCCACATAAAAAAACTGCTCTTCTGGGCTCTGGTCATTGCAAATAGCCATAGCAAAAGCGACTGCAAATAGCCCACAGTCTACTGAGTTTGGCTGTTGTTGCACATTGGCATATTCCAAAGTAATTTTTTCTTCTGTAGTGTGCAGAAGTGATGCTATTTGTACTTTTGTAGAGTATGTGAGCGAAATGGATAAGCTGCCATATACTCGAACTGTGGGATGTTGAATGCCAACAGTGCTTACTGTCACCCATACTTGGACGCATTCATCACTGGCGATGTTGAAACTGAGCATTTGTCCAAGAAGTGGACTTTGCAAGGAGCTAACAGGAAGTCGATCCCATGTTTTATGAGAAGCTGTGCTGCATGAATCAGTTTGTCATTGAGCCATCTGCAGTACATTTTTGTCTTCATCATTCAGTTCGATTCCTCCAATTTTCTGCCAGCAGCCATCACTAACAATTTCATCATCCTCTCCACTGCTAACTATTACTGGATCCACATCTAGTTTCTGACGCTTTTGTTCAGTTACTGGTAGGGGTAACAGGGGTCTCTTTGCAAGCCTTACAGGTAAAGGCTTATGGGTCATATTCTCATCAGCACCTGCATCCTATAGTGTTTAGTTGTTGTTATTGTTGTTTTGGGGAGGGCAGGGGGAAGAGACAAATAATTACAGAGCTAACATGTTTATAACAACAAATGTTTGACAGCGTAATCATCTCTTCAAATAATTACTGAGCTATGTTTATTTAAAAAATACATTTGACAGCATAAACCAGCTTTTCAAATTGTTAATACCAAATTGTCATCATAATTATATACATTATTTGTCTATAACCATCTTACCTCATTGTTGTCATGGCAATTCAGTCTTCTCCCATCAGGATCATACCATATCTTAAGGCGGTGGCAATTGATTGCTGTCTTCAGCAAGTCATCTTTGGGGCCTTTAAGACGATAGCGACCTTTCCCGATATCTTCCGCAACTGTATGTGGACCTCCAGGGAACTGAGGCTCAAGTTTTCCACCCTTACTACCTTCGTTCTTCATCGACTTGACAAGCACTTTGTCACCAACCTTGATTTTAGTATTGGTATTGTGCTTTGACTCGTATTGATGCTTTTGACAGGCTTAGGCTTTTTCAATATTTGCATATGCTTGCTCATGAAGTTTTTTCTGAAACTCAAGCATTCTTTGTACTTTTGTGTCTAAGTCTAGTTCATCAGGTTCGCCATGCACTTGAGAGATGTCAATGGGGAGACGAGCTTCTCATCCATACATTAGAAGAAATGGAGTACATTGGTGGAATCCTGGCGACTCGACCGATAAGCAAATAGGATATTATCTATAAGTTCATCCCAGTCATCCTGGTGATTGTTAACGAGCTTCTGGAGCTGCTTCTTCAGCGTTTGATTAAAACACCCATCCAGTCCATTTGATTGAGGATGGCAAGCACTAGTGATCGTGTGCTTAAATCTAGTGAACTCTTCAAGGGAATCGACAATCTTGTTGCAAAATTCCCTACCCTGATCAGATACAATCTCCTGAGGACATCCATGTCTTGCGGTAAAGGAAAGTAGCAACATGCTTCGCTTCCTTTGTGGGGATTGGAAAAGCTTCAGCCCATTTTAAGAAGTAATCAGTAAGCGTAATCCAATAATGATTTCCAGTTTTGCTGATAGGCAACTCGATATAAGGTCTATTACAATTTTTTTCCCATGTGTCTGACACTGGAATAGGGTGTAAGGATGGTGCTGGTTTATCAAACTTCCGTTTACTCCGTTGGCACACTTCACATCGTTTCACCTAAAGGACATTGTTTAATGCAACTAAGACCATGCAATGGGTATACTAGAGTGATGTACAAAACATACTGTAATTTTACTTACCCAGTCATCAACATCCTGCTTGATCGCTTTCCAGTAGTAGCCCGCAGATACTTTTGTTAATGTTTTATCTCTACCAAAGTGATATCCTCCTACTAAGTCATCATGACAAGCTTCGAGTATCTTCCGCTTCATCTTACAGCTAGTTACAACTTGTCTAACTCCTTCTATGCCTTTATAGTGAATGATTCCATCCACGATCTGGAAGTTTTTGGCACGCTTTCTGATTACGCATTTCTCCTGCTTGCTACTTCCAGGTGGATATTGGCTCTTTGAAATGTAATCGTGCAGCTCCTCGTAGATAGTCTCCTCGCAGGCGTTCTTATCTTCTTAGGGCGTATAATTGGGGATACCCAATATCCTTAGGAAATTCTATACGGGGTGCGAACTTTCCTAGGAAATTTGGAATGGGGATACCAAAAAGTGGGGATGTTGTGACCCGGTGTCACAGGAAATCTGGCATCCCAGGAAATTTGGCACCCCCATTCCAAATATCCTAGGAAATATGGAATCCCCCCAGGAAATTTTGCACCCCCATTCCTAATATCCTAGGAAATATGGAATCCCCCTATTTTTTTCTCTCCCTTCTCTCTCTCTCTCTTTTTTTAAATAGTTAGTTTGGCTATCTTTGTGATTCAAATGCAGTAGCGTTAGTGTACCCAAGTGGACAAACAGAAAGCATCAGCTAGCTCAAGTTCAACTAATTGCTAAAGTTAAAATGTTGTCCATTGATCTGTCATCGAGCCTTCAATCTGGACTTGTTCAGTATATATATGGTCTAGTCTGACAAAATGTACCTAGTAGATCTTCTCTGAATCCTTCCAATAAAAGAATGTCCTTTATAAGATAAGGTTAGAATCTCTCAAGCCTTAAACCTGACCTCTCTAAAGAGAGAAGAAAACTGAAATTTAGTCACAACCCGACCAGGATTTTTTACCATAATTTATGGCCATGACAGGCTAACCAATGAGCTTGGAGTGACTTTAAAAACTAACACAGTAAGGGACTGAATACAGTATGTTGTATAGGGTGGAAGGCACAGCATAACCACACCTTCTGACATTGATGTCCACCATTAATGTCATGGCCTGAAGCAATACCTCCTGCTTGTCATTGGAGGCTTATGAAATCATTGGCATCGATCAATTTATATCATGACAACTACAATCTGAATCAGTTATATTTATAAATAGATAGAGATATAACCATGCAAAGCCAGGATATTTAATACCCCATAGTCCCATACATTGATATATAGACAATTTTGAATGTTTATAGAACAGTTACAGTATTAATTATGACTACATTGACTACAGCACCATTTATAGTCTGGATTACTCCACACATCTTGAGGGACGGTTTGACAAGTGTCATGGAACCATTCCAAGCATGAGACCATTTTATTTCCATCCTCATTCGCTTGCAATCTACAGTGACAGAAGACTTTCATTACTTCAACCTTCTTCGTCATGTGGATACATTTCCTCTTCTTTGATGGGAAGTGCTTTATTAGCTTGTCTTTGATACAGTTGCAAATGCCGCCTCATATGACCCACATAAAAAAACTGCTCTTCTGGGCTCTGGTCATTGCAAATAGCCATAGCAAAAGCGACTGCAAATAGCCCACAGTCTACTGAGTTTGGCTGTTGTTGCACATTGGCATATTCCAAAGTAATTTTTTCTTCTGTAGTGTGCAGAAGTGATGCTATTTGTACTTTTGTAGAGTATGTGAGCGAAATGGATAAGCTGCCATATACTCGAACTGTGGGATGTTGAATGCCAACAGTGCTTACTGTCACCCAATGATTAATCCCAGAATGGAGTACTTGGACGCATTCATCACTGGCGATGTTGAAACTGAGCATTTGTCCAAGAAGTGGACTTTGCAAGGAGCTAACAGGAAGTCGATCCCATGTTTTATGAGAAGCTGTGCTGCATGAATCAGTTTGTCATTGAGCCATCTGCAGTACATTTTTGTGTTCATCATTCAGTTCGATTCCTCCAATTTTCTGCCAGCAGCCATCACTAACAATTTCATCATCCTCTCCACTGCTAACTATTACTGGATCCACATCTAGTTTCTGACGCTTTTGTTCAGTTACTGGTAGGGGTAACAGGGGTCTCTTTGCAAGCCTTACAGGTAAAGGCTTATGTTGATCAGCTGATGGGTCATATTCTCATCAGCACCTGCATCCTATAGTGTTTAGTTGTTGTTATTGTTGTTTTGGGGAGGGGCAGGGGGAAGAGACAAATAATTACAGAGCTAACATGTTTATAACAACAAATGTTTGACAGCATAACCATCTCTTCAAATAATTGCAGAGCTATGTTTATTTAAAAAATACATTTGACAGCATAAACCAGCTTTTCAAATTGTTAATACCATATTGTCATCATAATTATATACATTATTTGTCTATAACCATCTTACCTCATTGTTGTCATGGCAATTCAGTCTTCTCCCATCAGGATCATACCATATCTTAAGGTGGTGGCAATTGATTGCTGTCTTCAGCAAGTCATCATTGGGGCCTTTAAGACGATAGCGACCTTTCCCGATATCTTCCGCAACTGTATGTGGACCTCCAGGGAACTGAGGCTCAAGTTTTCCACCCTTACTACCTTCGTTCTTCATCGACTTGACAAGCACTTTGTCACAAACCTTGATTTTAGTATTGGTATTGTGCTTTGACTCGTATTGATGCTTTTGACAGGCTTAGGCTTTTTCAATATTTGCATATGCTTGCTCATGAAGTTTTTTCTGAAACTCAAGCATTCTTTGTACTTTTGTGTCTAAGTCTAGTTCATCAGGTTCGCCATGCACTTGAGAGATGTCAATGGGGAGATGAGCTTCTCGTCCATACATTAGAAGAAATGGAGTACACTTGGTGGAATCCTGGCGACTCGGCCGGCTAAGCAAGTGTCTGAATACCACTTGCACCCAACCCCGTACACGTGCCCTTTCGGTTCTCCCACCCATCGCTACCTCCGTTGGAAGTTCATCTCAGGATGATCCCTCCGGTATCGGCAGTTCCGATACTTCTGCTCCTGATGGAATTCCTGTGGCTGATTCTCTGCCTGCTCCAGTTGTTCAGGGGTCTGTTAACGATCCTTTACCAGGAGCCAGTGCTTCTTCCTCACAAGATGCTTCTTCAAGCAATAAGGGTGCGTCTTTCCCCCTCTCTCACTCCACCCTCCCTACTTCTCTTGGTACTTTTCCCACCCTTACGGTTATTCTGGGATTGAAGACCCCTACCCTTCACCATGTTCCTAAAGGGGTCCGAGATGTCTGGGCAGGTCTCGTTAGTGGTGTTTTTCAGTCCATCAAGGCTGATCCTTCAGACCTTGAAGCATGGTGTTTGTTTTTCATGCTTGCACGATGTGTTATGTCTATTCCTGACAAAGGGGCTGTCTCTAATTGGAGAGATAGAGAGAAAATAGTGAGAGCTCGAATTATTAGGAGATTGAAGGATGGGGATATCTTCGGCCTGTGGTCTGAATTGATTTCTAGGGACAAGAGCACTAATATTGGTAGGAGAGCTAAGACTTTAAGTCCAGAAGCGTTGTTATTAGCCAATGCCAAGCGGGCTCGTCGTGCTATGGAGGATGGCCAATACAGAAAGGCTTCACAAGCTTTGACTTCAAGTGGTCTTGCTCCAGTGTCCGATGACATTTTTGCTGAGATGCTGTCTAAGCACCTTCAGGTGGCCTCCCCCCCACCCACCCCACCTCTATTCCTTCTCCAGTCAGGATCTCAGCAGAGGCATTAGTTTCAGCCTTGAAATCCTTTCCGAATGGGTGTGCCCCTGGCCCTTCCTGCCTCAGAGCTAGTCATCTCAAGGAAGCTATTTTTTGCCCTTCCCCGGACCGGGCCAATTCTGCCATTTTAGACGTGGTCAATCTCCTTTGTGCTGGACTTGTTCCTTCCACGGTTGTGCCTCATCATTGTGGGGCGTCGCTTCTTGCTTGCATAAAGAAGAATGTGGACACCGTCCGATTGCAGTGGGGGAAGTGTTGCGTCGCTTGACTTCTAAATGTGTTTCCAGGGCTGTCCAGTCAGATGCCTTGCATGCCCTAACACCTCTACAGGTTGGGGTGGAGGTTCCAGCTGGTTGTGAGGCAATTATCCATGCTATGAATCGGGTACATGAGAATTCTCACATATCGCCAGACGATCGGTTGACCCTCCTCTTGGATTTCTCAAACGCTTTCAATTGTGTAGACCGTGAGAGCATTTTTAGGGAGGTGAGAGCCCGCATTCCTTCCATGGCTGCTTGGATGGAGTGTTGTTATGAGGCACAACCTTACCTTAGGCTAGGGGATCGTACCATTCTTAGTTGTAGTGGTGTCCAGCAGGGGGATGCCCTTGGTCCCCTTGGGTTTGCTTTGGCCCTTCAGCCCATTTTGGAAAGAATTAGAGATGAAGTACCCAGCCTCCTGCTTAATGTATGGTATCTTGATGATGGCACCTTGTGTGGCTCTGCTAAGGACCTCTGTGCCGCTCTTGCCATCATTGATGAAGAATGCCACTCTTGTGGGTTGAGATTGAACCATTCAAAATCGCTTTTGCACATACCTGTGAGTTCCAATTTCGACAACAATCCTCTTGCTCCGGACATCCCTATCTCGCGTGAAAGTTTTAGTCTTCTAGGGTCCCCTATCGGGCCACCTTCCTATTGTGAGACTTTTGTTCTTCAACGGGTAGTCAAAGTGAAGGCTGTTCTGGCTAGAGTTGCAGATCTTCAGGATTCCCAAATGGAGTTTTCTCTTCTCCGTTCCGGTCTTTCTCTCCCAACGGTGGTCTTTGCTCTGCGTACTTGTCCTCCCAATTACATCAAGGATGTTTGTGTTGCCTTTGACAATGCCATGCATGATGCTCTCTCTAACCTTGCTGGTGGCCCGGTATCCAAGTGGAGTTTGCTGGAGGCCAGTCTACCTTGCTCCCTTGGTGGTCTAGGCCTAAGGTGTGCTTCTCTTCATGCCTCGGCTGCTTACATCAGCTCTGTGACCCAATCCGGTGACCTAGTTATCAGGAACCTCGGGTATACCCCTGATCCCTCCATCCATCTGGCCCCAGCCTTGCATGATCTTGCCTTTACCGCCGGCAGGCCTGATTGGTCTGATTTTGAGGCTATTGACGTTCCCTTGCGACAACTCCCACTCTCACATTGCATCGACCAAGCTCGTTATGACCTCTTAATTGCTGAAGCACCTGACATCCGTTCAAAGGCTCTGGCCCTTTCTTGTGCCCTTCCTCATGCTGGAGATTGGTTAAATGCTATTCCCTCTAAGGCTTTGGGTCTCCATCTGCATGATCGGGAGTTCCGCCTTAGTCTTGATTACTGGCTAGGGCTTCCAATGTTCGATGAGAATGTGCCATGTCCCATCTGCCATAGGATAGCCGATTCTATGGGTGAACATCAAGTTGGTTGTGGTGGTAACGGAGATTGAATCCATTGTCATGATTCCATTAGAGATTCTGTCTTCTCTGCAGCCCAGTCAGCAGCACTAGCCCCTAGGAAGGAGGTTCCTGCACTGATCCCAGGTACCCGCAGTCGTCCTGTCGACGTTTTCATCCCTAACTGGGAAAGAGGGAAGCCTGCTGCTATTGATGTTTCGGTAATTTCAACGATGCAACATCTGACTCAGGTTGGGGCCGCTTCCACTCGTGGACATGCGCTCACTATCGGGGTGAATAGGAAAATAGCAGCTCATTCAGGAGCTTGCCGAGAAGTCGGTGTTATCTTCATCCCTTTGGTGGCCGAGTCTTTAGGCGGTTAGTGCCCTGAAGCAGTTTCCACCATCAGAGCTATTGGTCGCCTGCAGGGTATCCGGCTTGGAATACCTTCAGCAGATTCCATCTGCCATCTCTTCCAATGCCTCTCCATCAACCTCTGGCGCGGTAATGCCGGGCTTTGACTAAGAAGATTGGCCATCCATTCTCCAGCTGTGGATGCTGTCGTTTGATTTTGGACTTTTATTGTTGTTGTTTGTGGTTTGTGTCTTGCTTTTTTCTTTTTTTTTTTAATGGGGGGGGGGGGGAATGCTATCGTAGAGATTGTAGAGCAAATGGAGTCCAATTCCCCAGTGTTTCTACCACCAAAGGGACAAAGACACCACCTACGGATCCAACGTTTGCTGCATGTTTCACGTCCTTTCTTTCTTCTCCTTGCAAACCCTTGTAAACCCACTGCACCGGCGCTCCTAGAAGAATTGTTTACTGTGCCTGGCTGCAATGAGTTGACTACTGAAAGGTCAAAGTAAGTGGACCTCCCATCCGAAAAATCTTGGTGGAAGATGTCTTCTGGCCTGTCCAAGGAGTCTCCGCAAATGCATGGCTCGCGTTTAGTAGACGAGTTGTCAATCACTAGAGCTTGATGGATTATGTCACAAGGGCATCATGCTGTAAAGGCCATGACCACACCCAAGCAGGTGATCTCCATTAGGATCTATGGCCATGCCACAGTGATATAAGGGTGGTGGGGCACCTTTGAAAGATGGAAGGCCCAACCAAATCTTAACTGCGACCATAAATTCGTGATTAGGTATGGCTAGGCCCAAATTGGTGATAGGAGGAGCTTTTAGCCACGCACTGGTGTGATTGCTGCTCGACAGAGCATTGAGCCTGGCTTTTCCAAATAAATCTGATGAGTCAAAAAGGCGATCAAATTCCTGCTCATCGAGGCAAGCTTGTAGGTTTTGTTGTGAAATCTGGGAAAGGTCCTTGTACTCAATACCTAGCTGATCCAGGATGACTCTGAATGGAAGTTCTCCGAAAAACAAGGGTGGGAAGTTGGACAAAGGCACCAAATTTTCCAATAATTGGGGAACATTGAGTAGTGAGTGCTGGCAACAAAAGAGACTGGTGCTGATCTCGAGGTGTTTCTAAGACCCAGACCGCCTGCCTATATAGTCTAAGCGGAAGAGTAGCTTGAATCCAAGCGTTCTCACTAACTGGACATCGTAGAATATCTGAAAGTGTTGATCGGAGACTGGTATCAAACTGAAAGCTGGTTATCGATAAGAAACATTGGCACTGCCCTCAATAAATGGTTTATCTTGTAGATTCCTAGGCAACTACGTAGTAGATGGAGGCTCACCTGTGCATCTTCATGGTGGGGAGGATTGAGTGTAGGTGGAATAATACTTGCTGTGATAGTTTGTTAAAAAAACTCTTCAGTTCCCCAAAGAGGCAATCCTAGGAGAGTGATCCCTTCGCTGGGCTTCAGGAAACTCTGGAAATGAGGTGTCCCCGCTTGGCCAATAAACTTCACATTTCTCTCTATATTGAGGTGTAGTCCAAAACCAGAACCTAATTCTGAGATCTGATGGAGGATACTAGAGGCCGCTGTATGGGAAGCAATGAAGGTGCCATCATCCAGATACCACATTTCTAGCTGTACATTTTGTGGTTGTTTGATTTTCTTCTTCAAGTGGGTGAGAACTAGTGAAAAAAGTATAGGGCCCAAGGGTTGTTGTACTCCACTGGAGGAAATCAACCTCTAATAATTCAGCTTCAGTGCAGTAACAGTATTGGGTCCAGGCGAAGATATCAGGGATCAGTTCCTCCACAGAATCAAGAAAGAAGCTTCTATGACATTCATTAAATGCATTAGAAAAATTTCACTTGAGAACACACATGTTGTTGGATCCAGACTGCCAACACAGCACATCAGCAGCCCTGACGTACAAGCAGGAGCCTGCAGCAGAGGCTATCAACACCTCAAGAGTTCAAGCTCAGAACAGTAGAAGTGTGAACCTCCATTTCTAGAACATTCTTTAGACTTACCATCTCATTGGCCAGACATTACATCCACGAGAATTACTGTATCATAAATGACCATATATAGTCATTTTGATCAGGGTCCGGGCTGAAGGGTATTTAAGCCCAAGGCTTAGGGTCCTGACCAGAACTACTGGGTACTGTAAGCTAAATGCAGTTGATCATAATATTTCTTGTCTACATTTTGTCCATAGTTTACCTTCAACTTACCCCCTTGCTCCCTTTCCCTAGAATCAGACCAGTGCCCGACCGTTCCAACCTAACATCTGGTGGCAGCGTGATCTACCCCATCTGAAGTGACCATTAGAGTAGACCGACCAGTGACCAGCCGAAGGAAGGCGTTCAGACTATACCTGGAGCAGCAGCAAGACAGCACTCTCTCCATTGACCCAGACCAGACTACTCTCAGCAGACAGCACTGCTGACAGACCAGAAGCAGACCCTTAATCAGACTAAGTATAGATGGCCAACGAGCTAGGCCAGGAGAGGAGGAGCCAAAGATTGAAGGGGAGAAACCGGACTGACCTTCAGGCTGAGCGACCAGGAATCGTCTGACAGGAAGCAACAACTCGAGATGGGAGGAGTTAGCAAGAATTGGGGAATCCCCATCTACCATGAAGAATCAGAACAGACGATCCGATAGCGACGAAATGCTTTATGAGGAAGCAGACGTCCTCAGACAAATGACGGTGCACAGAACCTTGGAGATGGTGACAGAAGAATCAGTGCCAGCAGTGGCACCCCTTCCGCCCGTCACAGACCCCAACATTCTGGCTCTACTACAACAAATGCAGACTCAGAACCAGTCCTTGATCGCTGCAGTGATGGCTCAACCAAGCGTAAGTCACGCAATACATAAGCCTGCTCTGCCTCCTGTTCGCACAGGAACAGCAGGCGAAGTTGACTTGCAGAGGTTCGAGTCATATGACCATCTACGAGAGGTGCCAAGAAGAAGATGGGCAGCAGAACTCGTACTCTCCTACAAGACGACCTGTTGAATACGGCCATGGCAATGGCATCTCAGCAGCGGACAGAATGGCATCATGGATGGAGCAGAGGACAGACAGCAATGACACTATGATGCAAGCAGTCCTTTGTATGCAAAAAGCAGCCAGAGTATGCACCCGTAAATGCAAGACAGTGGAAGGTGTGACACAGATGGTGAGTCTTGAGCTCCTATACAAGACTATGAACCCTAGGGTAGCCACGTATGTACGTGTCCAGAAGCCTACTACCCTCACTGTGATGGCAAGGGCAGCAGACGACTATGTGAGCTTGATCGAAAAGCTACATGTGGAAATTCGAACAGCAGCCACCTAAGAGATGGTTTCAACAATGGCAGCCAACAAGGAAACCAGACTCCACACCGCAATGGAGAGATAACCGGCAAGCACAGCCAACTGGATCGGCGCCAAGTAATCACCCCCAACAAACTCTACCTCAGCAGCAACCGCAGCAGCCACCGCAGCAGCAATAACAGCAACTGCAGCAACAGAAACTGCAGCAGCAACAGCAACAACTGCAGCAGCAGAACAGACCATCAAAGCACAGATTGGCCAATATTTCGATGATGACAAGGGGCCACTATGCTTAAATTTCAAGCAGTGAGGACACATCGGTGTCAACTGTCCTAGTAAGAACATCCTAATGGTTAACAGGAAATCCACTACCTCAGCAGAACAAACTCTACCCAAACTCTACACGATGGGACAGGTGGAAGGACATACCACAAGATTCCTGCTGGACAGTGCGGCAGACCACTCGCTTATCAGCAACAGTTTTGTCAAATAGCTTGGAGCATTCGGGTAGACCATGTCCCAGCCAACCTCAACCGTATGAGTGAAAGGTGTTCACGGCAAGATTGTGGAACTGCCTGTGATCAAACTAGCATGCCATCTCCTCGGAGAAGAGACCCAGACTGAGATGGCGATATCCGATGACATCTGCCATGATGTCCTCTTGGGCGTCAACTGCCCACTACTTTTCAAACTGCTACATGCGGCCACAGAGGATAAACCAGCTGAAACTCTGGCAGGAATGAGACAGCAGCAGGAGGAAGACCCGTTGGCAGAACTGGAGACAGAGGAGGAGAAGTTCCAGCTGTTAGAGGAATTGGTAAGTGAACAATATGATTACCCTCAAACTAATCAGTCACTCCAGAACCAAGACCTTGAGAAAGAGCAGCAGTCTAAGCAACAGGCTGTCGCTACTGCTCAACTGACAGAGACCCTACATTGGCTAAAATCATTGAAGCCGCTAAGGTAGAAGACTCCCCTTTCATCTGGGAGAAGCAGATCCTGCAGCGCCAGACTGTGGATCAGACTGGTAGTCCCTACAATCGAATTGTACTACTAAAGGATCGCCGACTGACAGCTATGACTCTGGCTCACTCCACACCTATGGCAGGACATTCAGGTTCGAACAGAACGAAATACAAAATAATGAAGTTGTTTTACTGGCCAGGCATGGGTAAAGACATCACTAACTTCTGCCAAGCCTGCCATCGCTGCCAGAAGACAGCTAAGAAGACCCACTCCAGAGCTCCATTGACCATTATGGCATCATCGATTTCTCAACCGTTCGACATTGTTGGCCCCCTTCCTATGACCAAGAAAAAGAATAGATTTGTGCTGACATATATTGACCTCGGTTCGAGATATCCCAAAGCAGTTCCTCTTCGAACAGTTACAGCTAAAGATACAGCCACAGCATTAATGTCCATCATGACCAGATTATCGATCCCCAAG
Organism: Cladorhizidae sp. MBARI D1340-BT2; assembly: GCA_028752905.1. NCBI lineage: Eukaryota > Metazoa > Porifera > Demospongiae > Poecilosclerida > Cladorhizidae > Cladorhizidae sp. MBARI D1340-BT2. Next base: position 39,073,191 of record JAQNBH010000008.1, read on the forward strand.
GAAATCCGCTCTGACCGAGGATCAAACTTCTTGTCCTCCGTCATGAAGGAGACCTTCCGATTCCTCGGCATCTCTCACAGCCGCACAGCAGCCTACAGACCCCAGTCAAATGAGAGGTTCCACCAGACTCTCCTACAGATGGTCAGGAAGACCATTGTCGACAAGCGTGAGTGGGATGAGATGTTGCCCTTTTTATTGTTTGCTTGCCGTGAGGCACCCTGCTCCACTACAGGTTTCTTGCCCTTCGAGCTAATTTTTGGTAAGAAAGTGCGAGGAACATTAGACGTGCTCCGCCAAGAGTGGATTCCCACAGCAGCTACCACCCATTTCGCCACAGATTGGCTACTGCAGCTGAGGCAGGACCTGGAGGAAATGCGAATGGTGGCCACAGAAAAGCAGGAGGAAACCCAGCTCAGAACAAAATGCTGGTTTGACAAGACCGCAACCATCCGTGACTTTCAGATTGGAGACAAAGTACTTGTCTTTACCCCAGACATCTCCAGCTCCAAGAAAGGAAAATTGGACGACGCTTGGACTGGGCCCTACGAAGTACTCGGCAAAATCTCACCAGTGACTTATGCCATACATAGACCTGACCAAAGAAGAAAAAATGCTGCAGTCCATGTGACTGCAATGAAGAAGTGGGTGCCACCGATAGCAGACACCTTATTTCTTTCCACGTCAGACAGCAGCGAGACCTCGGAGTTACCAGATTACGCCATTGAAGGAGGAGCAAACTTCCCTCCACTTCCCGATGAATTGACCAAACAGCAAGTTCAAGAGCTCCATACACTATGGACGGAATTTCCAAACGCAACCGCCCCTAGACTTGGAAGAGCGAAACGGGCTGTACACAGGATAATTACGGGAAATGCCACACCAGTGAGGATGGCTCCCTACCGAGTGCCGCAGATTTGGAAAGAACCCTTGCGTAATAATAATAATAATATAATAATAATATAATAATAATAATAAATACTAAATTAAAAAATAATAAATAAGAATAATTATGGTGGTCGTGGCTTCATTCAGGCTCTTCAGAGTAGCTCCCCAGCTAAGTCCATTCCAGTCTTGATCGAACTTCTCACACTTTGGTGCTAGGAGGAAGAACATAATTTGAATAAGGTCTTTATAGAGAACAGTTATCCGCAAGCCTTCATCAACCTTTTGTCTGCAGATACCTCTGAACGCAGAAAGGAAGATGAGTACACCAGTACAGGCAATCCTATGGTAGTCATTCCTTATGCAGCAGGGATGAGTGAAGACATCAGGAGGTTCTGTGGGAAGTTCAACATCAAAGTCATCTTCAGATCAGGAAGAACTCTGAGGACACAACTGAGCAGAGTGAAGGGTGTTTTAACAGATAATATGCAATCATGCATTGGGTACCGCATCCCTAAGCTATATAGCGGTAAAGGCCCTAGCATAGCATAGCTATATAGCTGTAAAGGCCCTAGCATAGCATAGCTGTAAAGGCCCTAGCATAGCATACTGTAAAGGCCCTAGCATAGCATAGCTACATAGATGTAGAGGCCCTAGCATAGCATAGCTATATAGCTGTGGCATAGCATAGCTATATAGCTGTAAAGGCCCTAGCATAGCATAGCTATATAGCTGTAAAGGCCCCAGCATAGCATAGTTATATAGCTGTAGAGGCCCTAGCATAGCATAACTATATAGCTGTAGAGGCCCTAGCATAGCATAGATGTAAAGGCCCTAGCATAGCATAGCTATATAGCTGTAAAGGCCCTAGCTATATAGCTGCCTAGCATAGCATAGCTATATAGCTGTAAAGGCCCTAGCATAGCATAGCTAAATAGCTGCATAGCTGTAAAGGCCCTTGCATAGCTATATAGCTGTAGAGGCCCTAGCATAGCATGGTTATAATAGCTGTAAAGTCCCTAGCATAACATAGCTATATAGCTTATTTTGTCCTCTAGAACTAGCGCCTGAACTTAGCACTGCCACAGGTTTATACATGAAGGACGTTAGTGCAATAAATTATGGCAAAACAAACACAAAAAAACTCAATAATCATTTCACCGCATTTAGACTGGTTTTCGCAAATCAAGTCACATAACAAGCCGTGAGTTAACAGTATGTTATCAATAGTGCTCATGATTATTGTCCAAGTTACTATAAGACCACAACCAGTCAGATGACCCTTTACCATTTAAGAGGGAACAAGTCTGAGCATGTCAAAGTGTGATTAGTGGTTAGGACTTTGGAGCTCCATTGATTCTGTACACTTTACTGTATGAACTTGATATAGAACTCAAATGATAGATCTCTCTGTGTGCTCTCTTTTGGTATCAAAAAAGTTGCACTATATAAAGTTACATGCAGCCAAAATGGGAAACCAGAGTACCTGAATCAGTTATACAGATTGGAAAGTGCTATTGTTATCTGTGGCTAGAGAAAGCCCTACTCTACAATTTGAGATGTTGATTTAGGCACTAAAACATGGCAAGCATATTGAATTTTTTCCCCAGCACCTGCGCTAGTCATGGTTTAGCACCTAATGAATATGCTTCCTCTAGCCACAGATAACTGGCTATATAGTACTTTCCTATCAGGAGCAACAACTACAACCAGTTCAGGCACACAGATTTTGAGGACTCCACTTTGGGCTGCATGTAATTTTATCATAGTTATACCTATGCAATATTACAAAGCACACAGAGAGATCTATCATTTGAGCTATTCTATATCAAGTTAATACTACAGTAAAGTGTGCAGAATCTATAGAGCTTCAAAATAGTAGCCACAAGTTGTTGTTGTATTTATAACCCCCTTCACATGAACATAAGTCCACTTAATCTCCAAGTTGTAGTCTTTGGTTTGCAGAATCACAGTTGTTATAGCCATTCAAGACTTGATGCTGGTGTAAGTTAACAGATTAGGTGCACAGACCTTACTTCACATTCCAGTTCCAATTGATAAACACGTATGGCAAAACAAAAAATACCTAGCATACTGCATTGGGTATATAAATTAGGACTATAGCATGAATGTGTGCAAAGATATGGTACTTTAAATGATAAACCATGGTTTTCAGACTTGTCCGCCCCCCCCTTAAAATCATGTCCACCAACATTGCAGCATCTTTGTTTTGTTCTAGGAGCCAGTCACTAGGGACCCAGCTCTCGTACACATTAACTGATGCAGTAACTAGGGACCCAGCTCTCATACATTAACTGATGCAGTAACTAGGGTCCCAGCACTCATACATTAACTGATGCAGTAACTAGGGACTCAGCTCTCGTACATTAACTTATGTAGTAACTAGGGACCCAGCTCTCGTACATTAACTGATGCAGTAAAACTAGGCACCCAGCTCTCTGATGCAGTAACTAGGGACTCAGCTCTCGTACATTAACTGATGCAGTAACTAGGGACCCAGCTCTCGTATATTAACTGATGCAGTAACTAGGGACCCAGCTCTCGTACATTAACTGACACAGTAACTAGGGACCCAGCTCTCCAGGGGCGATTCTAGGAATCCATTTAGGGTAGTTACGATTTACCAGGTTAAACTATTTTTCTACTTCTAAAAAACAACAACCAACAAACAGTAACATCAAATTTGTTCCAGTATATATAAACAATACAGTTTACCTAAATAAAGTTAGTCATTGAGCAGTAGCACCCTTCTTGAAGCTTACTTGCAAATGAATGAACCAAGGCATCCAAGTCAACCTTTGTCTTCTGTCGATGGATTTTCATCATTGCCAAAGCTGAGAGTCTCTCTTCAGACATGATTGACCTTAAATACGTCTTTAGAGTTTTAGCTGGCTGTTAGATCGCTCATTTTCACATGTTGTAACTGGTATAGTGTGCATGCAATCCTTAGCAGTACTTGAATATTAAGGAACATGTCCATTTCACTACTGCATATGGTCTGTTGTAGGGATTGTGGCCTTTCTTCTTCAGTGGTAGACACACTTCATCTTCTTTGATATTCAGTGCTAAACAATTGAGGTGATGAAGATCGGTCAAGTAGAGTTGATATACCTCATCAAGTGAACTGTTGCTACTTTCAGCAACCATGGATGGAATTAAGCCAAGCTACTTCTCAATGCTTTGATGAACCCCACCAAACCGATCTTGTAACTCCACCAGAATATGATCGAGAAAGGGAAGCATAACATTCCTTCATAATACACTTCCGGGTTATCTGCTGGTGCATTAGCTCTATAAACTTGCTTTACTACTGCTCTAGGGACTGAAATGGAGATAAGTAAATCCTCGGAGAGCTTAGTCATTTCTTCAAACCAAATATGAAATGTAGACTCGCAGTCTAACTTCAGTAGCTGGAATTCATGCAGCACTGCAGACACTTGTTCATATGCTGCTATGACATCTGTAGATTGCTTCTGCAATTTATCTGTCACACTACGAAGGTAACTGAGTAACCTCATGGTAATACAAGAAACTGGAAAGATGAAAGCTGATATAAAAATCCATTCGCGTTTGTAACAGTTTCAGAATCCCATGACAATTCACTAGTGTTCACACCACAACAGGAAATTTCTTCCATTGTTTTATTGACAAAAGGGTACAATTCAAAGAAAGTAGAGTAAGAGTCTCTGCGATTAACCCAGCGCATTTTACAAACATCTTTCCGGGTAAGTTTGTTCTTGCCATCACATGCTCTTCAATAATTTTCTCAAAGAAGCGTTGCCACTTTGGCCAAAAAACTTGGATGCCTCAGATAAAGTATCACGTGCATTCCTGATGTATGGGAGTGAGCAGGCTTTGACTATGCAGAGGTTAAGTTGATGGCATTGACAATGATTATATAGCAGAGAACTCACTCTGATTAATCCTTGAACACCACATCTGCTAGATGACATGTTGGATGCACCATCATAGCCTTGCCCTCTACAGTTAGCCAAATCAACCCCCCATGTCTGAAGGCGGGTCATAATAGCTGTTGCTAGTGCACCTCCTGTGATATGCTCCATGGTAATGAAATCTAGAAACTCCTCCCTGACATTAAAATCCTTGTCCACAAACCTTACTGCAAATGAGAGTTGTTCTGAATTACTGTAGTCAGTAACTTCATCAGCTAAAATAGAAAAGTATTTAGAATATTTAATTTCCTCTACTATTTAATCTTGCATAGTTTCCCCAATAATTCATTCTGTATGAGGTGTACATAGCATTCTTAATTTTGTCAGTTCTTGCTCTGAAATGTACAATCTCAATAAAGTTCCCACTATTATGACATTTAGACCCCATGGAAACTTCTCTATGCCCTCTCAAGGAAAGGCCTTGAAGTCCGCAAAACATGGCACACTCTATTAATGATTTAATTACTTCAAAGTTGTGCTTCATTCTTTCTTCTCATTCCCTGCTAATTAAACTTACAACACTTGATGAAAAGTTAGAATGAATTCGTATAAACTCAGACATTTTAGACATAGAATCCAGGTGGTATACATTCTTTTCATGACAAAGAAATACATAAGATTGTGAAGTCCAGAGACGGAATGGCTCAGTTACAAGTATCCCTAGTCTTTGATGGCCTGATGTATCAGGAGAAAACAGAGCACATGCCCTGCCATCTTCACTTGGACTATAGATTAGCCATGGGTGGTTTTGCACCCACTGAGTCCTAATTTTTCTGTGGCACCCATTCATGAATGTAGTGGGATAATTAATACGGCCAGAAATGAAGCATACAATTTTCATTTTTGATCATCAGGCAACCCATGCACAAAATTGTGGCCTTGAGCAGCAACATGAGTGGGTGGAATATTCATTAGGGAAATGGGGGGCAGTAGCACTACCGGAGAGTGATGGTGTGGTATCAGTGGCCATGGTGTGATTGTTAGCAGCTGAAGATGATGGTGTGTCCTGTTCAGTGGTGCCAGCATTGCCAATCGAGGATGAAAATGATGGCATACTATTATCTTGGTCAAGAGTGCTAGTACCAGCAATAGCAGTCGGTACAACCATATGTAGGATAAATATAAACAAATACACCATATATAACTGTGGTATTCTTTATTAAGATATAGCCTAGCTAACCGAGATGGAATATAAATAACTAAACTTGTAAAGATTTTGTTTATTGTTAAAGACTTACTCGCTCTTTTGCAGTCATTAAGACTAGTTTGGCCTTCCATGCTCTTCCTTTTCCTCCGATAACAAGCCATTGTTGACCAGTCTACTGTTGCAGCAAGAGTGCAAGATTAGTTTTACAAAGGAAGTCCTTTACCTACGGCTATGCAGTGTGACCTCATCAATGTCTTGCGTATATCTACCCACTCTTTACCCACAGATATTGCGTACGTCACTCACACGTCACCCCATACCAAGAGAGAGAATATCAGGTAAGTGCCTACGCTTGACAAGCCTTTGAGAAACAAACAGCGGAAGGAGTTGGGACTCACCAGCACACTGCCAAGGGTTTCTCCAAACTGGCCATCTTTAGCTAACCAATAATAACAAGGGTAGTTCGTCCGAACTCAATGAACTGGCCTGGACGCCTGAGCTCTCGTACATTAACTGACACATTGTAAATTATTGTTTTGGTATAGAGTTCATTGTATTTCACTGATGTAGTGATATTCGACCCTCACTCATGGCAAGGTCGATCGGTGATGTTTCATGAATGGGGTGGCCTGAGGTGGTTGACCTCAGAAGAGAGTAGCTGAGAAGGACACGCAACCAGGCCATGACAGTGCTGATCTCTTTTTGCTGCAAGTAGGGAGGCAAGCCTTTTGTAGGCTACTGTTGCAGACTTTGCCATTCCCCCAGAGGTTGAGAACACTAGGGGGGTGAATGAGCCAAATTCAACATCTCGTACTCTTTCTTCACATTTCCTCCTTTTCTCTCTCTCTTGATTTTTGTAAGCTGCTCCTAACTGGAGTTGTCGGTAGCTGCGAGCGTTAGGGTTAAACACCTTCACATCAAAGAAAGCCCGCTGGTACCTTTTCCCCCAGAATCCCTATGCACTTACATCTAGCCGGGCTCCATCTTCTGTCTGGATAGAAGCCGCTAGGTCCATAGACTCTCCAGTGAGTGGCTGCAGTGGTGGTTCTACTCTGACATTGTGACATACCTCTGATATCAGTTTGGCAGTGATATCTCTTAGTTCATTGTGACGTATAGTCGGATAGCCTCCTGTCGGGCAGTTGAGAGCGTGATCAACGGTGAATGATCTGCCACATATGGCATAATGCAACTAGTTGGTAGTTGAGATGGGAGCCAGTTGTAGCGTAAACACAAGGCATCCCAGAACGATCCCTTGTGCAACGCAAACCCATGCTCCTCAACCGGTATTGCAGACAACCAGGATGATGCACCTTTCTCGCTTGCTAATTCCATGGATCGACGTAATGAATCTGTTAGCCTTGGTTTTAGATGGTCAGCTTTGGTTTCCATGTGCTTTCTCTTGTTCAGTCGAACAGTACATTTCTCATTTGCTTGTTCGACCATGTCATCGTGTGTAAGCTCATGTTCTTGCTTGAGGATGCGTGCAACCAATGGACCAGTAACTCTTCTTGAGCAGTTGAATTGGAAAGAGGCATCCTCGGTTGGTTTTGTGATGCTGTTAGGTACGGCCTAACAAGACTACGATCAATTACAATACATGTCATTATCATAGCTATGAATCTTATCATGCAAACCACACACCATTGTTTGTAACCACATGCTAATTAGTAGAGGGCATGCTCAGTAGAGAGATACCCGATGAACACGTGTTTGTAAGTTAGAGAGTCTTGTTCTATCTGTAATAATCTTTTATAATCCTGTATCTAGACGTTGATAAGTGACCTAGACCTGTTAGGAGATAGCTCTTGTGTGAGCATCCAGGAAATCCTAACAGATGCCTAGACCACCCATGCGAACAGGCAGGGCAAAGAGGTCCCTTTCCTCATCTGTAATGGAATCTCTGTTCGTCAGTGCTGGAATGAAATGATGGCAGATAGCGTCCTCAAGAGGTTGTAGCAAATCCGACGTGTCAGGGATGGTGCGTAGAAGGTAAGTCCATTTTCCACACAGGCCATGTGTATAGGCCGAATAAGCCGCATGGGGTTGTGTCTTGGCTATTGAGGACAGTTTCAATATTGATGATTTCCAATTTCCCACTTTCTCAGAAACATATTCTTGAGTGTATGATGACTTGCCAATAGCAGCACCCAGGTGCCTTTTCCCATCTGTTGTTATGTTGATACCTGAGCTTTTGAAAACACATTCTGCCCTGGCTCGATGCTGCTCTTTCACAATAAGCCATGTTTTGATTGAATTGCAGAAGTAGCCATAGTTGGGACCCAGCTCACTCAGTTGGCTCCACCAAGCATGAATTTGCTCTATAGAGCCGCAAGCCGTTGCATCATCAGCTGCTTTGCATCAGTAGATTTCAATCTGTTTATCAGTGGGATGATACCAATGGCATACATGGCCATGGCGAGTGGATCACCTTGAGTGGTTCCTTCTCGAGACGATATACGTTCACCTCCTATGAACAGATGGCTGTCTTTCCTGTATGAGTTGATGAGGATTATGGCAAGTGGCGGGCACAGGTGTTGGATGTTTCTCAGTGCTGATTGACGATTCAAACTGTTGAAAGCATTGGATGCATCTACCAGTAGGACAGCTTCTGACTGTTCATCAGAAAATAGCTCCCTCATTGCATGTATTGCAGCTTCACTGCCAGCATCCTGACCAGCACATAGTTGAAGGCATCCTGGATGTCAGTCTTCAGGACAGCAAGAATTGTTTTGCCAATTATCCTTCTCACGGTCTCACCCACACCAATTGGGTGCACTCCAGGATTTTTATCCAATGCAATCAATCTGCTTGCCAGGAGAGGAGCTATCCCCTCAGGGTCAACAAATTCAGTACGCAATCGTTTGGCAACAAGTGCCAAGCTGCTGCACAGTTCATCTGAGGCACTGTCAAAGGTGGTGCAAAGTCTTCTCCAGGCAAACAGGCAAATGCATCCATTCCAGAGGGGCCAGCAGATCCACTAACACGCAATGATATAGATCGAATGAAGTTGCCATCAATGCAGTTGAATATCACGGGGTGTGGTTCTGAAGCATAGTCAGATGAGGACTGAAGAGTATTTGGGTAGGGTGGTTGACCTGGAGGATGTTTGATTTTGAGTTCATCCCTGACTGAAACAGGAGGCCCTTGTGGGTTCACTATTTCAGCATCAATCAAAAGAGGACCACCCCTTGATTCTCCAGAGATTATCTTAATAGCCTCTTTTACTCTGCCTTGTAGCATTAGTTTGGATAGTAGGCGTGATTCATTCTCATCCTGCTCTGGGGGTTGAACAGGTCATTTATTTAAGCATTGTTGAATCGCTCGTCCCTCTGTGACAAGTTGTTGTCAAGACAATCTCTGAGATCACGAGGTTTTTGTTTCCCAGGGGGTCTCTGAAGGATAAGAGCAGGAAGAACCATGGCAGACTTGATGGCAATGCATTCCATGGAAGATACCTCCCCGTATGCTTTGAATAGTCCAGCAATTTTCATTGTGAAGTTCTTGCCTGACTTTCCTCGAGGAGGGTGAAAAAGATTAGGCCTCCAATGTACTGTCTCGGAATAGGCATTTGTGATCAGCTCTTTGAGAGTAGTTCCAGTCATGTCCACATTTTCTCCCCAGTTGAAGATCGGTGGGGACATCTGTTGGAATGATGGCAGAGAGGGGACAGTCCTGGTGCTAACTGACCATCAGCTTCTAATCCTGCAGAGCTAATGGATTCATCACAACTCATGTTGTTTGCGGCAAGTGTAGTTGGTAGAGCTGTTGTGGGATCTGTTTCGGTTGAGGAAGCTTGAGTGTGGAAGTTAGAACAATGACCCAGGCGACTGGGAAGACAATCAGAACATTGTTTGCCGGCCTTTATACAGACACAATTCCTGCAGCGCCCAGTTTTGTTGCATCTGCAACACACCATGCGCTTGGCATGCACCAAATTCCAGGCCTTCTTCAATAAGCGTTAAAAATTTATTACGTGGTCAAGCGCGTGAGTGGAAATTTTTTTAAAATTTATTTATTTATTTATTATTATTATTATTATTATTATTTATTATTATTATTTATTTATTTTACGGGTGGAATTTTTTCCCTTCCAACAAGTACAACAACAATACAGACACTAACTACAGACAATAACAAAGGTATAACACAGCAGAAAATGTTTTTATGGCGGTACCAGGCCATCAGGTTAACAGTTCACAAGTGGTACCTGGCCTTAAGCAGATGCCAAGGACAAGTTTTCCACGTTGACTGGTTGCATAAAAGAAGAACGTGTGCCTCGTATGCACCCTACATGATGGCAGAACGAAGAATTGCGAAGCTCAATCGGCATCTTAGCCATCCCATAACCACAGAGTATGGCATTTCTCGCTTATGTGAGATCATGTCTGCCAGGCGTTTATAGAAAATAGTTCCTTCTCATCCCATACTGCCAGTTGTTGCGAATACTAATGGGGTGAACACTCCATGCTCCATATTCTGAACTTGCTGGTTGTATTCCCTTTTCTTTGCGGCTTCATGTTGCTTGTAGACAGCAGCTACGTCTCTGGAGCGATAATAAGGAGCATTAGGGTGAAAAACCCTCACATCAAAATAGGCATCCTGTGATAAATTCCAAAAACCACGAGCTTTTACGTCTAAACGTGCGCCTCCGCACTGACAATGGCAGATCTGTGGGAAAATGTTTCACCACTCAGAGGTTGTAAGGGTGGCTCTGTTGCTATGTTGTGGCACACCTCTGTTAGTAATTTGGCAGTCATGTCTCTTATTTCATTGTGCCTAAAAAAACCCACCCCTCTTGCAGGTCATGGCATGATTGACTGAGAATGATTATCCACAGATGCATGATTTTGGAGTGTTCCTTATTTCCCAGCCATAGCGAAGATGTAGTGCATCTCTAAATTCTCCTTTGTTTAGGAAGAAGCCGTGCTCATCAATTGGCAGAACAGTCAGCCCAGGAGGAACAACCCTTTTCTTTGGTGAGTGCAATTTGGCTTTTTTGGTCAATTGAGAGGGTACTGTCAAGGGCACTTGCAAGACGAATGTCTCTCAGGCGATTGGAATTTCTGATATTCTTCCTTGCTTTGAGTCCTTCATCAGGGTTCACGTTACCATCCAGGTCTTGGGTAGTAATTAGATTCACAAGAGGTGTTGTCAGAGTAACAGAAGCCTGAAAGGATGACTGAGAGCTAGTAGATGGGTTCAAAATACCAAGAACAACAAGTCTTGATGGTAGAGCGAAGATCTCTCTTTCAGTATTAGAGCAAGGAGGACGTCCTGTGAGTGCAGGTATAAGTAGTTGGTGGATTGCTTCCTCCAGTGGTTCTAGAAGGTTCTGAATATCAGGTATTGTCCTTGTGATAAACGACCAGCGGCTCATTTCACCATGAACAAGTGCTGAGTAAACTGCACGAGGCTGGGTTGATGCAATATCAGCTAATACTCGAACCGCTTCGAACCAAGTCTTCACTTTGTCGGCGACATATTCTTCTCTGAATTCTTTAGAGCCAATTACTGTTCCTAGATGACGAGTCCCACCAGTAGTATTGTGTATGTTCGTGCCCTCGAAGATGGATTTTGCACGCTCCATGAATTCTGGTTTAACAACTAGATGGGTCTTACAGCTTTTAGGAAAGTGGCCATACTTGGGCCCAGAAATAGTAATGCGATCCCACCACTTCTTCAGGTTTGCACAAGTGCCTGCGCCTGTGGCATCATCGGCATACCATATCTGTTTGGTTTGGGGGTTGTTTTCGTTAAGCTCTCTAATGAGAGGAGAAATGGCTATGGCATACATTACCATGGCTAGTGGGTCTCCCTGGGTTGTGCCTTCACTGGAAATGATTTCACCACCCCCTGGTATAACCATTCGCACCGGATCACGATATGAGTTAATAAGAAGACTAGAAAATTGTGGGCAAAGATACTGATATTGTGAAGAGCAGCAGATCTGTTGATCGAATTAAATGCATTCTCGGCATCTATCAGGAGGGCCCCTTCAGTATCTTGACTTGCAAAAATGAGTCTCATGGCTGCTTCACAGCCACCCACCTGGCCTGCACACACTTGCAGGGGGCTGGCAGCATCCTGAATGTCTGTGGACAGGGTCCACAGGATAGCTTTGGAGATAATTCTTCGAGGCACCTCGCCAATGCCGATTGGCCTCACTCCGGGACACTTGTCTAGGGGTATTAGCCGGCAGGCTACGAAGGCACTGAGGCCCTTTGGATTTACTAGAGAGGTGCAAAGTCTACGGCCAACAGCAGCCAGAGACAAACAGAGGTCCCTTGATGCAGATTTGTACGAGCTGCACAGTCTGCGCCAAGCAAATGCATCTAGGCCTGAGAGACCAGCTGCACCATTGGTTTTGAGTGCGGCCTTTAGGATCAGGTCAGCATTCAGGCTGTCGAAGATGATTGGGTTGGTCTCAGACTGCTGATCCTTTGGCATGAGTATATCTGGTGAAGGAACTTTACTTGGTGGATGTTTGCTGATAAGAATATCACGAACTGTGCGCTTCTCAGTGTCTGCGCCCACACTGATTTCATCATTTAGGTTCAAAACTCCCTTATCACTGCTCATAGAAAGGGAATTTAGGGCACCTTTCACGTTCCCATGTTTCATCTTGTTGGCAAAACTTTGGGCAAGTTTGGATTTATTCAAGGAAGGGTGATTGGAACTTAAACGCTTTTGATGCACTGACCTTCATCACTCAGTAATGTTTCCACATCCCCAGAGAGCCATAGGTCAAGACGTCTTAGTAGATGACCCGCTCGATCTTTAGCCTTACTATTTCTTGATGGTTTCTGAAGTAGAAGTTGTTGCAGAACAGCTATTCCTTTCATAGCAATGTATTCTAAACATGAGTTGTCAGCATAAGCTTGTAGAAGGCGGGCTAACTCCTGCACAAACTTCTTTCCTGCTGCCCCGGAAGGTGGCAGAAACAGGTTGGATTTCCAGTGTATTACTTGTTCATATGCTAAACAAGCATTCTGGTAGAATGATTCCCCATCCTTGGACCCCCACAGAAAGTTAGCATCTTGTAAAGCTGGCAGTGGCCAACTTACAGTTCGTGGATGTGATGGAGAGGAGGAAGGGGCTAGGTGTGGATTAATTAGAAGGTCTGAGGAGAACTGATCATCCAGGGTCTGTGAAGGAATAGGACTCGAAACATTGGTTTGTGTCACGGCTGTTGTGACTGGAGGAACAGGCACGGTAGCAGACAACAGCGATGGTAGTGGAGCTGTGTGGATAGGCAGTGACTGTGATGACGTTGGTGGTGTGGCAAGTATCGTGTTCTCGCACTTACCGAGGCGACTAGGAAGACTGGAAAATTGAGGGCGTTGAAAATCAACGCCCTCAATTTTGCACCCACACGCTTGACCACATATACGAAGGTGATTGAATGCTCTAGGTCCCACTCGTACCAATTTGAATTTTTTGGCACTGAGCAATCTGGAGTTATTCTGGATGGGGAGTTTGGGATGCAGGTTTTTTAGGTCTTAGGGTCTAGTACTTGTCTATAGTTATCCTATGAAACATATTTTAGTACATGTATCAAAAGAGAGTACACAGAGAGACCTATCTTTTGAGCTATATATCAAGTCCATACATGAAGTTTGCAGAATCTATGGAGCTCTAAAGTTGTAACCACAAGTTAAAAAAATTTTTATAAAAATACAACTGTCTCCCCTAAGGGCCCTTTTTGCTAGCCAGGTCACATATGATGCATAGCTAGATAGATAGATAGAGAAAGAGAGACACCGTGAAAGCTGGTTGTTAAGCTGAGCACTTACAGGAGTCAGTCAGAGAGAAATGAGTGCTTAATATCGATCAGGAGCTTAACAAGCAATGCCCATGTGCAGACATGATCAACTTTTTATAGGAAAGGGTCATCAAGTGCATATACTGGAGGGATGGTATGGTCAAACTTTTGCTGAGCAGAGCATGGAGAGTATCAGATGCAGATATCCCATCTACAAATTTGTTAGGTGCCAGAAATAGACGAATATGAACTCAGCAGGAGAGGATAGTCAGGATCAATGCTTAACAAATTTCAGTTGCAACCAACAGTAAAGTAAGTAGGTGCCTAACAAAATGTGTAGGTGCTTAAATAGATAGCAGCTGGCTTATTAACTACCAGTTGATAGATAGAGAGAGAGAGAGACAGATTCATCATGCAGCGGTAAGTGACAATTTGCCTGTCCAATGATCAGTGTAGCTTACTTCACTTGCCAATTATACTACAGAATGTATGCAATATCATGTGCTCACTGAGAATACTTTTTCATTGAACTCATTAGCCAAGACCAGACACAAGCTGCTCTAACAGTTGTAGCCACATCTCTCCTAGTCATTCTCTCTCCTGCCTTTCTCTCCCTCAGCTTCATAAGAATTAAAGACAGCATGCTCTGCACTCAGTATACCTCTCTCACACACCAAGAACAGCTTGGCAAAGAGTGGCTCCACCTGAGTATACAGTGTGGAGGGAGAGGAGGAGAGAAGGGAGGGTAAGGAGAAGGGAGAGGTCAGGAGGGAGAGGAGAGGAAGGAGAAGGGAGTGGAGGGAGAGGAGGGCACAGGAGAGAGAAGACAAGATAGGACAATAGGGAGAGGAGGCAGAGAGGGGAGAGGAGGGAGATGAGAGGAAGAAAGGGGAGGGAGAGTAGGAAGGGGTAGGAGGTAGAGAACAGGAGGGAGAGGAAAGTGGGGGAAGGAGAGGAGGGAGGTAGAGGGTGGGAGGGGAGGGAGAAGTAAGAAGGAAGTGTAAAACAAATATAAGAAGATGGAAGAGGGGGATGAGAGAGTGAAGGGGGAGAACATGACGAGAGAAATAGGAAGCAGTGTTCCCAACACCACAACCAGCAATATATCCTTACCACATCCATGCCAAAGACATTCACAGCAGTCTGAACCTCAGCCAGCTGCGAGGTTCCACCACTGCAGTATCCACTTGTCCTGTCCCATCCTCCCCTTGGCTCCACTCACCTTGCAGTTGATCAGAAAGCAGCTCTTCCTGCTCCGATACTGTAACTAGACCCTCCGACCTGCGCAGAGATAAAAGATACCTAATAAGGTAAATTCAAAAAGGTGCCATAAAAACAGTCATAATGTTCTGAAATATGAATGGTACATGGATTGTTTTAGTAGAGATGGGAGTGGTCTTTCATCATCACTGGATTTCTCATCTCAGGAGATGTAGAGGTATTGGGAAGAGGGGGGGTGGAAGAAAGCTGGCGGCAATCGTAGGGAGGGGAGAGGTGTGTCCTCACCCAAACTTCATAGCTGCATGGAGAAGGAAGAAGAAGGGCGGGAGGGGAGGAGAGGAACTATGAAGCAGCAGAGAAGGATTAGGGGAAGAGAAGGAGGAGGAGAATAAAGTAGGAAGAAGAAAGAAGAGTGGAGAAATAGGAGAGAAAGGAGAGGAGATGACAGGAAGAAGAGATAGGCATGTAGGAAGATGCACATGAAGGGAATAATGATAAAACAAAAATCATCTAAAACACAATCTTATAACCAGACCACTCGTTCCATGCAGCAGTTTCATGGTTCTCCTGAGACCACTCGTTCCATGCAGCAGTCTCATGGTTCTCCTGAGACCACTCGTTCCATGCAGCAGTCTTATGGTTCTCCTGAGACCACTCGTTCTATGCGGCAGTCTCATGGTTCTCCTGAGACCACTCGTTCCATGCAGCAGTCTTATTTGTGTGCATGTTTCCTCCTCATGTCTTGTAGGAGAAGTAAAAATACTCTGCTCGCATATCTATCTATGAGCAGCTAGTAGTCCACAGTCTCCTCAGCAAAAGGATGGATAAGAGATTTTCCTCTCACCACACCCAGCATCACTCACCCCCTGCCAGAGAGTCACAGGTCTTGGGGGCATCTCTTTTCGGCAAATCCATTACCATGTTGCACTTCTAGATCGACACAACACCGGTCCTTTCCTAACACTATAATATTGAGACTAGACTAGTCATGAGTCACATGATTCCATGTGACCTTTTTTAATACAATGCTGATCAATTAATATATCTTGCATTATGTGAATTTTTAAAATTTTTATTTGCCCTGAAATAGGCCGAAATAATTTGGTTAAAACATGGTAAATTTTTTATTTAAGCTAACAAAAGGGATCTTATGACATCAGCCCTCCTCCATTTCCCTTATCATGGATGTAAGCAACTTTATTGAAATTGGGTGTGAGGAGTGAGGGATTGGTGCATGACAGTTCACCTCAACCATTCTTTAGGTGGTGGCAGAGAGAATGACAGTTTGTCTCAGCCATGCTTTAGGGGGTGGCAGATGGAATTTTTGGACTAATTAAGCCTAGAATATGCATGGACATCAAAATGGAAGTCCACCGGTTCTTCATTTTGCTAATAACAACCTGTATTAAATTCTTCAACAATAGAATGTTAATGATGCTATACAGTATGCTCCGCACTTGCATTCCTAATCATGTTTGCGTTGTTGTTGTTGTTGTGTTGCACATGTAAAGATGTGTTCTCTATTCATGGTGATCTGTATATATATATACAGGTATGCATCACTACAATAATTTGATAGTAAACTTTTGGCTGACAATGCCGATTTTCAACTGATGCCACGAAATACATCAAGAAATGATTACAACTTCCCAGGTGTGCAAACAGAGCCAATCTCTTAGTACTTCACCTACTCTCTCTATAAGACCAAGAAAACGAGAGCCAGGCAGGGCTACATCCCAGCTATTGCGAAGTCAGCTGACCCCCTAGTTACTTGATCCCTTCTCTTTGCCAGCAAATAAAAGTTTAAAGATGCTTTAGGCAAGATGTACAGTGGCAATTGCTGTGAGGTCTTGTGCGATAGTGGAGGAGGGGATGATTTGGTCCATTTCTTGGTGGTTTGTGGGAATTTGAGAGGGTGCCAGTGGATGAGGTGGATAAAGGAGCTTGAGAGTGGCTGGATGAATTTGGGGAAGTGGTTAAAGGATAATGGCATTGCTGTTGGGAAAAGGCATGGAAGGACTAAGTAGCAGTGTATTTGATATGATTTTTGAAAATCTTCCAGTGGTGACTCTTCAGTAGAACTAGCATGAAGGAGGGTCAACTGAGTTTTTAATTTGCTTGGATTGCTGATGTCAGAGCGATAAAATGTAACGACTTCTTCTAAGGCCTTTGATCTTAATGGTGAATCAACTGCAGAAATCAAAGTTTCCAATTTACTGAGCATTCTAAATCCTCTTTGTTCAAATAGGTCCTGAATAGAAAATACAACAAGGTCTATGGCTTCAAAATATATTCTTCTGTAGTGCTCTTGTGGTGAAATAGGAAATTCAGATGCAGCTTCTCCTACCTCAAAACGGCGTGGCACTTTCCTTCTACGTGGCAACAAAGGTTCAGTCACTTCAAATGAAGAACGTCGCTTTTCAACATACATGTACTTCCAAAATAGGTCAAAACACAGTCATTTGAGCGAATTAATTCAATTGCCTGAAGGGTGAGATCCACAAGCTTTCGACGTTCGCAAGCTGAGATATTTTTGGCCGTGACAAATTATCGACCATACTCAGAAGCTTTCTACACAATTCAATGCCAAAGAAGAAGTCAAATGTTTCCATCTGCAGTAACTCCAGTTATTCTTGCTTTTGCTTCTGAGTTTCTTGTTGCATCTCTTGTAACTTCCCCTGTTGACTGCAAAGCTTCATAATTTCCTGAAATTGATGCTTCCCTGACAGACTGAGTTGGACATAAAACTCTGATACCCACAGCAAAGTCTGTCTTGACCTTTTTGAATACCGCATCTTGCTTTGGGGATTTTTTAAATAAGCTTCGTAAACTCGTACACAGTGCCAAGAGTGGATTCCATTAACTTGATACTTTTTAAGCAAACTCGTTTCCTGTTTTGTGCAGTTGTCAGTATTTTGCTGTCTTGGGGCAAGTGTTACAATTTCTATTCACAATTCAATTGCGTGTAACACCTAGCGTGTCCGCTAGGATAACACATTAACATTGTGGTGGGTGTGGCACCACAGTATATATTATTATATAGATGGACACAAAAGTATTAGCTACAAAAACTAGTCAGACAAAAATAATAAAACAACAACAACCGTAGTCAAGTTTAAGTGGTCACTATATAGCAGTTCAGAGCACAATAATTTGGGCCAAATGAACATAGTGTTGCTAACCTAATTATAGTCATTTTGTTGGTTTAAACCCATAATATGATTTCCATATGTTGGAGCCATGAGGTTATTTCTATTTTCATACTTGATCGGATATGATTTCCTGTGGACATCAATGGCATATCATGATCGTATAGTATAGATGAACTCAGTTGCCTATTTAGTAGGAAATGGTTTGGCCTCGCCCCACTTTGAAAAATAATCCACTGAGGTGATAAAATATCGATTTCCACTGGCACTAATTATATAAGATCATTTCCAATTTTATTCCATACATGGGCTGCAATTAAATGGACAGCTGCTACTGGCAAAATAATGATTTCAACCACATTTTAAATGTCTGTACATGTATGTATGTGTGTGTGTGTGTTTGTAATTAGCCTAGTCATACAGCAGTGAAGTCATTTAGTAGTTGTGGATCAAGTGCAAAGTTATGGCTACAGTTCAAAGTAGGAAATTGTGGACTCGATGTACAATGTTCTTTTCTCGAAATGACAATTTATTATAAATCTGGAACTAAGGAAAGAAATTGGCTGGCAGGGTAATATAGTTTTATTATGGGTGTCAAGTGATATTGCCTTCTATTAATATCTGGAACCCACTTTGTCAATTCCATCCCAACCAAAATTCATCACAAGGTCATCATGAAATGCCCCTAGTATCAACCTCTTCATTTTTGGACTTTGTTACATCATCTACAATAAAGATATTTCAAACTATATTCCCAGTAGGGAAATGTCCCTATGCAAAGTATTTCTGGCTAACCTCTCTGAAAATTCCTCTCTTATCTTTATAATTTATGTCAAATATAGTTATTATGGGTGTAAAGTGATATTGCCCCATTGATGACCTAAAAATTTCCTGATGGTGGCTTTTCTCAATTTCTTTGCTATTCTATGAGTAGCTACTTCCATGAAGAAGACACTGGAACACTCCATCATAGATAAGAGACTCACACTTAGAATCAATGGCTGCAGTTAGCTTTGCAGGAATGATGTGATGCTGTGATTGGATGCCTAATTCCCTAGGATATTGAGCTTGGTAAATGGTGATGGCAAACCACGAGGATGTTAAATTGCCTGGGAGAAAGCAGTGCAAGTAAAACCCTGTCAAGTGTGAAAGAACTCTCAGTTGACGTATATAGTAGGATATTAATATACCTATTACTCTTTAACATTTCGGTTAGAGCATCATGGAGCAAATGCATCATTGGCAGATCACTTATTGACTAGTAAGCATCAGTTACACTTTCTATATAAATTATTATAATTATGCCAATTATATAGCAGCCATGTCTCACTGTCTATAGGAGGGCAGAAGTATGTGTGTTTACCTTACAATAGTTGCTGCACCATCATGGCATGGCAAAAATGATGTACTTAGCTAGAACATGTTGATAAAGCTCTAGCTTTCTTTCCCATTATAAATTAACCATGTAAGCCTGTTGTCAGGAGAAGCTCACTCTCTTGCAGCTCCTGCGACGCCAACCTCTTGTTTACTGACCTAGTTGCTCTGCAACTCTTATCAATAAACCTAGCTTGACCAATTCAATCTCCGCCCTTCTGATAAGTCATAAAGGTAAAGAAGAATAATAGCATAGAATCACAATTGTCTCATACACCAACTGTCTTATATAGTTCCTTTAGTACTCTTGTTTTTTCTCTTCTCTCTCTCTTTCTCTTGCTGTTCTTCTCTTTTATAGATTGCCTATCACAGTTCACATAGTGGTTTTATGGGTAGTCTGTCTTCTCTGATCTCATGTCCTTCTAGAAGTGTGGTTTTACATGTACAGCAGGATGTCAGTTATCCGGACAGGTTGGGACAGGAAGGTGTCCGGATAACTGAAATTTCTGGATAACTGAAGTCACTAGTTGTACACACAAATGTGTACACGAATATATTGGCTAGCTGGACCTCACCTTTGCATATCTGCTGTAAAAACCAAAGATAAACTGTCCTGTCCAACTCATGTAAGTCAGCCCTTCTAGCCATCTTCCTTTTTTGATGCAATTACCAACTTCAATCTCTCTCATAAAAGATTGTAGCTTGGCTTAGTTCTTGACTAAATCATAAACTGTACATTTTCCTATGTTAAATCCTGCAGCTACACTAGGAAAGCTTCTCCCATTCTTAATGTAGTTACATATTTTTAGCTTATCTTCAATGTTCAAAACAACTCTCTTTCTTTTCTTCCAAGCCTACCTAGCAAGAAATGAGCAGCTGCATCTCAGCACGTGCAGCTCATGTGTTGATTAGTACCCTAATGTGATGATTGTTGCCTGGGACCAAAGTACATGTACACTGTACTGTACATGTACAGTATATGTACATGTACACCTGTTCTGGTTAACTGAAGTTTCCGGATAACTGGAGTCCGGATAACTGACTCCTACTGTAGTTGAATAATCAGATGAGTGATTCCCACAGGTTGTTATTCCATTCTCAGAGGTCTCAGAGGCAGCCACAACGTGTGGTTTTACATATTCAGATGTAGGTGAGTAATCAGATGAGTGATTCCCATAGGTTGTTATTCCATTCTCAGAGGTCTCAGAGGCAGCCACAACGTGTGGTTTTACATATTCAGATGTAGGTTAGTAATCAGGTGAGTGATTCCAAAGTCAAATGGTTGTAACGATAATGCCCACCTTGCGAGACTTCCATGCATAACCTTAGATGACTCAGTCATGTTAATGGGTTGTGATATGTCTGAATCTCAAACCTAGAACCTTCCAGGTAGACTCGGTACTGCTTTACCCCCTCAACAATCGCCAATGCTTCCCTTTCGATTGTGGAGTATTGTTGTTCACGTTTTAGAAGCTTTCGAGATCCATAGGCTAACGGGTGCTCCACCCCTTGTTCATCTTTCTGACTCAGCACGTATGCTATGCCTGTGGCGGAAGCATCTGTCTGCAGGATGAAAGGCATGTCCCATTTTGGTGTTATCAAAATAGGATCTTTTAACTGAGTGAAAGCGTTCTCCAAAGTCTCATTCCATGTTATCTTAATAGGCATGTCTTTCCTTGTTAAGTTAGAGAGGGGCGTGGCAATTGTAGCAAAGCTAGGGATGAATCTCCTATAGTACCCTGCTAAGCCTAAAAAAACTCTCAGATCTTTCTTCGTGAGGGGTCTGGCAAAGGCTTAGACTGCTTTAATCTTAGCCTGCATAGGATGTACTTGTCCTTTGACCCACCACATGTCCCAAATAGACGACACAACTATTATAGGCAGGCTTGCACTTATTCCTCTCCACTGTTAGGCCTGCATCTCGTAGTCTTGTGAAGACTTCGTTCACGTGCTTCATGTGTTCTTCCCAGCTGTTGCTGTGGATTAGGATGTCGTCCAAATATGTGGCCGCAAAATGATGTATTCCCTGGAGAACTTGGTCCATCAGAAGGTGCAGCCACTAAACCGAATGGCATCGTCTTAAACTCGTATTTCCCCCATGGGCTGATAAAAGCTGTCTTGGGCTGGCTCTCCTTATCAACGGGCACCTGCCAGTAGCCTTTGGTGAGGTCCAATGCTGTAATGTATTTGGCTGTCCCGATCTCGTCGATTAAGTCTTCTACCCGAGGGATCGGGTATGGATCAGATTGTGTTATATACCAGATTAAACTTTCTATAGTCTACACAAAGACGCTTACTTCCGTCCTTCTTTGGCAACAAAATGACGGGTGCTGCCCAAGGACTTTTAGAGGGTGTAATAATGTCCTGTTTTAGTAGTGTCTTGATCTCTTTTTGGAGATACTCGTGACCAGTGTGTGGAAGTCTGTAAGGTGGAAGCCTAATCGGGCTGGCATCAGCCGTGTGAATCACATGGTGTATCAGGTGCGTCCGTCCTGGTTCATCCCTGATCACATCCTTGAATGAGTGAAGTAATTCATCCAGTTCCTTTTCCTGTGAGGGTGTCAGTATTGACCCTGTTGGTTGATGTTCTGATGTCACTTCGTCTTCCTCTTCTTCCGCAAGGAATACTGCAGTTTCCGGTGCATTCCACTTCTTCAGTACATTGATGTGGAAGAGTCGGTGTCTCTTCCGACGTTCTCCCATATCAACCTTGTAATTAGTTTCTGATAACTTCTTTGTTATTATGACGGGTCCTCTCCATTCATTCGCTAATTTGTTCTGTTTCCTGGGTTGAAACACAAGAACATGGTCACCCACACACAATGTTTTACTCACTGTCTTTTTTTTCTAGTGTTTCTTATGATTTCGTTTGGCTTGTTCTTCATTTGTTTGGGCAATTTCTCGGACAATGGTTATCTTTCCTCGTAATAACCTTAGGTATTCGACAACATTGATGTCGTTTTCTTCTTCCTTTTTCATCCAGTGATCTGTAAGAGCGTCCAATAGCATCCTCATTTTTCTCCCAAACGTCAATTCGTATGGTGAGAATCCCATGGATGCATGAACCGTACCTCGGTAGGCCCATAAAACGTAAGGAAGGCATTGGTCCCACTCCTTCTGATTCTTTTGTGTCAGCTTCCATAGTAGTCGCTTCATGGTAGAGTTGAACCTTTCAACCATGCCATCCGTTTGGGGATGGTAGGGTGAAGTCCGAATCTGTTTGATTCCTGTTAAAGTACATTGTTTTAGATATAAAATTGGTACCTTTGTCAGTTAGTATCTCCTCGGTTACCCCCAGTCGAGCTGTCATCTCAATTAGAGAGTTAAGCACGGCTTCTGTGGTTGCATTCTTCAACGGAAATGCCTCCGGCCAATTTGTCGCATAGTCCATGACAACAAGGACGTATTTGTTTCCTGTGGAGGTCCGTAATAGTGGTCCAAAGATATCCATGGCTATCCTCCGGAATGGGTCTGGAATGGGTGAGAAATCACAGCAATTTGTCGCAATGGAAGCGGTAATAAAATAAAAAACGGTGGCATTTCAGTCGAGACAATGGGTCACATGAGGACAGCAGTCACTGTTTAAAGCCTGGACAAGTTACTGTTGATTTAACATACTTGCCATAAGTTCATTGCGGGACATTTTACGACGCGAATTTTCAACCATGCCCACTAATTAGCGTGTGCCTTTCCCTTGACCACCATTAATTTCATACGCGATCACGTCACTTATTAGCATGTCACACCCACTAATTGATGATGTAATTTGTCCTTATTTGAAACATGAAGATAAAATTAAGTAGAAGCAGAAGCAGCAGAAGAAGGACCAGCTGAAACATCTGAGTCAGAATGGGCACTAGCTACATAACTCTTTGTAGCCTTCTTGCACTCTGAGAGCAGTTCAGGAGGGAGTTTGATGTCCAGACAGCAACTATCAATGTTGAACTTCATGGCCATAAGGGCAACAATGGAGGAGACTGGTCAAGATTTGACCTTTGATCAGAGTGGATCTTCCTCAGTATGGAAAAACCTCGTTCAGAATCAGCATTGGGATGGACATCAGACATGATATTAATTTGTGAAGGAGATTGAATCTTGGCTGCCCTTCCAATGTGACCATTTTCCCAACTTCCAACCAGAAAAGCCCTTCCTTGGGTCTCATGACACCATCAGCTGCCTTATACTCGACAAATGTCAGTAAATCATTGGGAGAAAGCTTGAAGTCTTGGAATTGTACCTTCAGATTCTGCAGAGATACAGCATCGTTGAGGCCAATCTGTGGAAAACGTTTAGCTAGTGAAGTGATGGTATTGAAAGAGAATGATGAAGTGTGTTAAGGCTGAATGACACTTAAATCTTTCATCAACGAATCTCCAAAAGGAAATTTGACGAGCATTTTCTTCGTTGAAGACATATAAAAAGCTCTTATATCTTCAAAGAATGGTGCTGTGTCATGAAGGTGTTCAAGATGAGATACACTAGTCCACGTATCATCACCAATTCCCAAATCCTCGTTGGAAACATGATTGGCCTCATCGAAGTCAAGATTCTTTAGATTATCACTAGCAGCTAGAATGGTGTCCTCAGAAAGAAAGTTTGACCTAACTAACCGGTTCATCTCATCATATAGCTGTGAGGTAATATTCTCTGTAGATTTCTGGAAGAGGCGGTTGAATTGATCCATTGAGGGCAAGATAAAAGAAAGAAAATGCAACAGAGGTTTCGTCAGATGATTCTCAAGCCTTGAAAGAATGCTACAGACCTTAGCTGTTTCAGCTTCCTCACAAGACAAGAAGAATGACTTCAAACCATCATACTGCCTGAGGTAACGATTCACACACTTCAGAAAGCTGAGCCATCATGTGGGGCAATGCTTCAAAATCACCCCTGGCTCAGTGGTGAAAAGTGAACCCCATAGGTTGACAAATTGCTGCTTCCTCTTGCTGCTATGATGGAAATAATAGAATATGCCGATGAAGAGCTGGTCAATGTTCACTGGAAGTGCCTTCAAACCAGCTTTGACTGTTAAATCAGCCAAATGGCAGATGCAACCAACATATTACAAAGATGGGATCTCATCCTAATCAGCTTCTGCACACCTGACCTCACTCCTTTCATAACATTGGTGGTATCAGACATGAAAGACACTGCATTGTCAAAGCTGAGCCCATTCTTAGTCAGTGACTCCTTCAAGGCTTGAAACAAGTTGGTAGCTGTACCAATGTTCACAACAGGCATATCCAAGAATCTCGTCCATACTTCACCTATCTGTGGATCAAGAAGCCTCATAAGAATTATGCAAGACTTATCCCTCGTCATTGGATTCATCAATCATCAAAGAGAATGGACCACTTTACATTGACTCAATAACTCTCTGTGTGAAGTAAGGAGCAAGAGCTTTCTTCACTATGGCGGTGGTTTTGGTGCGGGAACAGGAGAATTTCTTTTGCAATTTCAGAGTCTGGGAACATCTTGCTGAAAAGCTTGGTGGCATGGTCAGAAAGGATATGTTGTGCTTAGCAACAAATGTAGCTCACCTGACCTCGGCTTCGATTACTTGATCACTTCTCTGAAGTTGGAAGAGAGAGGTAATTGGAATAGTTGATAGCACAGCCTTTGACATATCTTTATGTTTCTTGCTCTTGAGGTGAGATGTGACATCATTACGGCCACCATAGGTAATACCAAAGTCGATGGCACACAGAGTACTCAGGCATACAAGTGACCTAAAATGAAGGCAAGACTACTGACATTACTATTGCATTGAACACAAGCAGCACACTGTACCCATGATGTTATTATTTACCCTGTATTTGCTGTATTCCATGCTTACTTACAATTTCATTATATATATTTTATTTATACCTTTGAAACGCTTGCCTATCCCTGAAATTCTTTAATCCATTTATTGTCAAAATGGCATTCTCTCTTCTGCTTCTTTGCTACACTAGCCATTCTGCTGAGATTGCAATAAAAGCAATTATCAGATAACGCGCTGGGAAGTTTCACGTGAGTGCCGCACCTCCAATTGAAACAAGATCAAAGGTTGTTTGGCACTCCCGCTGGAGCCGTAATTGTTTATCTGAAGTTTTTCTATGCTAAAAAGTGTCCTGTTTTTGTTGCTTTACGAGTGTTAAAGGACTAAACTAAACATGGTTGAGACTGCAGTGGCCATCTAAGCGAGTGGAAGCGCAAGGTGCACGTAGCTGTAAATTCCGTGACATTGCCGGGACAAGGACAACACCGGGACAAGGCTCAAAATTCCGGGACTGTCCCGGCCATTCCGGAACGGTTGGCAACTCGGCAAGTAGCAGAAAGTGCTGCAGGAAAAAAGCCGCAAGAAGACAACCAAACACCACAGAAAAGAGTGGGAAAGCCGGATGTTGACGATTATTTCTCTAAGGCCGAAGGACCTCTGCGCTAAATCGAGAACATTCCCAGAATTGTCACCTGGCCGTGTTCGGTGATCTCGCGCAAGTTCTTGTGTGCTTGAAATCGGATATCTATGAAATGGGTGTGGTCCAAGTGGTAGGGGGAAAGTAAATTCTGCGACAAGATCCTGGTAGTTAACCCTTTCACCGTCGACTTAATTTTGAGATTTTGACCTATTTTTACTTTAATTTTTGTATCTGATCATTGGTTCAGAAAAGTCCCCGGTAACCGCATATCACATGATGGTCAAAGAGTTACTGATCAACTTGGTGATAAATATGTTGCCTAGCAACCAAACCACAAACCATTTTTTTATTAGAAAACTTTTTATCTCGGCGTTTATCGACTATTATAAGTATATTTTATGGCAAATACTAAAATATGGTTGCTTATCGATTATCGAACTGCAAACAGCATATAATCTACATTTTTTGGCATAATTTATGAACATTGAATGCCTTTCTATTTTGCTCTAATTGGGACGTTTTGAAGCACTTTGAGGTATTGACTGTTGCCCATCAAGCACAACGAGGAGGTCTGTCTGTATTGCTTGATATAGAAAGTTGAAAATTTCAACATGTTGCAGAAAGGCACAATAAAGCAAAGACTCGTCAAGAAAACATACGTGTACTACACATGTCTGCATGCAGAAATGATAAAGAAAAGAAGTACACATGTACATGCCTAACACATGGACATACTACAAAAGCAATACAAAGAAAATCTCGAAGAGAAAAGGAAGCTAGTGCGAGTAGTCAGAGAGTGTGTGGAATTCCCTGAAGCATGTTCTCCCACGCACAGCACAAATGCTAACACCACAATGAGAGCAGTGACAAAAGGTCTCATGTCTCTTACCTCTGGCGGCACACACTACACACCTCGCCCTGAAGTCCATAAAGTCTGGCCAATGGTCAAAGGAGGAGTTCAAGCGGTCCAACTGAGCCAGGGCGAAACTACAAGGCCATCCAATTCTTTGCCGAGAACAAAAGCCATCAATCAGATAATCAATTAGATCAAGACAAAAATCAAGCATATCTCTCTTCCCTCTTCCTGAGACAGCATGCTGGGATGGCCAAACATAACTGTCCAGGACATAAGCATTCAAAATATGATGTAAAAGAATATTCTTTGCCACCACTTGTGTGACCTCCGACCTATGTTGTAGTATGATTGCAACTGATCTCCTCGGTCTACTACTCTCATATATTTTTGATAATCAGGCAGGAGAGGTGGACAAGAAACATCCTTGTCTCAATTTGACTTTTATTGGGTGTAACTCTTGTGTGCCATCCAGCTTGCGCCTCTTTACAGTTGAAGGTTCAATTCCAACTGGACATTCGGGAGGGTGCAGGGTAGAAACAAAATAGATTGGTCATTTGTCCAGCCAGACAGCAGAAAGTAAAGGACCGTTTGCACGGTAGTCTGAAAAACCTCGATTAATTGAGGTAACCTTGGTGACCAGGTCTTGGGGGAAGTGCCGGCGATTGTAACGTGCTGTCCCACAGGCATTGATGCCACGCGTGTATAGGTGGTTGAATAGCGTCGGACTTGTATAGTATACAAATGCAAACCACTATCCTCCAATCCTTTCATCAGGTATAAAACTACCCTGGAACACAAACCTATCCCTCCACTATCACTATCACTCTTGCCAGTATAATTATACTTGCAACTTCTTCACGTATCCATTGATGGAATCTGCTAGTACCCAGACCTTGATCCCCCACTTAGTTGGCTTATCCTTCAAGTACTGCTTGAAGCCAAGCCGACCTTTGAAGGGAATCATGGCCTCATCAATAGTATATACACTGTTGGTGCATATTGTACTCTTTCAAAATTAGCTTCAATGAAATCTAAAAGTTTCCTCACCTTGAAAAGGCGGCAATACTGAGCATGCCCAACAGGCTTTTGCAGAGAACTGTCATTGAGGTGAAGAAACCTGAAGAGCTGCTCAAACCTGGTCTTTGGGATGATTTCAGAAATGCCTGTGTCCGGATGCGAGGGTGCTTTGTCGTCCAATAGATGTCAAGACGCGGAAGTTTCAAAATTCCCATGGTAATTAGGACACCGATGAAAGCCTTCATCTCGGGAATAGTGACATCATGCCATGGACGAAGTTGGGGAGAACTAATAACAGATTGTGCTGCAAATCGATTCGTCTCCACCACGAGTAAGTCCCAAACATTATTACTACAGAATCTGTTGAGGTCAGCACAAGAGAGAGTAGCACCTGAACAAACATCAGGTCCAGGAGTGAACCTATAGTCATAGACAATGTGGACTGGCTCTACTCTACTCCAAAAACCACCTAGAGGATCAAGACCTGAAGAACCTCCAGCAGTGGATGGACCAGGAACACTGGTTGGCAGACTGCCTTGGCCACGAGATCTGCCTTGGCCTCGACTTCTTCCTTGGCCTTTTCCTCTTCCTTGGCCTTTTCCTCTGCCTCGGCATCCAACATGCCTCCTGCCTTGGCGATCAGAAGGTAACAGTGATACTTCTGAGTCAGAAGATGGAACTACATCAAATGAAGGAGAAGATGGTGAAGGAGAGATTGTAGGAGCACTTGGGGGCGAGTTTGCAGGACCACTCGGAGCAGAGTTTGCAGGATCACTCAGAGGTTCACAGATTCAAGATCAGTGGCTAAACCTATATAAAAGATTACTTTATAACCTAGTGATAATTATATAACATACATTCTGGCTTATTATGTCTCACTGTTTGCTAGCTAAAATTTTATATTCCATTCTATAGATATCTATAGATATCTACTCATACTTACCAAGCAACTCATACTCTTCATCAGGAGTCACAAAAGCTCCATCAGAAGCACTGGCACTTGAAGTGTTTGGTCCAACATCCTGAGGAGTTGAAGTTAAAGCTGTGGACAAAGCTGCCAACTCCTCAGGGTCTAATGCCTCATCACCAAGGAAGGAAGACACTTGATCTTCATCATCTTCATCGCTATCACAGTCAGAGAGGTCGAAACCATCATCAAACAAGAGCTCTAACACGCGAGCACGATCAAATCTTTCAGCTTGAATTCAAAATTGTTTGACTCATAGCTACCTACGTGCTATATACGGATCTTAAATTTGGTGAAATAGTAGAGCACGCCGTTTTTAATAATAAGGGGGTTGATTTTTTACGCGACGGTCACTCAATCTGGCTTACGGTAGCGGTTAAAAGTCAAGTCATGATTAAGTGGAGATTCTTGGTGTTGGTGACTTTCATGCTCTGTGTAGGAGTTTATCTACTGAGTTTTGACCTTTCATTAGCAGTAAATGACGTAGCTAGTACCGGAGATTGTGCGTCAAGCTACAGTGAAAGCATCGAGAACACGGAACTAATGATTTTAGTTTTGTCTCGTATGAAAGGAAAAAGAGAGCGTGATGCAATTAGAGAGACATGGGCGAAAAATTACAGACAAAACGCAACTGCTGCATTGGTAAAATTCTCTATTGGAACTGAAGGACTTTCCTCCCAGGATATAAAGAACTTGTCTCTAGAGAATGACACTTATGATGATCTTCTGCTCTTACCTGATTTGCACGACTCCTACAACAACCTCACGAGAAAAGTGCTGCAGAGTTTTGTGACACTGGACAAACATTACAACTTCTCTTTTCTGCTAAAGTGTGATGACGACTGTTTCGCAGATGTGGACACAATTTTGAGAGTGTTACAACAGCTAAGATCAAATCAGCTGCTTTACTTGGGCTTTCTATTTAGAAATAGTAAACCCCAAAGCACGGGGAAATGGGCAGAAAGCAATGGGCAGAAAGCAAATGGTTTCTGTGTGATAAGTACTTGCCTTATGCTGCGGGTGGTGGATACATATTGTCCCAACAACTTGTCAGACAAATAGCAGCCAGCTCTGATGACCTGGTCCTCTACAGCAACGAGGATGCATCCATGGGAGCATGGCTAAGTCCTTTTGACATCGATTACCATCACGATGATAGATTTAACACAAGGTATTCATCTACATGTTCCAATAGTGATGTCATGATTACTAATAGAAGTGTAAAGGACATGTTTGCCATGCAAAGGTCGTTGGATAATGGGAAAGGAATTTGTAGCCTGAAAAAGACTCAGCATGGATACTAACCACATGCTTAAAAGGAGTCGACTATTTTTGGTCTTTTCACCTTTCTACACCTTCACTACTATAATAATTGCGTTTCAAGTTTTTGTCAACCATTCTTGAGTTATGATACTTTTATGCCACCCATTTCATTGTATACACCTCTCAGAAATGAATAAGGGGGGGGGGACGAAGGTGTTTTTTTGACAAAGTGTTAAAAAGCTGTGGTTATGAATTTAGAGCTCCATAAATCCTGCACAATTCACTCTATGAACTTGGTATATAACTCAATAGTGTGCTCTATAAGACCAATACAATAATACTGATTTTTTACTGCAGAGTTCATCAGTTAAGGTAAGGGGTCCACTACACCAAAAATATTTTTTAGCTTTTCCCCCCAAAATATGATGACAGTACATGCAAAATGCTGCCTTCCAAATTGGAGAAGATTTGGATGCTCCATTCTGGACTTATACTAACTTGAGTATACTCCCGATTTGACGCTTCACGTAATAGTGAGTTTCAATGGCCGCAGAGACCGACATGGGAAGCAAACCAATGATTCTGGTCATCCCCCTAGCAAGCGGCCTAGGACAGACAAAACTTCCCCTCCCTATTCTTGATTTTTCTGGTATGTATAATTATGTATACCACTTTTGGTGTTTTTTTTATGGTATGGTCAGTTCAACCATTGAAATACTAAACTAGTCCTTAAAATGCCTGTCCCGAAAAAGTTGTTTTTTTGGAGGCCAAGGACGGTTCTCCCTGCTTCATATTTGGAGTAATCAGACAAAATTTTCCTCTCAATGAGAGCTACAAGCTCTGTTTTTTTAATTTTAAGTAAGTATGATGTCAACAGGTACAAAAAAAAACAATGAAAATGCTACCAAGAAATTGCAATAGAATTTTTTTTTTTTTTAAATCCATGATCACACTATTTTTTTTTTTTTAACTCAATGTTATATTGTGTTTCATACTTTGTAATTTCCCCTGTGGTAAGTTGTGAAATCCCAAAGTAAACTTGTCTCCAAATATGACCGTCCTCGTGAAATCTTAAATGTTCACTAAGTCCGGATCAGTTGGAGCTGGTTAGTTGGCACAGCACCGGTACACATCATACAAGACAAGATTTCAAATAAAAATTCTGAAGCAGAGAGAAGTTGTGTTTTTTTTTTGTTTTTTGTTTTTTTGGGTAGTGGACTCCCTTAAGGGGCAAATGGGCAGATGGGCCAAAAAAACAAAAAACTTAACTCCTCTCTTGTTTGGAATTTTTGTTTGAAATTTTGTATGATGTGTACCTATACACTGACAGCCACCCATCTCAGACTTGTGACCTTTTGTGGTTTGGCCAGGACAGCCATAATTTATTTGGAGTAGTGTTTACTTTAGGGTTTCACAACTTACTATATACAAGGAAATTAGAAGTACAAAGAATGCAACTACATGTATATACATGGAGTTGTTTGTGAAAAGGTGTGTTTGATGATTTTTTAATAATTTTTTTTGTCATGAAAAATATTTTCTGTACTATTCTAAAGCCAATTCAAATATACTTGCTTAAAATTAAAAAACTAAGAATGTCATTATGTAGATCTCATTGAGAGGAACCAGAATATATATAATATTTCCTCTTTACTCCAAGTATAAAGCAGGGAGATCCGTCCTAAGGCCAAAAAATCCCTTTTCGGGAATAGGCAACATTGAACTAAACGTTTGAAAAGACGTTTGAAAAAGGGAGGAATATACCGACAAAAATCATCCAAAATGACACATACCAACAGACTATTTTGACTATAATATACCAGAACACAACACATACAAGAGTAACTAAACTGTTTTTTTCCTCTTTCCTAATCCTGGTTCGCGATTCATGGGTCGCTTGCCAGTTCCCCTGCTAGTTCCTGGTTGATTGCTAGGGCATGGGGTAGCAGTGTCAAAAGCACCAGCAGCATACATAACACTCTCACTCCTCTGCTGCTGATCCTCACAAACCCTTTCCTCGCCCGTCTGGCCCTTCTCCTCAAAGTTTTGGCTCGCTCCGTTGCCCTGTGTATCTTGCCTTCTTCATCCTAGCAACATCCCTGCTCTGATGCAATGGGACTAAGCTGTAATTCTAGCTTATCACCAATGGTTTTCTAGGAACTCTGGCCAATCATTCCAGGAGCACACAGCCAGAGCACAGGCAGTATCAACTGCTATCTTTCCTAACTGCAATATCTTTAGGACACATGTTCCACACTATAGAATGCAAGGACTCATTTGCATTCTGTGTGCAACCATCCACGCACTTTTCAAGAAGTGCCCTACTTTCCAGGCGGGCATAAATCGGTTTCAAAAGCTTCTGGAATGGGGGTGTGCTTGTGATGATAGTCTTCATGCCGTGCCTGAGCCACTTGGTATTTGCACCAAGAGGCCTCTCCAGTTGAGAAAAGGTGGTGACGGGGTCTCTCGTCAGTGGAATTCAAGTGGGGTAGAGTCGCTTGAACAGACTTGATCATTCTATCCAGATCCCCAACACTCTTCCTGATCGCATCTCCATCGTAGTTTTGGAGAGAATTAATCAGGGTGTCTGTCAAGCGTCCTACTCCACCAATGGTCTTTCCATCTGAGAGCTTCTCGCCTCGATGCCTTTTCTTCAGCTCTCGAAGTGCCGTTCCCATCCTCTTCTGCACATGCCCTATGCAGTCGCTTTTCTTCACCAAACAATCTGACCCATATGGCTTTAGAACAAGGATAAGGGAGTGGGACCACTTGTACCTGATCTTGTGATCCAACCGTGAACTGTGCCATGTGGCTCCATGCCCCCTGAACTGCTGCTGTAGTTGGCAGAACAGACATGGCTGGCTTTCCAGGTTGAGTACTCTAGGCTAGTCTTGTCCTTCCTCTCCCATCTCTTGCATCCTGAACAGTGCTTACACAGCACAGTGTAGTCCACCACCTTGCCAGTCTCATGGGCAATCACAAAGCATACACACTCTTTGACACTGGGGAAGGCAAGTCTTGCAAGCAGTGCAACAGCTGAAAACTAGAGAAATTTCCACCAGCACACTTGTTGGCAAGAACTGACTTCACATTGACTGCATATTTTTTAGAGGAATCTACAGTCTTGAATGTAATGGGAGTGTTGCCAGAGCAGCTATTACAAAAGAGGTATGGGTGGGTCACCAATCCCATCCTTATGGAACTCCTCCCGCACTTCCACTGAACCGCCACCACACTTCTTACAGCTACACCTTTCCAGCAAAGCTGCCTGTAGACACCATCCCATTCCAACACTCTCGACCCAGTCTCACTCAGAGACTCATAGTCCTCCTCATACTCAAGCTCATTACTGTCATCATCATCACCTTTAGCGAATGAGAGGTATGATGACTTACTAAGTTTCTTCTCATTAGCCGTGGGATCAGGTTGGAATGGATAGAGTGGCTGAAGTGGAAGGTGTTGATGCTACTGGCAAAGGAACTGGACTGGCCTGAGATAATGAGACAGGCAAAAGTGACGGCACTGCAGGTGAAGTTGATGGCACTGCAGTCTTAGCTGAAGCTTCCCTGGTGGGAGGCTTGCGCTTCTTCTTCAGATGGTACGGTGTTTTGTTCCAGCCATCCTAGACAAGAAAATCTAACTAACACAGGGGTGTAGGTAGAATGGTCAGAATGGGGAGGGGGCTCAAGATATTTTCTTGTGTTGCATGAAAATGGCAATGCTAAACAGCAGATGCTCTGTATTGCTAACAATACAATCATTAGCTAGCTCATTGCACCGACTCAGTAACAGCATTTTATTATTAATTCTGAGGGGAAGGTGGTTAGCCCCCCCCCCCTCCCAATCCCTTAACTACACCCTTGTAACATGAACACCCTTGTAACATGAATAACTCACCTTCTCTTTATTCATATCTGGTAAGAGGTCGACAAAATAAATGTTCTAAAGCATGAAATGGCAGGTCATTAGCAGCTAGTACAGCCTAATGAACCCCCTCTAATTGAAGAGTACAGGTTTAGCTAACCTCAGTTCAATTTATAGCACTTCAAGTCTAACCACTCCGGAAATACCCTTACCTAGAGCCACCTAACCCACATTTTTTTTAGGGCCTGATTTTTAACTATATATAACTTTAGCATACATACACCTATGATAATATGTTTAACATCACATAAGAGCAGAGAGAGATCTATCTTTTAAGCTATAATTTTTATCAAGTTCATACAATAAAGCATATAGAAAATATGGAGCTCCAAAGTTCGAGGTAAAATCACAAAATATTACGAGGTATAACCCTAATTAAAATCAGGAAGGGCTCCCCGATAACTCGCTGTATTGGTGTGTGTGTGCAAAACAGGAGCATTTCAGCACTGCAAAAAGTATTCCAATGCTATGACAATAATATAACTTAATTTTTCATTCGAATAATTTTTTTGCCCATCCGACCCCCTTAAGGATGTCATCAGCAAGACTCTTCCGTGATAAGTAAAGGTGTGGTATGTGTCCTATCCAGATGTGAACTATATATGTGGTGAAGGTGTTGTGGAAGATATTGTGCATTTCTTGTTGTACTGTTGGAAGTTTGCTGGTGATTCTCTTGGATGAGGTTGAGGGCATTGAAGGGGCTGAAGAGTGGGTGGTAGAATTGAGAGATGAAGAGAGAGTCGGCCTAATATTCGGTAGTATGCCCATAGCCAGGATTGTTGAGAGGTTTTTAGCGATGCAGAACTACAATCACTTTCAATATTTGCAATGCCTTTTTCTTTGTAAACCTCAACAAATTGGCCAAAACCAAATCACCCCAGTCAATACTCAATACTGCATGGAGTTTCTCTACAAGTAGAATCCAGTCTCAGCTTTCACCGAGACCCAGGTCAGAGACTGAGGCTGATGAATACAGGAAAGACAGTTGCTTAAATATTACTAAAAAGACAAGAATCCTGTGGTAGTGCAGGAGAGGAAACTGCATTTATACTGGCAATCATAGTGATGAGGGTAGAAGCTAATATTCTCCCTACATTTTTCAGGGACCTTGATGTTTCTGCATGTATCTTCTAAGATACTGGTCCTATAGAGTCATTCAACATATCATTTTAAAGCACACAGAAGAAGCAATACTTTGATAACAAAGTTAACTGTATAGAAGTAAGGGGGGAAAGTTATGGCATTAGAAAGTTGATATTAAAAAATTTCCCTTTGATGTCTCCTGCCCCCCCTTCACTGGTCTTACTCATGAAGATAAAATCCACCATAACTCAACAATGGATCATCTAAATTGCTTCATATTTGAAAGACAGCTTGTACAGATGTTGTGCAATTATATAAGCAACAAAACACAAAAATCTCTTTTTGTCCAAAAAAATGGGGCCCCTTAAATTTATTAAAGACTTGATTCAAGTTAATTATATACCAAAACTTGATTTTGTGTTCATATATCTGATACCAATTTGAGCTTCTGTGTGTTTTACCATTTCATTAGTGTCATGTGTCTTCGCATCTCATTATTATTTAAGGCGTCTTTTAGGTATTAAATTCATATCAATTCCATACTTTACAGTGTTGTTCCAAAGAGCATATTCTCTCACATTTTCCTGAAGCTCAAGCTCAGATTGATGGAAATGACATAATTAGAGAAAGGAATGCAGCAGATCTTGAAGCAAGCATTCAACTGTAACTATGAGGATGATGCACTAGTTCTTTCTAAGGCTGCTACGATTGTTCATGAAGACATACTAAATTCAAATGGCTTTCAATTTATTGGCTCTTTTTTGCCTAACTGCCAGCAAAATTCTGTGCCAACAAACCTCAAGTAAATTTAGTTTCCATGTTACTAAATGGATCCAGCATTAAAGATCAAGATTCAGTAGAATTACAGAGTTCTCTAACTATTTCCCAGGCTATACTTTTCAACTGTAAAAAGAACCATCTCTCGTTGGAGCTACCATTACCTTTGTATATATATTGGACTTAAGGTTCATACACAAATTAGATTAAAAAATTAATTTCAGACCTATATCAGTTGGGTCTTTCTGTCAGTTATGATAGGATCCTGGAGCTTGAAAAGCAGATAGCTTCTTCCATTTGTGAGCACGCAAATGAGATTGGTCTGGTATGCCCCAGGCAATTGAGCCATGGTCTATTTATTGTTGGTGCCCATGCCCGTACACAGGGGGGGTGCCCGGGGGTGCACAGGCACCCCCCTTTCAAAATAATTATATTCATGACAGTAATTGGTGTACATGTATGTATGCATCAAATAGCTAGCTGACATTTTTATTGTTAATCATCAGTTCAACTATACATAAACCATAAACCCTGCTTCATTCCATCAACTCTTAACCAAATGCAATTAATTACTATTCAGATTGATACACCTTCACCAGAAAACTTTAATTATTTCCTGTTATGTTGTACTTTGGACTGCACTCACATGCAGCTGCAAGCTAAAGTCAGTGTGCATAATTTATGCGTGTAAGTTTCCCTTGGAATAAAGTTATGAAAAGACAGCATCAATCTCAAGACATCCGGTCCTTTTTTAACAAAGAATTGCCTGTGATGAAGGAGGTAAGTAAAACAATGGTTAGGCTCTAGCTACAATTGAGATTTGATATTTTACTGTAACTTTAGGACTCCCCAGTTCAAGCACCCAGAATGAAGCTCCAAGAAGCCCTTTTCTACCAACGATTCTTCCACCATCAGGTGATAGTCATAATGTTGAATGTGGACGTGAATGTCAACCTGCCGTCCAAATTTCAAGTCAGCAGTCTTCATCAGGTCTTGAACCACCCCCTTTTGATGATATTGGGACCTTCTTGGATCCAAAGAAGTCTATAGAAAGCATTATTTGCACAGTTAGCAGTCTTTCTATTGATGAAAAGTATTTTTTAATTTATCATCATATAAACCCACCTAGTGTTTTGCCATGTACACAATTTCGTGGTAAAAACCGAAAGTTTAATATTTCTTGGCTCGAAAAATACCCTGGCTGTTGTATAGCTCAAAGTTGGATGCTTTATTTTGTGGACCATGTTCACTTCTTCTTTCTAGTATTAATAGAAGGGATAAAGGTTATCTTGTGAATAAACTTTACTCTAATTGGGCAAAAATAAGTAATAACTTAATTAAGTAACCACTCTTCACTTCAATATCATTGTGAGTGTCTTCAAGATACTGATGTTTTGAAAGGCACAATTGATAATCCTTCTTCCCATATTGATGTGATGGCAAATAGTGCTCTTCAGATACGAATGAATGAGAACAAACATATTATACGTCAAATTGTTCGTGCCATACTGTTTCTGGCTAAGCAGGGGCTTCCTTTTCGAGGTGATAGAGAAGATGTTTGCCTAAGTACGAATCCAGGAAATTTTCTAGCTTTGCTTAAAGATTATGCTGAGACTGATAACATTTTATATAAGCATCTCACCAATCCAATAGCTAGAAATGCAACTTACATATCTCCAAGATCGCAGAACGACATTATTAATGTTATTGGCTTTGAGATCTGGTATATATTGTTGCTGAGGTGAAGACTGCCCAATTTTTCTCTGTGCTAGCAGATGAAGTGAGTTGTCACAATATTGAGCATTTGCCCATTTGTTTGCGGTTCGTTGATAGTGAATGTAATATTCGTGAAGAATTTATTGCATTTGTAAAATTAGAGAGGGTTAGGGCAGTTGACATCGCTGATGCAATCATAACAGCCTTGGACAATCTTGGGTTGTCTTTGAGTAATTTGCGTGGCCAGGGTTATGATGGTGCATCTACAATGAGTGGAACAAAAGCTGGTGTTCAAGCTAGAATACTCGAAAAGCAACCCAAAGCACTTTACACTCACTGTGCCAGTCATTCACTCAATCTGGCTACTGTGAGTTCTTGCTCTGTTCCACCCATCAGAAATTGTATAGATCAAATTAAGAGTCTCGTCCTTTGGATAAAGCATTCTCCCAAAAGAGAAGGGCTGTTAAAAGCAATTGTGGCACGAAACACACACAGGTCAAATCGAGCCCTTCTTCTTAATGTCTGCATAACCAGATGGGTTGAGAACATAGATGGCTGGGAGCGCTTTTCCTTAGCTCATCCATTCTTAATCCATGTATGTGAAGTGATGCTTTATGGGGACATTGATTTTCCTCTGTTTAATGATCGGTGGTCACCAGAAGATAAAAAGAATGCACTTGCCCTATGAAAACCTTGGAATCTTTTGAGTTTCTTTACTCAATGGTAACGATCTATCATTCCTTAATTTACCTGAAAGAAGCAGTTGTTAAAATTCAGGGGGGGAAACAAGATATAGTTTCTGGTGTATCCACAGTCATGCAATGCTATGAGGAGTTGAAGATAGTTGGAAGATTTTGACAGCTATTCCAAGCGTATTTTTGATCACAGCAGTAGAATTGCAGAACAATCTGGCATATCTGTATCAATGCCTCGTATAAGTCAACGAACGGCAGCAACATCGTTCAAACCCACAATTTACATCAGTTGAAGAGTATTTCAAGATAGCTATTGCAATTCCATTCCTTGACCATCTAATAACTGATATTTGTTCGAGATTTACAGCTCACAGTAAGCGAGCAGCTTCCCTTCTACCTGCAAACATCAATGCTAATTCTTCTTTCAGTGATATTAAACAGGCAATAGATTTCTACTCTGATGACCATCCCAATCCAAATATAATCGATGAAGAACTCTGTCAGTGGAAGTCAAAGTGGTTGCTTGTTGCAGAAAAAGATCGTCCTGAAACTTTTAAAGTGACTCTCTAAAGCAGTGTCCTCAATCTCTTCCAAATATCTGTATATTATTGAAGATCTTTGCTACCATCCCTTTGAGCTCTTGTTCATGCGAAAGATCGGCATCAGCTCTCCGACGACTACACAATTATTTAAGGTGTATACAGACAGAAGAACGTTTAACTGCCTTAGCATTAATACATATGAACTATGAAACCACGATAAGTATAGATAACATTTGCAAGTTTATTCTGCAGAAGCACCCTCGAAAATTACAGAAGGTATTTGAGTGACATGATGATATTATTTACCATTTGAGTGATATTGTGATATTGTTTTTTTGTGGTAATGATTAATTATTTGAGGACCAAATTGACTCTCAGAGCACCTAAAATACAGGCCTGGGGAACATACCCATAGACCCCTGCAACACGATTTCTTGATCACATACCAAATTGTGCACCCCCCTTTTCAAAAGTCTGTGTACGGGCCTGCGCACTGCCTTAGATAATTTAGACCATAACCCCTCCAACACAACTGCCAAACTGAAAGACTCCTTTCATTACAGGAATAAGTTTGTTTCAGTTTCCTAGAAAGCTGAACACAGGCAGTCCTCAGGTTACTGTAGAGTTTTTGACAACAGCAACCTGTAATCAGTTACCTGAGAAATATGTTACAGTGCCATCAGTTGTTCTCAAGAAGGAAAGTGTTACAGTCCCTGATGTTTTTAGTCTCCTAGTCTAGTGCTACTGCAAGTGGGCATTTCAAAGAGGCAATATTGACTGAGCACAGTTGGCTTGAACAGGCAATCAAGCTAATTGCAAAAAATGAAGTTGAGAAGGGAGACAGCATAGCCTGGGATGCCTATCTCGCTTCTCATTGTGATGTTAATAACTCTTTCACTACCCTTACTCAACTGATGCCTCTTTTCTATGATCTACTGCAGTGATGATGAAACATGGAATGACTGTACAACTCAAGGCTATACAATTCCTTAACCATGATCAAATTCCAGTTACCGTTTTTGATGCCCAACTCTTTGCTTTAGCCAAGTTAGTGCAGTGGAAGTGGCCCAATACATATGATGAGGGCAAGCATGTAGTTATGATGGGCGGTCTGCACTTAGAAATGGCAATGTCGAGTACTTTTGGGGATTACTTTGAAGGCTCTGGATGGGCAGTTGTACTTACTCAAGCTGGTGTAGCTTCATCTGGTACTGTTGATAGCTTTTTTAAAGCTTCCCATCTTATGAGGACCAGGTATGCTCACCAAGTCAGTGCTGTAGCTTTAGCCAAGCTTCAAGAAGAGGCATATGTAAGCACTGGTGGATTGTTGTCCAAACAGGCTTGGAGAGAGAGTATGAGGGAGCGCAGTCCTATGTTTCAGTACTGGGATACCATACTCAACCTTGAGCTCAAGGGCCATGTTTTTCTTAGGGTGCATCGAGAGAAAAGTTTCTGTCTCTACCTCACTTAAGGAAATTATCCCCTGGTTTTTTGCACCAGATCATTATCATTATATTCGATGGATGCCTGTTCACATTCGTGATATGGAAAACTTGCCCACATCAATTCACAACGAGTTTCATGAGCATGGTCATTGGGTGGTTCACAAAACTAAGAACTGCTTTTCGGCAATGCCCATTGTCAGGCTCATAACAAAAGAATGCGATAGTCAAAGGGTCTGGTGGGGCAGTAGGGCTTACACAAAATCCGTCAGCTTTCAGAAAGTGGCTACTGGCTGGGCCTGAGCAAGCACGGCTTATTCAAACATTTGAAGAGCAATTTGTGATTGAAGAAGAATGGGAATGTTTTCACCATGATGAAGGTCTTTCAACACAGAAGACTTTCAAGTTATATGTTCTTTCCTTGGTAGGGGACTGGAGGCTATTCAAGATATGGGCCCCATTCTAGATCAATCTGAAGAGGTCTTAACGTTAGACACAGGCAATGTCTTGGATGAATCTGTGGTTGAGACTGTCTGTACAATTGAGGACTTGGGAAAGAACAGTTCAAAAGCTACTATATACAAGTCGGTCCTTGTTGTCCGTACTCACTCAATTCATGAGCCAATTAAAAGGAATAGTCTCTCACTCTTTAAATGCCCAAATCTAAAACAAAGCAATCAAAGGCTGTTGAAAATTGATGTGTGAGTGTTTTCACGACTGTACATTGTAGCAAAGAACAGGGATTGTGATTGATATGACCACTTTTTTCAAACACGAAAATCAGCCTTTTCCACCCTCTTTGTCTGAGTATGGAAAGCTACGATCCTCCAAGAAGTCTGATCTTATGAACTTATTATCACCAATGGATGATCAGCATGAGCCTCCAAACTTCTATGGTGCCATGGCTATTGATGATGCTGCTCTTGTTCATCTTCTTCCGACTGCAAGTATCACTACATTTGATGAGTATGCTGATTCTGTCTTTCTGCCTCATCTCAGCAAGCAGCTAGAGAAATGTGTTTGTCTTGATTGCGCATATCTTTCAGTCGGGGTCACAAACAATTGGAAGAAATTTCCTGTCGTAGAGTGTGAACACCAGTGAATGGTAATGGGATTTTGAAACTGTTACAAAGGCGAATGGATTTTTATATCAGCTTTCATCTTTCCAGTTTCTTGT
The DNA here is from genome assembly GCA_028752905.1 of Cladorhizidae sp. MBARI D1340-BT2. Lineage (NCBI taxonomy): Eukaryota > Metazoa > Porifera > Demospongiae > Poecilosclerida > Cladorhizidae > Cladorhizidae sp. MBARI D1340-BT2. The sequence continues at coordinate 39,114,560 of JAQNBH010000008.1, forward strand.
ATTACCATGAGGTTATTCAGTTACCTTCGTAGTGTGACAGTTAAATTGCAGAAACAATCTACAGATATCATAACAGCATATGAACAAGTGTCTGCAGTGCTCATGAATTGCAGCTACTGGCATCTAGCCCAAACATTGAGTGATTAAAATTATTGAGAAAGTCATTGTAACTTAAACTAATATATTTTGTGCAATTGTTCTATTCTGTCACATACAAACTAGTTATCTTTACTATCTTTATTAGTTTATGAGAAACTGCATAAATGGATAGTATCGTCTCATGCTGTTTGAACATGAGAGCTAGCCACACTGCATCACAACATGGTTAACCATTTCAAGTATGGTGAAGAACCTGCCATTTCAAGCATGGTCAGAAGACACCACACCATCTCCATTAATTGACATGCATATCTACAGCAACATCACACCTTTGGCAATCATCAAAAGCTTGCATATTCATCAATCCACTCTTGGTTTGTTTACATTCAGACCGTCCACCCAGCTAAATTTAATATATGTAATTCCCAGTATGAGCTATACTGAATGTTTATGTATTATATCAGGTGACCAAATTTAAAACAAAAATTAAATATATATATAACAGATCCAAATCAGTGAATTATTTTCTAAAAAGGCAATATATATCAAAGTCCATTAATACCTAATTTAATTATATATATATATTAATAATAATTAATAATAATAATAATAATAATAATAATAATAATAATAATAATAATAATAATAATAATAATAATAATAATAATAATAATAATAATAATAATAATAATAATAATAATAATAATAATAATAATAATAATAATAATAATAATAATAATAATAATAATAATAATAATAATAATAATAATAATAATAATAATAATAATAATAATAATAATAATAATAATAATAATAATAATAATAATAATAATAATAATAATAATAATAATAATAATAATAATAATAATAATAATAATAATAATAATAATAATAATAATAATAATAATAATAATAATAATAATAATAATAATAATAATAATAATAATAATAATAATAATAAAATTATAATAATAAAATAATAATAATAATAATAATAACAACAACAATAATAATAATAATAATTAATAATAATAATAATAATAATGGGACTTCCATTGTTCGCTGGAGGAATGGCCGAGTTCTTGTGTGGGATGCTACATGTGTAGGCACTTTTGCTCCTTCGTACGCCACTATGTTACCTGGTGGTCCAGGGTGCATTGCCGACAGGGCCGAGTTTCTGAAGAAGGGGAAGTATGCAAAAATAGAGGCTACTCATTATTTTGTACCTATTGGTAATCGAGACCTCTGGAGTATTTGGGTCTGAGGCAAAGAGTTTTCTCCAAGAGCTAGGTGCACGCCTCAAAACTGAGTCTGGTGACCCTTGTGCCTACCATTTCCTGCTGCAGAGAATTGCAGTTGCAATCCAACGAGGAAACACTGCTGCAGTGGATCCAGCTCAGTACCTGACTTCTTAAATTAAATTTATGCAATATGCATTTATTCTATATGCATGCTATATTTATTATTATTATTATTATATTAATAATTACTAAATTAAAAAATAATAAATAAGAATAATTATGGTGGTCGTGGCTTCATTCAGGCTCTTCAGAGTAGATCCCCAGCTATGTCCATTCCAGTCTTGATCGAACTTCTCACACTTTGGTGCTAGGAGGATGTGCAGTGCCTCCTTCACTGGCTGTTCCTTTTGTCTTCTGGCCTGGTGGAAGATAGTGGCTTCTTTGCACAAAATAGGATGTCCATTATCCCATGCATGTTCAGCAATTGCAGACTTCTCTTTAGAAAACTTTCCACAGGTATCTTGATGTTCTTTCACTCTGGTCTATTGATGGTCTCCTCTATGTAGTATTTCCCATAGCTACAAGGGATGTACTTGATTATACATCACATCATCCTAGTATCCATGACAGAAGAGGAGTGGTGAAGAGCTTGTATGATAGAGCCAGGAGAGTAGTGACTGAGAAGGAGGACCTTTTGAAGGAAGAACATAATTTGAATAAGAGAACAGTTATCCGCAAGCCTTCATCAACCTTTTGTCTGCAACATCTGAATGCAGAAAGGAAGATGAGTACACCAGTACAGGCAATGTGGGGTCTAAAAAGAAGGATCCTATGGTAGTCATTCCTTATGCAGCAGGGATGAGTGAAGACATCAGAGGGTCTGCAGGAAGTTCAACATCAAAGTCATCTTCAGATTGGGAAGAACTCTGAGGACACAACTGAGCAGAGTGAAGGGTGTTTTACCAGCTAATATGCAATCATGCATTGGGTATATACCGCATCCCTAGCTGGAAAGGCCCTACATCATAGCCTAGCTATATAGCCCTAGTATAGCTATATAGCTGTAAAGGGTCTAGCATAGCATAGCTATATAGCTGTAAAGCATAGCTATATAGCTGTAAAGGCCCTAGCATAGCATAGCCCTAGCATAGCATAGTGTACTTATTTTGTCCTCTAGAACTAGTGCCTGAGCTTACCACTGCCACAGGTTTATACATGAAGGACAGTTGTAGTCGTTGGTGCAATAAATTATCATACTTGGCAAAAAAACAAAAAAACTGAATAATCATTTCACCGCGTTTAGACTGGTTTTCGCAAATCAAGTCACATAACAAGGCATGAGTTAACAGTATGTTATCAAAAGTGCTCATGATTACTGTCTGAGTTACTATAAGACCACAACCAGTCAGATGAGACCCTACAAGTCGGAGCATGTCAAAGTGTGATTTGCGGTTAGGACTTTGGAGCTCCATAGATTCTGCAAACTTCACTGTATGAACTTGATATAAAACTCAAATGATAGTGTGCTCTCTTTTGGTATCAAAAAAGTTGCTACTATGTAAAGTTACATGCAGCCAAAACGGGAGTACATGTACATCAAAACCAGAGTAGTACCTGAATCAGTTGAACTTCTGTTACTGATTGGAAAGTCCTATATAGCTGTGGTAGAGAAAGCCCTACTCTACAATTTGAGGTGTTGATTTAGGCACTAAAACGTGGCAAGCATGGGGTGCAGGGGGGAAAATTACAAAATTCCATTGAATTTCCCCCCCAGCACCTGCGCTGGTCGTGGTTTAGCACATGCTTCCTCTAGCCACAGATAACTGGCTAGCACTTTCCTATGGAAGCCCAACTACAAACAGTTCAGGCACACAGATTTTGAGGACTCCACTTTGGCTGCATGTAATTTTATCACAATTATACCTATGCAAATAAAATTAATATTACAAGAGAGCACACAGAGAGAGCTATCATTTGAGCTATTCTATATAATATCAAGTTAATACAGTAAAGTGTATAGAGCTTCAAAATAGTAGCCACAAGTTGTTGTTGTTGTTTTTTAGTATTTATAACCCCCTTCACATGAACATTAAAAAATATATCTCCAAGTTGTAGTCTTTGGTTTATACAATCACAGTTGTTATAGACATTCAAGACTTGATGCTGGTGTAAGTTAATGGATTAGGTGCACTGACCTTACTTCATATTCAAGTTCCAACATATAGAATTTAAAAAAATATCATCAGCAAGCATACTGCATTGGCTACATTTAGGTATATAAATTAGCATGAATGTGTGCAAAGATGTGGTACTTTAAATGATAACCATGGTTTTCAGACTTGTCCCCCCCCCCCTTAAAATCATGTCCACCAACATTGCAGAATCTTTGTTTTGTTCTATATAGGAGCCAGTAACTAGGGACCCATACATTAACTAACACAGTAACTAGGGACCCAGCTCTCGTACATTAACTGATGCAGTAACTAGGCACCAAGCTGTCGTACATTAACTAACACAGTAACTAGGCACCAAGCTCTCGTACATTAACTGATGTAGTAACTAGGGATCCAGCTCTCATACATTAACTGATGCAGTAACTAGGCACCAAGCTCTCGTACATTAACTGATGTAGTAACTAGGGATCCAGCTCTCATACATTAACTGATGCAGTAACTAGGCACCAAGCTCTCGTACATTAACTGATGCAGTAACTAGGCACCCAGCTCTCATACATTAACTGATGCAGTAACTAGGGACCCAGCTCTCATACATTAACTGATGCAGTAACTAGGGACCCAGCTCTCGTACATTAAACTAGGGACCCAGCTCTCATACATTAAACTAGGGACCCAGCTCTCGTACATTAAATGACGCAGTAACTAGGGACCCAGCTCTCCAGGGGCGATTCTAGGATTCCATTTAGGGTAGTTCTGATTTACCTGTAATAAGAGGTTAAACTATTTTTCTACTTCTAAAAAGCAACAACAAACAAAGAGTAACATCAAATTTGTTCCAGTATATATAAACAATACAGTTTACCTAAATAAAGTTAGTCATTGAATACCAATAGCAGTAGCATCCTTCTTGCATGTTTACTTGAAAGGAACGAACCAAGGCATGTCAAGGTCCTTTGTCTTCTGTCGATGGATTTTCATCATTGACAAAGCTGAGAGTTCTCTCTTCAGACATGGTTGACCTGAAATACGTCTTTAGAGTTTTAGCTGGCTGTTAGATCGCTCATTTTCACATGTTGTAACTGGTAGTGTGCACGCAATCCTTAGCAGTACTTGAATATTAGGGAACATGTCCATTTCACTACTGCATATGTCTGTTGTAGGGATTGTTGGCCTTTCTTCTTCAGTGGTAGACACACTTCATCTTCTTTGATATTCAGTGCTAAACAATTGAGGTGATGAAGATCGGTCAAGTAGAGTTGATATACCTCATCAAGTGAACTGTTGCTACTTTCAGCAACCATGGATGGAATTAAGCCAAGCAACTTCACAATGCTTTGATGAACCCTGCTAAACCAATCTTGTAACTCCACCAGAATATGATCGAGAAAGGGAAGCATAACATTCCTTCATAATACACTTCCGGGTTATCTGCTGGTGCATTAGCTCTATAAACTTGCTTTACTACTGCTCTAGGGATTGAAATGGAAATAAGTAAATCCTGGGAGAGCTTAGTCATTTCTTCAAACCAAATATGAAATGTAGACTCGCAGTCTAACTTCAGTAGCTGGAATTCATGCAGCACTGAAGACACTTGTTTATATGCTGCTATGATATCTGTAGATTGCTTCTGCAATTTAAATGTCACACTACGAAGGTAACTGAGTAACTTCATGGTAATACAAGAAACTGGAAAGATGAAAGCTGATATAAAAATCCATTCGCCTTTGTAACAGTTTCAGAATCCCATGACCATTCACTAGTGTTCACACCACAACAGGAAATTTCTTCCATTGTTTTATTGACAAAAGGGTACAATTCAAAGAAAGTAGAGTAAGAGTCTCTGCGATTAACCCAGCGCATTTAACAAACATCATTCAGCTTAAGTTTGTTTTTGCCATCACATGCTCTTCAATAATTTTCTCAAAGAAGCGTTGCCACTTTGGCCAAAAAACTTGGATGCCTCAGATAAAGTATCACTTGCATTACTGATGTGTGGGAGTGAGCAGGCTTTGACTATGCAGAGGTTAAGTTGATGGCATTGACAATGACTATAAAATGCTATATAGTAGAGCACTCACTCTGATTAATCCTTAAACACCACGTCTGCTAGATGACATGTTGGATGCACCATCATAGCCTTGCCCTCCAAATCAACCCCCCATGTCTGAAGGCGGGTCATAATAGCTGTTGCTAATGCACCTCCTGTGATACGCTCCATGGTAATAAAATCCAGAAACTCCTTCCGGATATTAAAATCCTTGTCCACAAACCTTACTGCAAATGAGAGTTGTTCTGAATTACGTAACTTCATCAGCTAAAATAGAAAAGTATTTAGAATATTTAATTTCCTCTACTATTTCATCTCCACAGTTTCCCCAACAATAGATTCTGGACGGTGTTTGAGGTGTAGATAGCATTCATAGGTGCACTTTGTAAATGTTTTGCTAAAATTTTGTCTGTTCTTGCTCTGAAATGTACAATCTCAATAAAGTTCCCACTATTATGACATTTAGACTCCATGGAAACTTCTCTATGCCCTCTCAAGGAAAGGCCTTGTAGTCCGCAAAACATGGCACCCTCTATTAATGATTTAATTACTTCAAAGTTGTGCTTCATTCTTTCTTCTCATTCCCTGCTTATTAAACTTCCAACACTTGATGAAAAGTTAGAATGAATTCGTATAAACTCAGACATTTTAGACATAGAATCCAGGTGGTATGCATTCTTTCATGACAAAGAAAGACAGAAGATTGTGAAGTCCACAGATGGAATGGCTCAGTTACAAGTATCCCTAGTCTTTGATGGCCTGCTGTATCAGGAGAAAACAGAGCCACATGCCCTGCAATAAACACCATCTTCACTTGGACTATAGATTAGCCATGGGTGGTTTTGCACCCACTGAGTCCTAAATTTCCATTAGTGGGATAATTAATACGGCCCGAAATGAAGCGTACAATTTTCATTTTTTGATCATCAGGCAACCCATGCACAAAATTGTGGCCTTGATGCAGCAACGTGAGTGGGTGGAAATTCATTAGGGAAATGGGGGGCAGTAGCACTACCGGAGAGTGATGGTGTGGTATCAGTGGCCATGGTGTGATTGTTAGCAGCTGAGGATGATGGTGTGTCCTGTTCAGTGGTGCCAGCATTGCCAATCAAGGCTGAAAATGATGGCGTACTATTATCTTGGTCAATAGTGCTAGTGCCAGCAATAGCAGTCGGTACAACCATATGTAGGATAAATATAAATAAATATAAATAAATACACCATATATAACTGTGGTATTCTTTATTAGGGTATAGCCTAGATAGAATATAAATAACTAAACTTGTAAAGATTTTGTTTATTGTACTCGCTCTTTTCCAGTCAGACTAGTTTGGTCTTCCATGCTCTTCCTTTTCCTCCGATAACAAGCAGTCTACTGTTACAGCAAGAGGGCTAGATTAGTTTCACAAAGGAAGTCTGCTATGCAGTGTCCTCATCAATGTCTTGCATATATCTACCTACCCTTTACCTACAGATATTGCGTACGTCACTCACACATCACCCCATACCAAGAGAGAATATCAGGTAAGTGCCTACGCTTGACAAGCCTGTGAGAAACAAACAACGGAAAGAGTTGGGACTCACCAGAACACTGCCAAGGGTTTCTCCAAACTGGCTAACCCATAATAACAAGGGTAGTTCGTCCGAACTCAATGAACTGGCCTGGACACCTGAGCTCTCGTACATTAACTGACACAGTAACTAGGGACCCAGCTCTCGTACATTAACTGACACAGTAACTAGGGACCCAGCTCTCATATATTATCTGTTGCAGTAACTAGGGATCCAGCTCTCGTACTCTGTCATTCTAGAGCATTGTCCATCTCTTCTTATCACCAGGTTTACCGCTTCATGTCTTCATAAGCCCACATTATTTAAGATAAGCTGACCCACTCGTATTTTATGAATGAACATATGATGCATAGCTAGATAGATAGAGAGAGAGAGAGACACTGGTTGTTAAGCTGAGCACTTATAGGAGTCAGTCGGAGAGAAATGAGTACGTAATATCGATCAGGAGCTTAACAAGCAATGCCCATGTGCAGACATGATCAACTATTTATATGAAAGGGTCATCAAGTGCATACACTAGGCCAGCTAGAAGTGGTATGGTCAAACTTTTGCTGAGCAGAGATCTGGAGAGTATCAGATGCAGATATCCCATCTACAAATTTGTTAGTTGCCAGAAATAGAAGAAATATGAACTCAGCAGAAGAGGATAATCAGGATCAATGCTTAACAAATTTTAGCTGCAACCAACAGTAAAGTAAGTAGGTGCCTAACAAAATGTGTAGGTGCTTAAATAGATAGCAGCTGGCTTATTAACAACCAGTTGATAGATAGAGAGAGAGATAGACAGATTCATCATGCAGCGGTAAGTGACAATTTGCCTGTCCAATGATCAGTGTGGCTTACTTCACTTGTCAATTATACTACAGAATGTACTGCAATATGATGTGCTCACTGAGAATACTTTTTCATTGAACTCATTAGCCAAGATCAGACACAAGCTGCTCTAACAGTTGTAGCCACATCTCTCCTGGTCATTCTTTCTCCTGCCTTTCTATCCCTCAGCTTCATAAGAATTGAAGACAGCATGCTCTACACTCAGTAGACCTCTCTCACATACCAAGAACAGCTTGGCAAAGAGTGGCTCCACCTGAGTATACAGTGTGGAGGGAGAGGAGAAGGGAGAGGAGGAGAGAAGGGAGGGTTAGGAGAAGGGAGAGGTCAGGAGGGAGAGGAGAGGAAGGAGAAGGGAGTGGAGGGAGGAAGAGGTCAGGAGGGAGAGGAGGGGACAGGAGAGAGAAGACAAGATAGGACAATAGGGAGAGGAGGCAGAGAGGGAAGAGGAGGGAGGTAGAGGAAGGGAGGGGAGGGAGAAGTAAGAAGAAGTGTAAAACAAATATAAGAAGATGGAAGAGGGTGATGAGGGGGAGAACATGACGAGAGTAATAGGAAGCAGAGTGTTCCCAACACCACAACCAGCAATATATCCTCACCACATCCATGCCAAAGACATTCACAGCAGTCTGAACCTCAGCCAGCTGCTTCTCTGTGAGAGGTTTCACCACTGCAGTATCCACTTGTCCCGCCCCATCCTCTCCTCGGCTCCACTCACCTTGCAGTTGATCAGAAGGCAGCTTTTAGTGCTCCGATACTATAACTAGACCCTCCGACCTGCGCAGAGATAAAAGATACCTAATAAGGTAAATTCAAAAAGGTGCCATAAAAACAGTCATAATGTTCTGAAATATGAATGTACATGGACCGTTTTAGTAGAGATGGGAGTGGTCTTTCATCATCACTGGATTTCTTCATCTCAGGAGATGTAGAGATCTTGGGAAGAGGGAGAGGGGGTGGAAGAAAGCTGGCGGCAATCGGTGGGAGGGGAGAGGTGTGTCCCCACCAAAACTTCATAACTGCTTGGATAAGGAAGAAGAAGGGGGTGGAGGGGGGGGGGGGGAGGAGAGCAACTATGAAGGAGTGGAGAAGGATTATGGGAAGAGAACGAGGAGGAGAATACGGGAGGAAGAAGAAAGAAGAGTAGAGAAATAGGAGAGAAAGGAGAGGAGATGACAGGAAGAAGAGAAAGGCATGTAGGAAGATGCACATGAAGGGAATAATGATACAACAAAAATCATCTAAAATACAATCTTATAACCAGACCACTCGTTCCATGTAGCAGTTTCATGGTTCTCCTGAGACCACTCGTTCCAAGCTGCAGTCTCATGGTTCTCCTGAGACCACTCATTCCATAGTCTCATGGTTCTTCTGAGACCACTCGTTCCTTGCAGCAGCATCATGGTTTTCCTGAGACCACTCATTCCATGCTGCAGTCTCATGGTTCTTCTGAGACCACTCGTTCCATGCGACAGTCTCATGGTTCTCCTGAGACCAGTCATTCCATGCGGCAGTCTCATGGTTCTCCTGAGAGACCACTCATTCCATAGTCTCATGGTTCTTCTGAGACCACTCGTTCCATGTGGCAGTCTCATGGTTCTCCTGAGACCACTCGTTCCATGCGGCAGTCTTATGGTTCTCCTGAGACCACTCGTTCCATGCGGCAGTCTTATGGTTCTCCTGAGACCACTCCTTCCATGCGGCAGTCTCATGGTTCTCCTGAGACCACTCCTTCCATGCGGCAGTTTCATGGTTCTCCTGAGACCTCATACCATGCGTCAGTCTCATGGTTCTCCTGAGACCACTCGTTCCATGCTGCAGTCTCATGGTTCTCCTGAGACCACTCATTCCATAGTCTCATGGTTCTTCTGAGACCACTCGTTCCTTGCAGCAGCGTCATGGTTTTCCTGAGACCACTCATTCCATGCTGCAGTCTCATGGTTCTTCTGAGATCACTCGTTCCATGCAGCAGTTTCATGGTTCTCCTGAGACCTTGTACCATGCGACAGTCTCATGGTTCTCCTGAGACCACTCATTCCATGCGGCAGTCTCATGGTTCTCCTGAGACCACTCATTCCATAGTCTCATTGTTCTTCTGAGACCACTCGTTCCATGTGGCAGTCTCATGGTTCTCCTGAGACCACTCGTTCCATGCGGCAGTCTCATGGTTCTCCTGATACCACTCCTTCCATGCGGCAGTCTCATGGTTCTCCTGAGACCACTCATTCCATGCAGCAGTCTCATGGTTCTCCTGATACCACTAGTTCCATGCAGCAGTCTCATGGTTCTCCTGAGACCACTCGTTCCATGCAGCAATCTCATGGTTCTCCTGAGACAACTCGTTCCATGCGGCATCTCGTGGTTCTCTTGAGACCACTCGTTCCATATAAGCAGTCTCATGGTTCTCCTGAGACCACTCGTTCCATGCAGCAGTCTCATGGTTCTCCTGAGACCACTCATTCCATGCAGCAGTCTCATGGTTCTCCTGATACCACTCGTTCCATGCAGCAGTCTCATGGTTCTCCTGAGACCACTCGTTCCATGCAGCAATCTCATGGTTCTCCTGAGACCACTCGTTCCATGCGGCATCTCGTGGTTCTCTTGAGACCACTCGTTCCATATAATCAGTCTCATGGTTCTCCTGAGACCACTCGTTCCATGCAGCAGTCTCATGGTTCTCCTGAGACCACTTGTTCCATGCGGCAGTCTCATGGTTCTCCTGAGACCACTCGTTCCATGCGGCAGTCTTATGGTTCTCCTGAGACCACTCATTCCATGCGGCAGTCTCATGGTTCTTCTGAGACCACTCATTCCATGCGGCAGTCTCATGGTTGTCCTGAGACCACTCATTCCATGCGGCAGTCTCATGGTTTGTCCTGAGACCACACATTCCATGCGGCAGTCTCATGGTTCTCCTGAGACCACTCATTCCATGCGGCAGTCTTATTTGTGTGCATGTTTCCTCCTCGTGTCTTGTAGGAGAAGTTGGATTCTGCTTGCATGTCTATCTAAGAGCAGCTAGGAGTCCACAGTCTCCTCAGCAGTAAGAGATTTGCCTCTTACCACACCCAGCATCACTCACCCCCTGCCAGAGTCACAGGTCTTGGGGGCATCTCTCTTCCAGCATATCCATCACCATGTAGCACCTCTAGATCGACACAACACCGGTCCTTTCATAACACTATAATATTGAGACTAGTCATGAGTCACATGATTTCATGTGACCTTTTTTTAGTACAATTCTGATCAATTAATATATTTTGCATTATGTGCATTTTAAATTTTTTTATCTGCCCTGAAATAGGCCGAAGTAATTTGGTTGAAACGTGGTAAAAAATTATTTAAGCTAACAAAAAGGATTTTATGACATCAGCCTCCATTTCCCTTATCATGGATGTAAGCAACTTTATTGAAAGTGGGTGTGAGGAGTGAGGGGTTGGTGCATGACAGTTTAGGGGTGACAGATGGAATTTTGGACTGGTTGATCCTAGAATATGCATGGACATCAAAATGGAAGTCCACCAGTTCTTCATTTTGCTAATAACACAACTATGCTTGTATTAAATTCTTCAACAATAGAATGTCAATGTAGCTATATAGTATGCCCCGCACTTGCATTCCTAATCATGTTTGTGTTGTTCTTGTTGTTGTGTTGTACATGTAAAGATGTGTTCTCTATTCATGGTGATCTATATATATATATATATATACAGGTATGCATCACCACAATAATTTGATGCATAGTGAACTTTTGGCTGACAATGCCCACTTTATATTTCCACGAAATACATCAAGAAATGATTACAACTACCCAGGTGTGCAACCAGAACCAATCTCTCAGTACTTCATCTACTCTGTCTATAAGACCAAGAAAACGATAGCCAAGCTGGGCGACATCCCAGCTATTGCGAAGTCAGCTGACCCCCTAGTTACCTGACCCCTTCTCTTTGCCAGAAAATAAGAGTTAAGATGCTTTAAACAATATGTACAGTGGTAATTGCTGTGATGTCTTGTGTGGTAGTGGAAGAGGGGATGATTTGGTCCATTTCTTGGTGGTTTGTGGGAATTTTAGAGGAATCATCAGGTGCTAGTGGATGAGGTGGATAAAGGAGTTGAGAGTGTCTGGATGAATTTGGGGAAGTGGGTAAAGGATAATGGTGGGAAAAGGCATGGAAGGAGTAAGTATATGATATTGGAGTGAGTGTATATATTGTTGGTAAAGTGGTGCACAGAAAAGAAACAAATTTTGTGTGTTGGTTTTTGGATGAATTTTAGTTTGGGTTTCATCCCCTTCCCCCCCTCCCAATTATCAGAGACTGCAAACTTCCACCATCCTGCAATCAGAGACTATAAACTTCCACCACTCCCTGCAATCAGAGACTGCAAACTTCCACCACTCCCTGCAATCAGACTGCAAACTTCCATTCCCTTTGAAGGGCTGGAAACAGACATAGTTGTAATTATTTTTAGACTTTCAATTCAACTAACACTAACTGACAGTCTAAATGACATGTACTGTGTCACTGTCAAGGAGGGTGCCCACTAACTTATACAATAATTGCTTCTCTGTGGCACTTCCCAAAACACTAGACACTTCCACTTATGATCGCTACAATTTATTGTGCATGTGGTAACCTCACTCAGCATTATTAGTCCTGCTGCACAGCCTGGAGACACACCCATGTATTGCGTTTTCTAACTCTATGAATTTCACTTTAGAAATTTAGATTCATATGATGTTTTTCCGTAACATGTCAAGTCAGGAAAATCATGTGGAAGTTTTAAGCAGGGTGGTAAGACCATATCGTCACTGGGCTATCACTAGCTGAAAAGCTGGGGGTAACTAGGTAGACACGAAGAAAACCTGCAATTCGGAGTTGAAGGAAAATTATGGTGAGGAGCTTAGAGAAGGATAGGTGGGCTTCAGGTCGAGATTTCCTACCACTTATGCTGATAAAGTGAATTACAAAGAAGGTATAATTATTATAGCAGAACTTATCAGGAACTGTCAAATACATTAAAAAAACAGTATTAGGTACTATACTAAAATCGCATAACATTTTTATGCTCAACTGTAATCGAAAGTTCACTTGAAATCTTGACTCTTTGCTCCTACAAAAGCACAAGAGGCCATCACACAGACAGTTGCCATCTTATTAGCAAGGAGTTACCCGGACAAAAAAAGAGAGAGAAGGAGGAAAGTATATCACAATTGATTTCATAATGCAAAATCTCGTCTTAAAGTTAAGTGACACATAGTGAATCTTACTTACATGGTGCAAAAATGTCACCAATACATAAAATAAAAAAGCAAAAACACCTCTCGTTACCTTCTGCCTGGCTAACTTATGGAGGGCCAAAATGCTGCAAAAAAAGGCTACTTCCTGTGGTCAATATATATATATATATATATATGCCGGTGGCTGCCAGGGGAATACGTAATGGTAATATTGATAATAGACACTCTATTTCCTGAGTATGGCTGCCTTCACACTGTGATCATCTACTGCTTGGACCTCGGCAAAGCTGCATGTATAAATCTATATGTGCTTGCTGCACTTTTATGGTTCAGTTTGCTGCTACCTCATCCTGTTCTTAACTTTTCCCTCAGCTTGTAGCTTTCACACTTAGCTGCTCTTACTGCTTCCTCTTCACCAAAAGAAGAATAGCACGAGGAAAAAGCAGAGGTAAGAGAAGCTTCAGTAGCTATTGGAACCCGATTATACTCATACAAGACAGCAGACAGTGGACATATATAGCTGTACATGAGTGAACGGCTTTACTCCTCATTCCCATGAATCTCACTTCTGGAAGTCAATTGACTATAATAGACACAATAGTGGTTATTATTTTGTGTGTGCATGTGTGGGGGGAGGGTGTGTTTGTGTGTGCATGTGTGTGTTATTTTTATACATAATATTGTGAGACTGACAAACTATGTGAGAAAATGTGGAAGCAAGCAGTTAAATGTTTGATCCAGTTGTGGAGAAGTTAACGAGTTAGATATTCAGTTTGTTGGCACGTCTGACAAAGGATTGAGCACATCTATAGTGAAGAATAGAGCAACAAAAATAAAATACTATAGTGCAACCAGCTCAAGAACACAATGAATTGAGTACGTAGCAAAGCAAACAGGGATTGCAAATCCTAAGCATGGTGGTAGTGGTGTGTGTATGTGTATGTGTGTGTGTGTGCATGTGTGTGTGTATGTGTGCATTATGTGTGTGTGTGTGTGGTGTGTGTGTGTGTGTTAATCTAGCTAGCCAGCAGCCCGTTTTTACATCCGAAAGAGGTAAAGGTACTTCACAAGAGGAATCCACTGCCATTATCTTGGCTACCCAATCAGGTAGCTGAATGACAAACATGCTTAGAAATTATCATTGCAAAAAAAAGTGTTCTAAAATCTTTGTACAGTGAGCTAGAATTTGGATTGCCACAACACAACATGAGAATCGATAGTTTCATCAGGTATGGAGGCAGGCAGGCCTCACAGCTTGAAGACTTGAGCTGCAGCAAGCCATTCCAACCTTTGTTGGGTGAAAGAATAGCTGGTATATCCTTGGATGGATAAGTTAGCAGTATAGGCACAGCAGATAGTACCTTGATTTGTCTCGAAGTTCGAGGACCTAGTCTCGCATAACACATTTTTTACCTCCTTGTGCAGGCTAAGAAAAAGTTGGAATCTGATTTTATACTGAACTGCATGACCAACCCATCCTCTTCACATGTGTTAGTTAATCAGCACATTCTGCTGGTACAAATCCTGCGTAGGCAGTCCTTGCATATAGGTTCAGAGGTGTGTGTGCATGCATGTGTGTGTGTGTGGTAGCAGTGTGCTGATGTGGTCTATGACTTGATGATAAAAATGTCAATTATTATCTATTAACACATCTAGATTTACCTGTCTACAGAGATACCTCTGATAATTTGATCCTGGCATATAATTATAATACTTTGTGTTACAGTATAGCATCCATATCCATAATGGCATTACCGATTGTAGCCAATACCAAATCAATGATTATTTCATTACCTTTGCTTTCAGTGACTTGTATCTTTCGGTTTTCTGGCTTTGGGTTTCATGACTTTCGGTTCCCTGAGTTTCAGTTCCCTGGGTTCAACCCAACCTTGGCGCAAAGAGTCATCTCGCTTGACCAACTCATGAAGAATTTTGGCAATGTTTCGGCTGTCATCAATACCACTGTGGTGCTTACCGTCCAGCGTCAAATTGAGCTCATTCAGCATGAATTCCATCCCATGAGGCTTCTTCCCAACTATGGCTTGAAAGTAGGACTTGATATTCACCCATCGCTTCAAGTAATCTGGATAAGAAAGCTGAATATAATCACAGTTTTTTGACAGTCCACTTTTAAGGTCCCAATCCCCACAAGTCACAAAAATGAAATTGACTCCCTCATTTAGCAAGCCCTCTGATTTCATCCATCCATCAAACATCTTCAATGCCTCAGGCAGTATGGGCTGTCCATCCACCATATCTTGTGTGATTCCAGTGAAATCTATTATGAATGAGTTCAGCTTGGGATGAATGATGGGCTGGATGTAAGTATGGAAGGTCGCTTCAGTTTCAAATGTATGAACATTGATCTTGAGCACTGGGAATTCTATCATCTCCATCACATTCGGACAACCTTCATCTCGGTTGACAACAGCCTCAAAATCCAGCACAAGAAAATAGTCTACTTTTTCTTCGGGTAGTTTCGTAAAGTCAAACAGCGGAGCTCTATACTTGGACGTGTAAAGTGGGAGTGAGTAGTCATATCCACCTCCCAGTTCATCTGGTTTCTCAGCCATAAAAACAGTCAAGTTTTACAAAGATGTAGACTCTCTGAAGTCTGTAGGGGCCTAGAGTATATAGATAATTTTCAAAATCAGTGCTGGTACCCACCCTAAAGCCTTACACATTAGCTTCGACACTGCTACATCACGCCCCTTTTTTAGCTATACGCCCTTTTTTGTACACGCGTCATTAAAAATAAAATAGGGGAGTCGGTGTTGCAATATCTGGTGACCCCCCTTTAAAATCACCCCCGGTCACTGCTCTGGTCACCAAGTACTAGGATACGGTGACCAAGGGGTCACTGTATCCTAGTATACAGAGACCACCGTATCCTAGTATACAGTGACTTACCACCAGGATGGAGTGACCCCTTCTCGTCAGCAGTTCATTTTAGAATCAACAGTACTAGATTCAATGAGGGGAATAAAGCATCTGTTATTGCCAAGATATTAGTTCTGTCCTATCCAGGATGGAATGCAGTTGTGTACTAGACTTGTGGAACTCATTACCTCCTTTAGACTTAGAGAAACCACTACATGTAATTAAATCTAACTTGATGAAGTTTATGCTCGAACATTTTACTGAAACATTTGTGTCTACCAACCCTTGTACTTTCCATTATTTATGTCCCTGTGCTAAGTTTTCTCAAAATCCACATCCACCTTTGTTTTCGTAGTTGATGTGTTTTCTTGTTCTTTTCTTGTTCTTTTGTTCTCTACAATATATTATATGCATTTTGTTATTAGTTTATTCTTTTTAATCAAAACATGGCAATCAGTTCTGGACTGATTGACCTTCAGTGTTTATGTTTGTCTATGTTTATTCGGATCATCCTTGAGCTATTTGTTTCACTTTGCTGTTCAAATATTCACTGTAAAGCATTAATAATAATAAACTTCGCTATCCATGATCTTCTGGATGCAGTTGATTTTAGACACTAGGATATCAGTGAGGCAGACAGCTGAAGATTGCATTTTAGAATAGTCTAGGGGGAAATATTTGTCTTGCTTAGTTGAGACCTAGCTGAGTGAATTTGAATAAGAGAACAGTGGCAGTGAGAACAGTGACTGACCCCTCCTCTGAATGGACCATCCTCCGAGTTTGTTGTGACCTGTCTAAGCAGGCAGGAAGATCGGAGGAGGAGGGGAGGGGAGGGGGTTACCCGCCCCTTTTGGTTCTCAAAGAAATTTTTTTTGTTCAACAATATTAATCAACAACAAAGACATACACTCTAGGTAGGACAGACCACTAAAGACATGTTAAAATTTACACTGACTCTGTTGATTTTTTTAATCAAAGGTCACAGTGAGTGGGCTGTATTTATCAGCTTTTATATGAAAATGTCAAGAAAGAAGGATTCTCAAGAGGCTGCATGAAGCTGACTGCCATGTTAAAAAGGTAACCAGTTTAGTAACAATTTATATACTAGGAATAGGATGGAATATTATTTTTAACTTCATAAACCTATAGGTCTGCTGAATCCAATTATGTGGAAAAGGACAAAGAAAACATGCCCTACAATGTTTACCACATTGAACTCTGATCCAGGTAGTAGTGTTAGTGATGCTATTAGCAATGATCATCTATCGACACCCCAATCACTTCAAGTGCAGTAATTCTATCCAAAGATCCAACCCCAACCACTTCGAGCAGTGAAGCTCTTGACTTGATCACAGCAGCATGTGATTGTTTGAGAAACTGGGGCAAAGTGTTGATGATACCCAGAGATTCCAATACCTCACTTCGCACACTGCACCAGTTCTTTCTGATACACTTCACTCTCATCAAGTCACTAAGCAGGGAAAATCCTGGACAGTGTCTTTCCAGCATCACTGGCTTAAAAAGTTTCCATGGTTGTCTTACAGTCAGGTGCTTGAAGGGGGAATTTGTTTCCTTTTTCCAGAGCAACCCAATAGAGGAGGTTGCCAAGGGGGAAAATCTGGTTTGCTAGTGCTTTCAGCGTGCCCAAAACCCCTTCACCAAAACCCTAGGAAAAGATGGTATTCTTATTTGTCATGAGCAGAGCTCTATGCATCGTCACGCTGCAGAATGGGCAGATCTCTTAAGGCATAATTATTCCAGTCCTGTAAGTAGAGTAGATGGCAGCTTCTGAAACAACAAGAAAAACATGCAGAGAAAAACAGAGAAATTCTTCGCCAAATAGTATACAGTGTCAAGTTTTAGCTAAGCAGGGCTTACCTTTTAGAGGTCATAGGGAAGACAAAGTTGATTTTTCAGACTGCTCTGTTAATAGGGGAAACTTTGAAGCCACATTGCAACTCCTTGGAAAAAGTAATGCTACTCTCTTCTTTTTTGCGATAAAAATGAAGTATATAAGCAAAACTATACAAAATGACATTATTCATGCATCTTGTAAATTACGTGAAAAGTTAACCAATGAACTGAAAGCAAACAACTTACCTTTTACCATCATATATAGCAGATGAAGTGACTGATCTCATGCAAATCAGGAAATCCTTTCTGTGTGTGTTCGGGTTTTTTAATCTAACTACTCCACAAAATCCTCATATTAAGGAGTACCTAATTAATCTCATTAATGTTGAGAGAGCAAATGCCTCTACAATTACAGAAAAAATCTTGGGATCATTTCACACCCTTCCATCTACTTAAATGCTCGAAACATTCGTGGTCAGGCTTATGATGGAGCAGCTGTAATGTCTTCTGCAATAACTGGTGTCCAAGCAAAGATCAAGCAAATTTCACCTCTGGCTTTGTACACTCATTGCTTTGCTCACTCCCTTAACCTTTCTATTGCAGCTTCATGCAAAGTCCAAGAAGTAAGGAACCTCATTGGCATGATAATGAGTTGTATTTTTTTTTTAACAACAGTCCTAAGAGACAAAGGGTTTTTTTAGCGAGCTTTGGATGTATATTTGCCAGCATCTCGATGTTCCTGGTCTTTGTAAGATGGGTTGGGTGGAGCACTATGCTTGTTTTGAAATCTTTTTGGAGATGTATGGAATGTTTTGTGACCTTTTTGGATGCTATTATTTCACCCAGTGAGTATATATCAGCATTTGCTTTTGGATGACAAGAGCTGGAATTGGGACAGAGAAACAAAAGTGAAAGCTCAAGGATTGAAGTCTTCACTTCCAATCCATTGCTGTATTTATTGTCACAAAAAAAAGTTCTTGATGAAGTGAAGCCACTGGCTTCAAAATTACAGAAGTAAGATCATGATGGAGTCAACGCTTACAAGATGGTATATAGATTCCAGTATTGAAAATATCAAGGTAACATTGATCAGCTCCTGGTACAATTCTGAGATCCTTCCACTTGCTGATGCCATTGGTGTTTCTGAATGTGTTCCCAGAAAGACGAGCCTTCAGCGGAACCTTACTAATTTCCCAAGTTATATTATATAGCCCACGGGAGCACTATAAAAGAGCAATTGCCATCCCTCTCTTGGATTCTCTCCTGGGTCAAATGAAGGAAAGATTTTCAGAAGATCAGTGTCATACTAATGGCCTGCTCCACCTTGTACCCTCTATTATAACAAGAAGTGACAGAATCTGTTGACTAGTGTGTGTTTGAAATTTTACTTCATTGGGAAGGTGACCTTCCATTTCCAATGTCACTGGGAGCCCTAGCTTAGAAGGTGGAATGTTGTCTGGCATAGCAAGAAATATGAATTTGAATCTTCTGGTACGGAAACTCATCTACCAGATAATCTGCTCCTAGCTCTTGGTGCTTGTGATAAGAATTTGTTCCCTAATATTCACTGCCTCCTAGTAATTGCTTGCACACTATATACCCATTCCTAGTGCTGAGGTGGAAATGTCATTTTCTCTTCTGAGAAGAATAAAGAGGTCCACTATGAGTGAGGAGCATTTGTAAGATCTTTCTGTTATTGCCATGCACTATGGGGAATGAATACCTGTAGATAAAGTTTGTCAGGCATTTGTTCAAGTCCATCCCAAGAAGATTGTTTCACGCTTCTTTGTTTGACAACTGATTTATTATGATATGATTATATGATCTGAATTGTGGGTGTTTATAATGATATGCTGATGATCTGAATTGTGGGTGTTGGTGTGCATGGCCTACCATATATGGGTGTGGTTAAGGGTGTGGTCATTGTGTGTAGGTGTGGTTAAAGGTATTGCCACAACAACCTCCCTTTTAAAAATTGCTGGATCTGCACCTGGCAGGTATTTCAGTATCTGGTGATCTCCCTTTAAAATGACCCTAGAGATCACTGTATCCTAGTTCTCAGTGACCTCTTGTCACCAAGTACTAGGATACAGTGACCCAGGGAGTCACTATAT
This sequence comes from Cladorhizidae sp. MBARI D1340-BT2, assembly GCA_028752905.1. Classification (NCBI taxonomy): domain Eukaryota; kingdom Metazoa; phylum Porifera; class Demospongiae; order Poecilosclerida; family Cladorhizidae; species Cladorhizidae sp. MBARI D1340-BT2. Next base: position 39,134,614 of record JAQNBH010000008.1, read on the forward strand.
CCCAATAGAGGCATGATTTTCTTTTAAGCAATGGATGTGAATTTTCACCCTAAAGCAATTGACTTCAATATTTTCCTGGTCATATTCCATCTTTTTAAAAACATTACTTCTGGCCATGTCGAATGAAAATGTAGCTAGTAATAATAAAGGTCATTTTGCTAACCAATTAAGTCTTGACATCTTCACCATGTCAACAATAGAGCATCACTAGTTATGAGTCAGTGACCTTACTTCCTGCCCAAGACAAATCACAGCAGTTGCCATGGACAGTGTGAATTTGGATTAAGCTATGATTTTTTTTTTTTACAGATGAAAGATTATCATTTTGTGCTTGCCTATATATCCATTTAGGAAACATCTCTTTTCCTTGAAAATGCCTGGCAGTTGGGAGTCTAGGAACATTTCAAATGAAACTGATTGGGTATACAATCCAGTACCTTGAAAGCATGCTCCTCCACAAGCAACACAAGTGTTCATCTTTCAGGAACTAGAACAATAATATTTTGAATGATATATATATATCACATTCCATGCAGCTGTGGTTAAGTCTATACATTGGAGACAGAGGAGGTTGGAGACCAGAGTAAAACTAACATGTGGATGCATGCAGACAGGAAAACTAAAGACGTCTGCCATCGCTAAACATTCATGAACCCCACTACCACCCAATCTTGTGAGAAGACTTCAAATGGAGGGTTTTCTTGCGAAGAAAGCTCTGCACATCCACCTCAAACCAAAGGATCAGAGCTTCAGTGGACATGTAGGGCTTGACTACCTGAAGTTGCTGGATTTCACGACTATGCCCACTATTCATCATTGCCATGGCATAAGTAAATAATTTATCATGCAACACCTGATGAAGGCCAAACCATATCTATTGATCGACAGTGGACAAATAATATTTTGGTTAGAAAGAGCAAGAAAAATATCTGTTAATATATGACATTTATGCTTTTGTTGTTTTAATTATCCATAAACAATCCACCAGACTTTGCTAACTGCATCATATCAAATGCCAGAAAGCAGTTGACTTCTGCAGAGAACCTAAGTAACTATTGTTATCATAGTCATTTTGATGATACTGACCAACTGTAGGGGGCAATCTACAATTACTTAGTTTGTTTGAACTTATGACCATTTCCAAAACAAGTGCAAAACAATATTCTTCTCAATAATCAATTTGAATTTTCTCACTCTATGTTTCGGCTAGATGGTCTAGCTAACTAGCTTTCATCTAGCCAAAACGTCAAGTGAAGTTGATTATTGAGAAAGTCATCGTATCTACATTACGTCAACTGAGAGTTTGTTGAGAGGAATACTCTTATTTTCAATCTCAGTCAATAAACTAATGTGACCAGACTCTCTGTTTCCATGTGTGGGTGATGTGATCGCTGGGGGTTGACTTCAATAATTTAAATGTCCATGATATATACTGGTTATTAAGTGCAGAGGGGATGGCATAATATGAAAGGGCTGGTGGACGCCCCCAGGATATTTTTAAGTCGCCTACACAATTTTAGTGTTTAGATTGATTATGATGATCTCAACTCTGTATAAATATGAATCAAAATTACTATATCAAGTGAACTCACTAACAAGATCATGGATGGAAGATTTTCTATAACAGTGTATCATTTGTTTCCTCACAATTAATTATTTTGATGTCTGGGGGAAAATTACTTATTGTGCCTGTTCAAGGACCTATAAGTTACCACTACTATATACATGCATATGTGTTAGTACCAAAATGTAGATCTTCTGTTTATAACTGGAGAGGGAGACTACCAAAAATGCTCTCCAGAACTAGGGGCCCGCATTAGTAATCAATGGGAGCAAGAATAATAAGCATAAGCTGGGGTTAGTCCCCCACCTCATGACTTCTAAGGTTGAAAACCTGGGGTTTGAGAACTTTCAATACCTTGATCGTCTTTTTAAATACTTGACCTTTGTCATAACATCAAGATCTGTTGCAGAATTGCGGAATAACCACGACTCAGCTTCTAACTTATTAAAGAATTGAAAGTTTTATCCAAGATGGAGACGACCCATCCATTTACTGCCAGAGTATATAGAGCAATCAACTGGGTTAGAATATGAGACTTCATCAGAGATCAAGCTCCTTGCTGGACGCAGATCTTATTCAAATTAACCACCACACCCATATTTGAGGATTGTGTTTGTCCAACCTGTTACACACCCATTCAAATTTCCTCTACCTTCCTTGAGCATATCACCACCTCTCACTATTGTGCCATTATAATAAACAGTATATTGGGCTAACTTGAATCTAAACAAGTTATCTATTGGCATACTGCAAAACAAAGAAACAAAGGCTGTTCCCTGGAGTAGGGGGTTGGAGGGCAGTTCAGAAGTCTCCTCCCTCCAAATAGATTGAGGAAAAAGGATAAATTGAAGACTATTAGCTACAACAAAAATATAACGAAATGAATTATATATAGGGACAAAGAGCTGGCCAAAGAGAGTTCGTTTTGGGATTGGGATGGGGGAATATGTGCCAAGACATATGGGACACTACTATCAAGTATTTGCTCTTCTCCCATCACTTGAGTACATTCTCATGACAATTCTGACTACCTTACCTAGCACCTTTTCCTTCACCTCTGCGACTGATCTACACAACATTAGGCCTACTACCCTCCCTTCATCAGCTTCATTTCTCTATTCTGCCACCTACTCTTCAGCCCTTCAATGCTCTCGACCATCTCAATAATCTTCCTCAATCACTAGCAAACTCGCCAAACTACAACAAGAAATGTTTCCACAAAACCTTTATCATCTCACATCTACCATCCTGACACATACCACACCTCTTCTTGTCACCCAATGTCGTCCTTAAAACCTAAATCTTAACCTCACTTCTTTACTGAATCCCATAATTTTTCTTTCTCTTCTTTAGCTAACTTATACCAATTGAGGCTGGATTCGCCTCCCACCTCTTCCAACCACTCTTCCTTTGAACATTTCCCACACAATTTCCCCATGAGCCTACTAGCTTCCCTCCCACCCTAAACTTCTGTTTCAGCTCACAAGACTCTGCCAACAACCAGGACAATCACTTAACAGTGCTACAACTTTTTTCACTAGCCTACCTTCAGCAATCGCCATCGACGTAATCATTTTGTTTATCCTCGAGCTTCCTCCACCCCAAGTCCCCTCTTACTGCAATCCATATTACTCCATCCCACCAGGTTCTATTCTCTTGAATTATTCAAATTCTTGCAGGCTGCCTTACCTCCTGTCCACCACACTTCAGATGCATGTTCTAGACATGGCCAAGCTAGTATATACTCCCATGTTAGTTTACCTCTGTCCACTTTCATCTCTCCAAAAACAATTCTTGCCCTCCATTTCTCTGCTTGTTCCTTCATTTCTCGAAAATGAACATTTCCTCTCATCACTGTCAAACCACACCCCATTCTTCATTCTCTCCTCATTAATCTCTCCCCGCTACACTTTCCACTGACTATCATTGACTTACCCTTCTCACTGTTAATCCTAAATCTCCATTTCATTGCTGGGCATGAGGAGGTGGTGGGTAATTACCCGCCACCTCATGCCCAGCTTTAAGGAGTGTAACACTCTCTCCAATGCTCTGACCAATACTTGGACTACATCACCAAATTAACAATACTTCCACCATCCTATTCCCACCATACATCAACATCTCATCACCATCTGGACCAAAAACCTTGGCCCTTTTGAATCCATTCACAATGGTGTATATTCTCTTGGAATCCAACCTGCTGCATCATCTAGTTCACTTCCTTGCCATAGACTCTAGGATGTCAATTGGAACATCTTCCCCAATCTTTCCCCAAAACCTCCATTCCAGCACAACCCCGTTTTCCCCTCTCAAAATTTGACACCATTACTTCTTTCCCTTAAAGTCAACCCAAAATAACTTACAGCTACTCCCTCCTATATAGCTCTCTAATGCAGCCACCATCACTCTCTTAATCAACTTCTTCACACACCTTCTTGCATTCTTATATTCCTCTCATTGCCATAATAACCTACATTGCCACTCCTATATTTCTAAGCTTCCTACGGATACTTGTGCTTGGATGGCTACTTCAGCTCAATGAGACCACCAGCTCTTAGACATATTTGTTAGTTTTTTCTTCTTCCCTATACCTTCTTCTTCCCTATACCCAACTAAGCCACCAAAAACACAATACATTTCCAAAGTTCCCAAATTCATTGTACACCTTCTCTGTCCTTTCCATTCCTAGTATATATTGTCATGCATTCCCCCCATCTTCGTAAACCCTTGATCTGTTGGTATTCTTCCCATTCCACCAACTCCAGGTTAACATACCCCATGCCCACAGTCACATTATTGCCCTCCTCTGCCTTCAGTTCTACCCACATAGTTCCTTCAATCCTCAGTTGCAGCCTAAACCTGTTGGTCTTCTTAACCAGCAGTCCTATTCCACCACTTACATGCTTGGCGATTGTTCACATACCAATCAGATCCAGGTATCTTAACCTCAACCTCTGCCCCCTCCCTCCCACCCAAGCTAAAAAAATGTTTCTGCCAGACCCAGCACATGTAAATCTTCCTTCTTCAATATGCACTTTAACATCCACCTCTCTTGACCACAATCCTCTACAGTTTAGAAAACAGAACTTAAAACTCTGACGTCCTCCCAGGGTAACCCAAGCTACCTGGTAAGAGAGTAGTTTACTTTCCACTTCCCTCCTGTTCAGATACATTATTATTGAAATATAGGCATAATGAAAGAATTTTCCTAGATAAATATGAACTCCAAATATAAAACAGATTTTAAGCAGTTATAGTAACAGGTAAAGGGTCCTTTAAATGTTCGTCCTACACTGGTAAACATTTCTAGTCATATATATATTATATATATATTATAATATATAGCTTATAAGAAGTAGTTCCTCATATAACACCACAACTAATCAATCATTGACCATGTTCATATTTATTACTCAAGTAGATAAGTGCCTATATTATAAAATCAAGATCTATAATTGTCTCAAGGATAGAGAGGCAAAGGTCATGTGAGGAGTTGGAGCTGATTGGATGAAGTCTGGAGGAAAGTGGATGTGGTTGTTAATTATCAAATAGGGGTAAAAGGAGCTTGCCCTGAGCATGTCTGTTTGAGAGAGTGGGCAGTTGAAGAGTAGACAACAGGGAGGCATGATCATAATAAGTTCATTGGTGAGGGCAGAGTCGAAGTGCAAAGTATGTTCAAGAGCTTTGGAGTTGCAGGAAAAGGGGGGAAGTGCCCACACAGAAGAGGAGTAAGGAAATACTAGAGTAGTGAAAGTCTAAGTGTATGAGAAGAAAATAAATTGTAATAAAGGAATTATTTTCCTAGTACAAACTATTTTGATGTGAAGATTCCAGGTGAGGTTTGAGAGCGAGAACAATATAATATATAAATAATTCAAGTGGAGTGTTGTTATAACTAGTTTAGGGGAGGAGGGGTTTTCGAGTATATAATGATCATGCACTTAAAAATGGGAAGATAGCCGGATAGTATAATTATATCACTTCAGTGTCAGATTGTATATACAGAGTTGGAAGAAAAGAAAGGGATGGGAAACAGTATACTTATTCACATGCATTGTAAGTAACCAGTTACCCGGTATTGTTGAAGATTTGTCTGGTAAGTATTGTGTTCTGAGGAAACCAATTGGTAACCTCAGGTAGGAAAATGTGCAATTGCTGAATTATTCAGGTCAGATATTGCACGATCATTTACCGGATCTTTGGCTGAATAGCTGAACCAAGAAAATTTGTTTTTTTAATGCAGTTTGGATCTCCTGGTGGTAAAATAATGACAAATACAATATTTTACTGTTAGGTATGGAAATTATACACGAGATAGATGGATTAGTCGTGGCAATGCTAGTTTGGTACTAAAATTATGACGAACAGAAATACTTATGCGTGAAGTGAAATGTTGATACATAGATATGCAAAAGTTAGAAGAAAATTGATGGTTTTAATGGTTCCATGCCTACTACTTTTGCAAAACATGCTGGAAGTGTTTTAGGGGTCTAAATCGGCAGAAGACACGGTACTTAGAAGCTAACCAAGTGAGTTTTAGCTGGACTTCAAAATGAAAGTCCACCAGTTTTTCATTTTGCTAATAACAAAATTATGCTTGTATTAAATTCTGTAACAATAGAATGTCAATGTTATATATATAGTTTGCATTCCTATTCATGTTTGTGTTGTTCTGTGTTGTACATGTAGCTGTAGACACATCCTCATACACGACCCTTTACCCATTATTGCCATACATGTACGCATGCGCAGAACATCAATACTGCCAGTTAATACCAGCATTGCTATTCTTAAGAACCTATATATACCTAGTTGCATCTTTGATCAAATGACCAATAGCTCTATTATCTATGCTGGTATTAACTGGCAGCTAAAGCATTTCGACGGACCCCAAACTAAGTTGCAGCCACACGAAGAAACCAGCAGATCGGAGAGGAGACTAACCCGAATTAGCGCCCACCATCACGATGACTGAAATAAAGTGCCCATTCGCCGGCTGTACGTATATCCTACCAGACCTAGAACCCACACTAGCAGCTGCAATGCTGTCAGCCCACGCCCTGAACCACAGAGCGACTGCACCAACACAGGCAGCCAGTGTAGAGAAGGTGAGGAGGCCAGACATAGAGAGGAGACCATCCAGGATAGGACCACCCCAGAGAGAGAAAGCATGCTCCTACTGTGGAGGAAGGGGCCATGAGAAGAATGCCCCCACCAGGATCAGAAGGACAGAATGCCCAGCATTCGGGGCCACATGCGCCGGCTGTGGCAAGCCCCACCACCTTGAAAAGGTATGTAGACAAAGGCACACACAGCAGGAGAATGCCATGAGTGATTACATGTGTGTTATCAATACTTCTAACACTGCCATAGAGCACCACACGTACGACCAGACCAGACCAGCGGCAGATGGGCCAAAGGGACATCAAAACCACAACCACATGTACAGCTCCAAATCGAAATAACCACTGAAGACTATGCTCACCTAGGACACACCTTGGCCACAGGCGACAGGAAGATCACTGCATGGGCGATGGCGTACACAGGATGTCAGAGCTGCCTCACAGGTACACACATCCTCAAGGAACTAGGCTTGACTGCTAACAACCTCATCCCTGTAAGACTACAAATGAGAGCAGCCAACAACAGCCACCTCCACATCTTAGGAGCAGTCGTCCTGAGATTTACTGACACCAGCTCAGCACTATCTACCAGACAGATGGTATACGTGTCCAAAGACGTCAAGAAGCTATACCTTAGAAGGGGGCCCTGTGCAGACCTGGGCTACAACCCACTGAAGTTCCCAACAGAGGCAATCTCCACCATGGAAGCAGAAGAGGATAGCCCCAGGGCCACCGCAACTATACTAACCACCAAGAGCTGTCAATGTCCCAGAAGATCCACTCCACCTCCACTCTCCAAAACCCTGCCATTCGCTGCAACGGAGGAGAACAGGAAGAAGCTGGAAGACCACCTCAGGAGCGCTTATAATAGCAGCACCTTTAACACCTGCCCACACCAATGCCTCCCACTCATGTCTGGGCCACCCCTACGGCTCATGATAGATCAAGACGCTACACCTACAGCCCACCATAACCCCATACCAGTCCCCATCCACTAGCAGGAGGAAGTGAAGGAAGGCCTCGACCGGGACGTCCGTCTAGGTGTCTTGGAGAAGGTACCTATAGGCACCCCCACTACATGGTGCCACCGCATGATCATATGCCCCAAGAAGAATGGTTCCCTCAGGAGGACGATAGATTTTCAGGCACTCAACCAACATGCCACCAGGGAAACTCACCACACCCAGTCCCCCTTCCATCAAGCACGATCAGTCCCCAGAGAGACCAAGAAAACAATCTTTGATGCCTGGAATGGATATCACTCCTGTAGTGTTATCTTGAGCTCAACAATTATAATGTAGGCAATGAACCAACTCAACTTACAGCACGTGAGGAGCGCATTATATACAGCTCCATAACCAAAGTAAACATAGAATGTAATGACGTAACAGAAACTACATACTAATAATAGTCTGTTTATAGTTTACACCACATCTCCCTTTCTTAGGATGTAAGCCTTTCGGGAGGGCCTATAGGTGCCCCAGTTCTTGAACGAGTCATGACTGGGCTGCGACATTGAATGGTTGCTGGGTTTGGGTGGTGTTCAGGCACGACATTCAATTGACTCCGATTGCGTCGAATTAGTCCACTTGGAGTCTCGATGTGGTACGATCGGGGTGCACTTGCAGTTGCAGGTGTGACAACTCTGCCTGAGATAGGCCTTCCATTCGTGGTAACCCAAATATCAGTGTCGATGGGTATGTCTGGTAGGTCTCGAACTCGATGTCTTTGGACAAAGTCTTGTTTCTGTCGGTCTTTGATCTTTTGATCGCAAACTCTGAATTTGTCAAGGTATGACCATTGAGGTGTGAGGTCTTTCTGGATGAGAGGTAAGTCAGAACGGATCCTTCTTCCCATCAGCAATTCGGCCGGAGAGATTCCACACCATGGAAGTGGCGTTGCTCGATATGACAATAGAGAAAGATATGGGTCACATGAGTCTTTGATTAGTTTCTTCACAGTTTTCATAGCGCGTTCTGCGTGTCCATTACTCTGTGGGAAGTGGGGGCTGCTGGTATCATGCCAGAAGTTGTAGGCAGTTGCGAATTTGGCAAACTCCTGGGAACTATATTGTGGACCATTATCACTAACAAGGATTTCTGGGATGCCATGTCGAGAGAAGACACTCTTCATTGCTGCGATAATCCCCTGTGATGTCGTGGTCTTTAGCTGGATGACTTCTGGGTATCTTGAAAAGTAGTCCGTGACGATGAGGTAGTTCACTCCTTTGAGGGTGAAAAGATCAAACCTAATTCCTGCCAAGGAACAGTGTGGTAATGAGGTGGGCATCAAGGGTTCCTTATTAGGTGCAGCATCTAGAGTACATTCGGGGCATATCTTCACGAGATCTGTGAGCTGTTTCGATATGCCAGGCCACCATACGGATGTCTGGGCTCTGAGACGGCATCTGATGTAGTTTATTCAGGGTCTCCTTCCTGAGTGATTCCGGAACTACCACTTGGTTGCCGTTCAATAGAAGGTTATCACCCAATGTCAGTTCCCCCTGCATCTGCCAATATGGCTTGGCCAGTGAATCGACACGATTTTTGTCAGGCCAACCATCACGGCAATACTTCGTGACTAGAGTACATGTCGGGTCGGAGTTCTGAGCACTGCGGTACACGTCTAGCCGCTCTTTGCTGGCTGGTAGGTGTGCGATAGTCGTCTCCATTAGCTTTTCTGCTAATTCCTCAAGGGTAGAGTCCCCTGTGGTTGATGAAGAAGGTGCATGTGAGAGAGTGTCGGCAGTGTGTAGGTCCTTTCCAGGTACGTGTTGGATGGTATACTCAAACCTATGAAGTCTCAGACGAAATCTCAGGACTCGAGGTGGTAAACTGTCAAGATGTTTCCGCCCCAACAGTGGTACGAGTGGTTTATGATCCGACTCAATGGTGATGTGCTTGCCCAAGATGTAACTGGAGAACTTCTCACAAGCCCAAGTGATAGCGAGAGCTTCCTTCTCTATCTGAGCGTAGCGACGTTCGGTATCCGTCATCGATCGTGACGCATATGCAATGGGTTTCCAGTTTGTTTCAGCTTGCTGTAACTGCACTGCACCTAAGCCATAGGATGAGGCATCCGCTGAAATCTTGGTCTGCGCCATTGGATTGTAGAGTGCTAGTGTAATGGGCTTTGAAAGCTCCTTCTTGACTGCTGCAAAGGCTTTGTTCTGTGCGGGGGCCCCATATCCATGCACGAGACTTGCCCAGTAGCTCACATAGCGGTTGAGTGAGTTCTGCGAGATTGGGAGTAAACTTCCCTAACTGGTTTACCATTCCCATGAATCGCCGAAGCTTGGGAACAGAAGTTGGAGAAGTCATCTCAGTAATAGCAGTGGTCTTGTCCGGATCTGCTCTGATACCTGTTTCATCGATCATGTGTCCCAGGAACTTGAGGCTTTTTCTCCCAAATTCACACTTCTGTGGGTTCAGTGTAACCCCTGCTGACTCTATACGTTTGAGTACGGCCATAAGGCGAGAGCCATGTTCTGCCTGGTCACTTCCGAACACAAGGATATGTTCCATCTGGCAAAGAACTCCATCCAGCCCCGCGAGAATTCCACCCATTCTTTTCTGATAATGCTCAGGGGCGCTAGATATACCGAATGGTAACTTATTGAAACAGTACCTTCCATCAGTAGTGATGAAGGTCGTCAATAGCCGTGAGGATTCTGTGAGAGGAATTTGCCAAAACCCGCTATTGGCATCTAACTTGGAGAAGACGTTGGCTCCTGTGAGTTGTGCTAATGTTTCGTCCACCTTTGGCAGAGGATGGACTTCTCTGAGAACACTCTCATTCAGAGGTTTCAGGTCCACACAAATCCTGAGTGCACCCGACTTCTTTGGGACCACCACCATTCCCGCACACCATGGGGTGGGCACATCCACTTTTGAAATCACTCCCATGGACTCCATCTTCTCGAGTTCTTCAGTCACCTTCAATCGGAGTGGTAGTGGGACATTTCGTGGGGTGTAGAGAGAGTACGGCTTCGCATCAGGTTTGAGTTTTATCTCATACTCTCCACCCAGGGTGCCCAACCCTTTGAAGACCCTAGGAAATTTCTGCCATATGTCCTCGTATCGATTTCGTCCATTCTAGCTGCCAGTTTGAGTGAGGTGATTGCTGGTAATCCGAGCAGGTTATTTTTCAGACCTTCTACCACATCTGCTGTTGGGTAAACTTCTGTATACTGGAAAGGCGACAGGTGTACTGTCCGAGGACTTCCAAAGAATGTTTTGCTGGCCCAATCAGATGTTTATCTGATGTGTTCAGTTGTGGTTTTCCTAACTGAAGCCAGGTTTCTTGGGAAATGGCTGTAACTTCAGCTCCTGTATCCAACTTGAATAGAACTTCGTGGTCATCAAGTCTAAGAGTGGAAAACCACGATTTGTCCTGATTAGTGGTTGTGTGCATCGTATCCAGGAATGCTGTGTCCAGACTATTCTCTTCGGATAGAGTTGATACAGTTTTTGAAAATCAGCATGTACTGTAGTGGCCTTTACGTTGGCAACGGTGGCAGACTGCGTCTTGTGCAGGACATTTGTCCCATGGATGCTGTTCCTTCCCACAGCGTGTGCACAATTTACTTTGAGTAGGGTACAACCTTTGCCTTTCATTTCTGCCTCCTCGGTTGCTGTGTTGAGGTCCCCCACCATGGCGTCTCCTGTGGCCTGTAGCCGGGATAGCCTCGAGACTGGCCCTTTAACCCCTTTGAGTACCTTTTGCTGCTCGTGGACTGCCTCCCTTTGTCGGATCGTCTTCTTGGCCGATTCTAAAGTGAGCTTTGCGTCCATCTGCATCTTTTCGGAGAGCGCAGTGTCTCTGATTCCGACCACAAGTCGGTCGCGAATAATCTCATCTTTGAGGGTGCCATACTCGCAGTTCTCTACGAGACTATATAGAGCCATAATAAATTGCTCGGCGGTCTCTCCCTCAAGTTGGTGCCTACGATTAAACCGTGCGCGTTCAAATATAACGTTCTTTCGCACCTTGAAGAACTCGTCGAACTTTCCGAGGACTATGCCGTAGTCCTTTCTGTCGTCTTCCGATGCATTGGTCGAGGTAAGAACTGCCTCTGCCTCGTCGCCTAAGCAGTAAAGGAACGTGCTGATCTGTCTCAGCGCTGTCTCGTCTGCTAAACCCGACGCCACACGATACTGCTCGTATCTCCACTTCCAACGGGTCCAGTCGTCTGGGTTCCAAAAATTAAACGGATCGGGAGGTTGAAGGCGTATCTGAGACATAGTGTCACCGCTGCTACCATGTAGTGTTATCTTGAGCTCAACAATTATAATGTAGGCAATGAACCAACTCAACTTACAGCACGTGAGGAGAGCATTATATAAAGCTCCATAACCAAAGTAAACATAGAACGTAATGACGTAACAGAAACTACATACTAATAATAGTCTGTTTATAGTTTACACCATAACTTTGTCCCACTCCACCAGGCTGACAGACATTATACCACTTTCATTACCCCATTGGGTCGATACCGCTACTGGACCACTCCACAAGACTACATAGCCTCCGGAGACGGTTATACCAGCAGGTACGACAGTATAGTGTCCCTCATCCCAAGGAAGACCAAATGCATTGACGACACTCTCCTATGGTCCGACTCCATCACAGACTGCTACCACCAAGCCACTGAATGGCTGGACATCTGTGGTAGAAACGGAATAACCCTGAACCCTGACAAGTTCAAGTTCGCAGAGGACGAAATTGAATTCGCAGGATTCGAGATTACCAGGTCGACCGTTAAACCCTGCAGCAAGTTCATCAGGACAATCACAGATTTCCCCACCCCAAAGAACATCACAGATGTCAGATCCTGGTTTGGCCAGGTTTCATACTCCTTCAGCATGACTAAAGAAATGCAACCGTTCAGGGACCTACTCAAACACACGGAGAAATTTACATGGAGTGAGACTCACCAGAAGGCATTTGCAGACTCCAAACTAGCCATCACAGCTGACATCGTCAAAGGAGTAGAAATCTTTGACAAAAGCAGAGCCACATGCCTGGCAACAGACTGGTCCAAGGATGGGATTGGCTACTGGTTATTCCAAAAGCACTGTCGTTGCCCATCCAGGGACCTATTCTGTTGCAAGACAGGCTGGAAGATAACACTTGTTGGCAGCAGATTCACCCATGGTGCAGAATCTAGGTATGCCCCCATAGAAGGGGAGGCCCTAGCAGTCGCCGATGCCCTGGATAAAACCAGACATTTCGTCCTAGGCTGCACCCACCTTACCATCGCAGTAGACCACCGGCCACTGCTGAAGATCCTGGGGGACAGGTCACTGGACAAGATCAGCAACACACGGCTCAGGAACCTGAAAGAAAAGACACTCAGATACCGGTTCAACATCATTCACATCCCTGGGGTCAAAAACAAGACATCAGATGCCCTGTCCAGATACCCCTCAAGGCCACCACACCCAGCGAAGATGACCCTCCCTGACGACATCCACTGGATTGATGACCAACCACAGCAGCCTCCAACCCGCATCCCATCTAGACTGATGGCAGGCATCCCCACAGAGAATCACTCCATCTCACAATTGGTAGAATCCACAAATTTGGACTCGCTAATGGCAGCCCTGGAGTCGATCAAGCCCATAGACTGGGAGCAGGTTCAAACGGCCACCTCGTCTGACGAAGACATGTGCCTCCTCCTCTCCACAATCGAGGAGGGTTTCCCAGAGGACAGACTCCTCGTCCCACACAACATCCGGGTATTCCATAGCATCAGACACAATCTATACTCCATTGATGGAGTAGTGGTATATGGCGACCGACTTGTGATACCATCAGCATTAAGGCCAACCTGCCTGATGGCCCTACATGCAGCCCACCAGGGGACCTCATTGTTGACATCAAAGGCAGAGACCTCAATATATTGGCCTGGCATCAACAAGGACATCAAGACCACCAGAGAGGAATGCAGCTGCTGCAGTAGGATGGCTCCATCTCAGGCAGTCCTACCCCCAACCACACCTGTCTCACCACCCTACCCATTCCAATACCTATGTGTCGACTATTTTCACCACCTGGGAAGGTCATACCTGGTCATTGTTGACCGGTACTCTAACTGGCCTATTGTGTCCCATGCATCTAATGGGGCTCAAGGTCTCATCAGCATACTCCGCACCACATTCTCAACATATGGCATACCAGAGGAACTAGCCACAGATGGTGGACCAGAATTCGCGTCATACCTCACCAAGACCTTTCTCAAGAACTGGGGGGTGCATCACCGGCTGAGCACAGTAGCATTTCCCCACAGCAATTGCCGAGCGGAGGTGGGGGTTAAAACGGTAAAAAGGATATTTGCCGACAACACCAAGCCAGATGGGAAGATAGACATACACACCTTCCAACAGGCCATCCTCCAATATAGCAATACCCCTGACCCGACAACGAAACAATCTCCGGCCAACTACATCTTCGGCAGAACGACCAGAGACCTCATCCCCATCCTCCCTGGGAAGTACAAGCGTCTACAACCTTGGAAGGACCTGCTGGACTCAAGGGAAACTGCACATACACACAGGCACCAAGATGCCCAGGACAGATGGACCCTCCACACCAGGCCTCTGACCCCACTCAAGGTTGGTGACCACGTGAGGGTACAAAACCAAGTAGGCCACCACCCCACCAAATGGGACAGGACTGGCTCTGTAATAGAGGTGCACCAATACCACCAATACCTAGTCAGACTTGATGGCTCCGGTCGCACAACACTGAGGAACAGAAGATTCCTGAGGGTCTACACCCCCATCCACCAACCAATACCAAGAAACACCTCTACTCCCAAGACTCTGGCTCCAACACCCCAATAACACCCACCCCCGAGCCCAGGCAGATCTACTAACCCACCACCCCAGGAGAGTAACTCCCCAACTCGACCTACCACCCCTCCCCCACCAGAGATCTCGAACCCAAGCCAACCAATCCAGACTCCAGCATCACCAGCTGCCCCCCTCATTCCGAAACAGGGCAGCCCCCAAACACAAGGCCCCCCAACCACCCCCCCACCACTCCGAAGATCCACCAGAGATAGGAAACCACCGGACCGGTTACACTATTAACTCAGCCTTTATGGCACACATAAAGACTTGGAGATAGACAATACTGTGCAATAGCTAGATAACATTATACACTAGCTGTAGACACATCCTCATACACGACCCTTTACCCATTATTGCCATACATGTACGCATGCGCAGAACATCAATACATGTACTGCTAGTTAATACCAGCATTGCTATTCTTAAGAACCTATATATACCTAGTTGCATCTTTGATCAAATGAGCAAAAGCTCTATTATCTAGTTAACTTACACCAGCATCAAGTTTTGAGTGGCAACTGTGATTGTACAAACCAAAGACTACAACTTGGAGACATATTTTTTAAAGTGCTTATGTTCATGTGAAGGGGGGACTAAAATTATCTTAAAAACCCCTTGTACTATTTTGGAGCTCTATAGATTCTGCACACTTTACTGTATGAATTTTATATATATAATAGCTCAAATGATAGATCTCCCTGTGTGCTCTCTTGTAAAAATCATAGGTTTAACTACGCTAAAGTTACATGCAGCCAAACCGGGATACCTCAAAATCTGTGTGCCTAATTGTTTGTAGTTGTGATTCCATAGGAAAGTGCTGGCCAGTTATCTGTGGCTAGAGGAAGCGTATTCATTAGGCACTAAACCACGACTAGCGCAGGTGCTGGGAAGATAAGGAATTTTGAAATGTTCCCCCCTGCACCCCCTGCTTGCCACATTTTAGCACCTAAATCAACACCTCAAATTGTCGAGTAGGACTTGCTCTAGCCACAGATAACAATGGTCCTATCAGGGAACAGAAGTTTAACTGATTCAGTTTTTAGGTACTCCCATTTTGGCTGCATATAGTTATACCTATGCAACTACAGAGAGATCTAGCATTTGAGTTTTATATCAAGTTCATACAGTGAAGTGTGCAGGATCTATGGAGCTTTAAAGTCCTAACCACAGATCACACTTTCCAGACATGCTCAGACTTGTTCCCCCGTAAATGGTAAAGGGTCATCTGACTGGTTGTGGTCTTATAACTTGGACAATAATCATGAGCACTTTTGATAACGTACTGTTAACTCATGCCTTGTTATGTGACTTGATTTGCGAAAAACCAGTCTAACCGCGGTGAAATGGTTATTCAGTTTTTTTGTTTTTTTTGCACCAACGACTACAACTGTCCTTCATGTATAAACCTGGGGCAGTGGTAAGTTCAGGCGCTAGTTCTAGAGCACAAAATAAGCCTTTACAGCTATATAGCTATGCTATGCTAGGGCCTTTACAGCTATATATATAGCTAGGCTATGATAGGGCTATATAGCTATGCTATGCTAGGGCCTATACAGCTATATAGCTATGCTATGCTAGGGCCTTTACAGCTATATAGCTAGGCTATGCTAGGACCCTTACAGCTATATAGCTATGCTATGCTAGGGCCTTTACAGCTATGCTCTGCTAGGGCCTTTACAGCTATATATATAGCTAGGCTATGCTAGGGACTTTACAGCTATATAGCTATGCTATACTAGGGCCCTTACAGCTATATAGCTATGCTATGCTAGGGCCCTTACAGCTATATAGCTATGCTATGCTAGGGCCTTTACAGCTAGGCTATGATAGGGCCTTTACAGCTATATAGCTATGCTGTGCTAGGGCCTTTACAGCTATATAGCTATGCTATGCTAGGGCCTTTACAGCTATATAGCTATGCTATACTAGGGCCTTTACAGCTATATAACCAGGCTATGCTAGGGATGCGGTACACAATGCATGATTGCATATAAGCTGGTAAAGCACCCTTCACTCTGCTCAGTTGTATCCTCAGAGTTCTTCCCGATCTGAAGATGAATTTGATGTTGAACTTCCTGCAGACCCTCCTGATGTCTTCACTCATCCCTGCAAATAATAAGGAATAACTACCATAGGATAGACCCCACATTGCCTGTACTGGTGTACTCATCTTCCTTTCTGCATTCAGATGTATCTGCAGACAAAAGGTTGATAAAGGCTTGCGGATAACCATTCTCTATAAAGACCCTATTCAAATTATGTTCTTCCTTCAAAAGGTCCTCCTTCTCAGTCACTACTCTCCTGGCTCTATCATACAAGCTCTTCACCACTACTCTTCTGTCATGGATATATACTAGGATGATGTGATGTATAATCAAGTAGATCCCTTGTAGCTATGGGAAATACTACATAGGGGAGACCATCAATAGACTGGAGGCCAGAGTGAAACAACATCAAGATACATGTCTAAAGAGAAGTCTGCAATTGCTGAACATGCATGGGACAATAGATATCCTATTTTGTGCAAAGAAGCCACCAGGCCAGAAGACAAAAGGAACTGCTAGTGAAAGAGGCATTGCACATCCTCCTAGCAGCACCAAAGTGTGAGCAGTTCAATCAAGACTGTGAAATGAACTTACCTGGGCAGCTACTCTGAAGAGCCTGAATTTGAAGCCACAACCACCATAATTAATCTTATTTTATCTTTTATTAATTTGTTGTTGTTGTCAACATTGCTGTTGTTGTTGTTATTGTTGTTGTATATATTTTTATAATTAAATTAGGTGTTAATGGACTCTGATATTGCCTTTTTAGTTATAGTTATTATTAATTGTATATTAGTTTAAAAATAATTCACTGATTTGGATGTTATATTGGATGTTATATATTTATTTTTTGTTTTAAATTTGGTCACCTGATATAATACATCACCACATAAACATTCAGTATAGCTCATACTGGGAAATACATATATTAAATTTAGCTGGGTGGACTGTCTGAATGTAAACAAACCAAGAGTGGGTTGAATATGCAAGCTTTTGATGATTGCCAAAGGTGTGATGCGTTGCTGTAGATATGCTTGGAGATGGTGTGGTGTCTTCTTGACCATGCTTGAAATGGCAGGTTCTTCACCATACTTGAAATGGTTAACCAGAGCATGATGACATGATCTGTGCTGGTGTTGTGATGCAGTGTGGCTAGCTCTCATGTTCAAACAGCATGAGACGATACTATCCATTTATGCAGTTTCTCATAAACTAATAAAGATAGTAAAGATAACTAGTTTGTATGTGACAGAATGGAACAATTGCACAAAATATATTAGTTTAAGTTACAATGACTTTCTCAATAATTTTAATCGCTCAATGTTTGGGCTAGATGCCAGTAGCTGCAATTCATGAGCACTGCAGACACTTGTTCATATGCTGTTATGACATCTGTAGATTGTTTTTGCAATTTAACTGTCACACTACGAAGTAACCTCATGGTAATACAAGAAACTGGAAAGATGAAAGCTGATATAAAAATCCATTTGCCTTTGTAAAAGTTTCAGAATCCCATGACCATTCACCAGTGTTCACATACGACAGGAAATTTCTTCCATTGTTTGTGACCCCGACTGAAAGATATGCGCATCAAGACAAACACATTTCTCTAGCTGCTTGCTGAGATGAGGCAGAAAGACAGAATCAGCATACTCATCAAATGTAGTGATGCTTGCATTTGGAAGAAGATGAACAAGAGCAGCACCATCAATAGCTATGGCACCATAGAAGTTGGGAGGCTCACGCTGATCATCCATTGGTGATAATAAGATCAGACTTCTTGGAGGATCGTAGCTTTCCATACTCAGACAAAGAGGGTGGAAAAGGCTGATTTTCGTGTTTGAAAAATTGTCATATCACAATCCCTGTTCTTTGCTACAATGTACAGTCATGTAAACAGTCACACATCATTTTTTAAATTTTCAACAGCCTTTGATTGATTTGCGTTTTGGGCATTTAAAGAGTGAGAGACTATTCCTTTTAATTGGCTCATGAATTGAGTGGAGTACGGACAACAAGGACAGACTTGTAGTATCTTTTGAACTGTTCTTTCCCCAGTCCTCAATTGTACAGACAGTCTCAACCACAGATTCATCCAAGACGTTGCCTGTGTCCAATGTTAAGAGCTCTTCAGACTGATCTAGAAAGGGATTGCCCATATCTTGAATAGCCTCCACCAAGGAAGGAACATATAACTTGAAAGTCTTCTGTGTTGAAAGACCTTCATCATGGTGAAAACATTCCCATTCTTTTTCAATCACAATTGCTCTTCAAATGTTTGAATAAGCCGTGCTTGCTCAGGCCCAGCCAGTAGCCACTTTCTGAAAGCTGACAGATTTTGTGTAAGCCCTACTGTCCCACCAGACCCTTTGACTATCGCATTCTTTTGTTATGAGCCTGATCAATGGGCATTGCCGAAAAGCGGTTCTTAGTTTTGTGAACCACCCAATGACCATGCTCATGAAACGCATTGTGAATTGATGTGGGCAAGTTCTCCATATCACGAATGTGAACAGGCATCATCGAGTATAATGATAATGATCTAGTGCGAAAAACCAGGGGATAATTTCCTTTAAGCGAGTCAAGGTAGAGACAGAAACTTTTCTCTCGATGCACCCTAACAAAAACATGGCCCTTGAGCTCAAGGTTGAGTATAGTATCCCAGTATTGAAACATAGGACTACCCTTCCTCATACTCTCTCTTCAAGCCTGTTTGGACAACAATCCACCAGTGCCTCTTCTTGGAGCTTGGCTAAAGCTACAGCACTGACTTGGTGAGCATACCTGGTCCTCATAAGACGAGAAGCTTTAAAAAAGCTATCAACAGTGCCAGATGAAGCTACACCAGCTTGAGTAAGTACAGCTGCCCATCCAGAGCCTTCAAGGTAATCCCCAAAAGTACTCCACATTGCCGTTTCTATGTGCAGACCGCCCATCATAACTACATGCTTGCCCTCACCATGTGTATTGGGCCACTTCCACTGCACTAACTTGGCTAAAGCAAAGAGTGGTGCATCAAAAACGGTAACTGGAATTTGATCATGGTTAAGGAATTGTATAGCCTTCAGTTGTACAGTCCTTCCATGTTTCACCATCGCTGCAGTAGCAGCTTTTTCATAGAAAAGAGGCATCAGTTGAGTAAGGGTAGGGAAAGAGTTATTAACATCACAATGAGAAGCATGATAGGCAGCCAAGGCTATGCTGTCTCCATTCTCTACTTCATTTTTTGCAAATAGCTTGATTGCCTGTTCAAGCCAAATGTGCTCAGTCAATATTGCCTCTTTGAAATGCCCACTTGCAGTAGCACTAGACTAGGAGACTGAAACATCAGGGACTGTAACACTTTACTTCTTGAGAACAACTGATGGCACTGTAACATAGTTCTCAGGTAACTGATTACAGGTTGCTGTTGTCAAAAACTCTACAGTAACCTGAGGACTGCCTGTGTTCAGCTTTCTAGGAAACTGAAACAAACTTATTCTTGTAATGAAAGGAGTCTTTGGCAGTTGTGTTGGAGGGGTTATGGTCTAAGGCACCAACAGTAAATAGACCATGGCTCAATTGCCTGGGGCATACCAGACCAATCTCATTTGTGTGCTCACAAATGGAAGAAGCTATCTGCTTTTCAAGCTCCTGGATCCTATCATAACTGACACAAACCTTAAGTCCAATATACAAATGTAATGGTGGCTGGAGTGACGAGAGATGGTCTTTGATGACTTCTTTTTACAGTTGAAAAATATAGCCTGGGAAATAGTTATAATTCTACTGAATCTTGATCTTTAATGCTGGATCCATTTAGTAACATGGAAACAAAATTTACTTGAGGTTTGTTGACACAGAATAGGCAAAAAAGAGCCAATAAATTGAAAGCCATTTGAATTTAGTATGTCTTCACAAACAATCGTAGCAGCCTTAGAAAGAACTAGTGCATCATCCTCATAGTTTATAGTTGAATGCTTGGATCTGCTGCATTCCTTTCTCAGAATTATGTTATTTCCATCACTCTGAGCTTGAGCCTCAGGAAAATGTGAGCTCTTTGAAACGAACCTTGTTAACTTGTTTAGAAATCTAAGCGACTTTCATAGAGAAATCGCAATTCAGAAAGCTAATTACCCTCTTCTACTAAACTTTCTATATAATTATGTCAAAAGCTCAACAAAAGCTCTTGCTTCCATTTTTCTTTCTTCATGGAACTTACTAGAAGCATTCTGAATTTCTCGCAAGTATGATCTGTGGCAATTGCAGAGCTTGAAGCAGCTCCAGTTTTTCTTGTAAATGCACACTTTGTGGTTGTGACCACTTTGTGGTTGTGACCACAAACCACCGCTAGCCCAAACTCTCAATCTGTAGCGTGTCTAACTTTTGGAAGAACACTGTAAAGTATGGAATTGATATGAATTTAATATCTAAAAGCCGGTGGTGGTATAACCCATTAAAAAATTTGTTTTTTGTTTTTTATTTTATTTTGTGATATGGAGAAGCTATGTTTCAAATCAGTGAATTCCATTGTAAAGTTATGGATGATTTTCTCCACCTAGTTCACTTACATTTCTCTCTGTAAGGAAGAAAAACCAACGAAAAATCGCTCCTGTTCTATCGGTCATAACTTCGTGACCACTTAACCTATCCATATTCTAAAAAGACCAAAATAAAGCCCACCACATCTAGATTACCTCTGCGGGGTTTGTGCAATAGCATGGTGTAGGTAACTACTTCTGCACATCACATGCAAAAACGACCATTAACGATTCCAAGATGTCAAAAATATACAAGAAGAAGCGAACTAAGGTTTTTTATCGTGCTACTGTTGTTTCAGATGAGTTTCCTGGAGTTTCTACTCCAAGTCCATCTACTCCAACTCCAGTGATAACAGCGTCAAGGAAAAAGTTGGCTTGGGAACTCAAACACACTGCGACATCTCATTGAGAAGGACAAGAGGATCTGTCGGGCTGAGGTAAAGGACCAGGAGGCAGTGAAGAAACGTAGGCGAGTGATGAGGATGGACAGAGCAGATCTATTGGATGAACAACAGGAGGTAGAGGGTACGACCTATGAATCTGGAGGATTTGACTGATTGCTGCTCAAATGCATGATTCAAGTGACAATTCATGTTTTCAATGGAAATCATGGCGAAGATGGTGTGCTGACATTGAAAAGAATGCCTCCAACTTTGAAAGCGATTTCCAGAAAACAATGAATTTCGACTTTATTAAAATTCCTGTGGCTCAAAAAAAATACTTATATACAAACATTTATATATCATTGTAAAGCTTATTCCCTACTCTACACTTTCATCGGACAACTTAATTATTTTTAGGTAGGAGTCACTTGTTATGTGTGCATGTTTGATACTGATTTCAAAAGTATATATACATTTGCCTCCATTTTTTCTTGGTGTGCAATTTTCAACTTTTCTTCTGATGAAAAGATACCTTAGAGGTTATTATTAGTAACCTGTGAGTGGCTACTGGAAAGTTATCCTTTATTATAATATTAATGGTGAGTATTCAGGTGCATGACTGAAGCAATTATTCATTTGGAAAGCACTATTGCTTAGCATTATAATATATATCATTGGAAAGCATATAAATTAAGCTATCTTTTAAGACCAGAATTACCTGCCAAAAAGAAAAAACAAGAAAGTTATGAGGGTTAGAAAATACAGATATAATTGTGTGGTTTGTGGGTTACCTCCCCCTTAAATAATAATGAGATGCTAAGACACATGACACTAATGAAATGGTAAAACACACACAAAGGCTCAAATTTCAGTTATTTGGTATCAGATATATGAACACAAAATCAAGTTTGGTAATGAGTCTTTAAGGGGGGTTCCCTGCCCTAAAATCTAGTGTTAGAAAAATCATACATCAGTCAATATGAAATCAATTGATATTAAATTGCACAATCTGTTTGAGGAGGGGTAGAACAATTTTTGGTCACAAACGTGGGTGTGGTCTTATAGCAGGTTTCCAAATTATGGTCAATGGGGGAAAATCCGGGACAGCAATAAACTGCCTGTCGAGGGCGCTCGACATGGCCAGCCAGGCCATTATCTTCGTTCCATCTATGATGATGAACCTAACAGTCATTTGAGTGCATGCATTAATTAAAGTGTTAATTGTGAACGTGGTTGTGAGTGTGGTGATGTAATATCAGGTGGACTCTCTGTGTGCATGCAATTGTGTGTGCATATAGTTGTGGTTACTTCCTGTATCCTATCTGGCAGGACTTATAAAAGGTCCTGTCAGCCATTTGTGATTAGTCTTTTCTTCACCATAGTTTTCACCAGTTCACAAGTTATACCTAGACACCCTAAATCTCTCTGGGTAGGTATTAACTAAGGCAATACTTAGAGATAGACTCTGGTGGCAGCACCTATTAACTGAAGGGAGAAGGTAGTCCTAAGCGAGAAACCTTAGACACTTTCTTTAAAACACCAACAACCCCTTCACATCTGGTGGCAGCGGTTTTGCTTGGAAGCAGCATCAGACCAGCAACACAGCCATCGAAAGCTACTTATATCGACTTCATGTCGAAGGATTCAAGGGAGCTAAGGTCAAGGACAAAGCCGCAGTCTACGCTCTACAGAACGATGGAGGAGAATGATGATGCAGCAAATTTGACGAGGAGCTCAGAGTACATGCTGACGAGTAGTCAAGGTCACAGCGAACAGTTGACAGATTTTTTCATGCAATTTCTTGCTCGACAAAGAGAGGCAGGATGAGGACAGGAAAGCCAGGGTCCTAATGGAGGAAGCCAGAACTAGGCTGGAGGAGAAAAGGCTCGAAGCAGAGTTCGAACTCCAACGTAGGAGGGAAGAGCAGTACTCAATTTTCCTGGAATTGTCTCCTACGGTGGTGACACCGTACCCCAGACCGTGAAGAATGATCTAGTTCAGTGTTTCCCAAACTTTTTAGCCCAGGGGCCGGTGAGGACTACCCTGAGTGTGTCAAGGGCCAGAGGCAATTAGGGGGGGGGGGGGGGGGAATAGGACAAGAACAATTTTGCTTCTTTATTTCTGGGACATATGAAGCAAGCATAAAACACATGACAGTTGCACAAAGTAATCATAGTCGGTGTGAAACATGGAATTGCTTTTGCTGTTCCATGATGACATCGATATCATGCTTGAGATGGGAAGAAGCCACTCTCACAGTGTCTTCCAAGTGCGCATCAGAGATCAAATTCCGGTACTTGGACTTGGCATGGCAACATGGCAATGCCATTGGCAGCTAGGTTCGGGAATGTTTGCGTGGCAGGTTGTAGAATTCCTTCAGCTCCTTCTCCAGAAACTGGGACTTGATCAAGGGGGGGTCGTTGGTATTAAAAAAAAAATTTTAACTTGTTGTTAAAACTTTAGAGCTCCGTAGATTCTGCAAACTTCATGGTATGGACTTGATATATAGAATGGTGGCAGCACCCATTAACTGAAGGGAGAAGGTAGTCCTAAGCGAGGAACCTTAGACACCTTCTTTAAAACACCAACAACCCCTTCACACTGCCCTAAAGTTTATGTTGTGGGTATGACAGTTTTACATATGCCAATAGAGTGATACCACCACATAATGTGGCTTCCTTTTTTACTGTAAGTATCACGACAAATTTTCTCAAACTTTCAAGTTTCCGAAGATTTAATCCAGCAAAGAATAGACTTTCTACCTTAGTATAAAATCATATCTAAAAACAAAGAGCCACATTATGTAGATCTGGAATCTAATGATGTGTAATTTTAGTACTACTCAGCACTAAATATCATGGGGATAAGGAGCATCCTAGTACCACAAGTGACCAAAAAAGAGTAATTCCAGTAAACTTACAAACAAATATGCACATAAGCCACAAATAATTAAAGGTAAAACTTCAAACAGTTTAGTCCAAACTTAATATACAGCAAATATACCAGTGCAAACCCTCATACTGTGAGTTGAATACACTAACAAGTTTAGTTGGTTAGTTTGGGACTTTTGCTTGGATGTGGGGCTGAGTCATTTGGGTCTGATTCCCTATCAGATAGCCAATCGAATCCTCCGGCAGAGTAACAAAATGCCTTCTTCACCCTGATGCTTGTCCTCAAACCCCTTTCTCTTTGCTCTCCCTCCTCAGAGCTTTGTACTTTACAGAGCTCTTGTACTTGCTTTTATTTATTCTTTTGACATCTTTTTCTTGCAATAAGTGTTTACATCTAGAAGAAGGTTCGAGTTGGAGACTTTTTGAAATGGTATGTAAAGATGCAGCACACGTCATTCCAGTTACACACTGCTAGTGCACTTGCAGTTTTAACAGCAATAGGACCAAGGAACATCTCTTTGGGACAAATTTTCCACAGTGTAGAATGAAATGATTCATTGGAATTCTGAGTATAACCATGGACACAACGTTCTAGTAACTTCTTGCTACCTAGTGCATTGTATATTGGACGGAGGAGTGGCACAATAACATCTGGGATGGGTTTCTTCTTGTGATGATACTCTTCCTCATTAGCCATAGCTTTCTGGTATCCACCATGAATGAACTCCTTCAGGACATAAATGATGGCGAGGATGTTCGTCTGAAGAATTGCAGTGTAGTAGTGATGCCTGAACAGCTTTCATCATCCCTTTAAGATCCCCCACGTTCGTTCTGCCCTCCCCCCCCAAGAGTCTTTCTATGTGATAGCTTCCTACCCTTATACTCAACTTTGAGGTTGCGGAGACAAGTACCCATCCGTTTCTGAATGTGTCCAATACAATCAAGCTTTTCAACGTGATTTTTCTTTCCCCCTCCATAGGGTTTTTGATTGAGAAGTTTAGATTCAGTTTTACAGTCCCCATCAGCAATAAGAAACTTGAACCTAATCTTATAATACTCTCGAGACCTAGCAAACATTTCACACACACATTTAGGCATTTAGGCTCCATAGAAGCAGCACTTCCATCAACATTCACTGTACATTTATGTTTCATCTTCCATTTCTCAAACTCTTCTCCTTTTTCCTTATTTTCCCAGTAGTTACAACCAGAACAGTGTTTAGACAGGACTGTATAGTCCAATACTTTGCCACTTTCATGTTCTATGACAAAGGTAACCCCCAAAAAGAGATGAAAAGCCTCATTTTTGCCAAGTACCATCAGAACTAACTGTAATGTCAATAATTTCATCATCTCTAATTGCACCATACAATTCTCTGATCTCTTGACGAGCTCGCTGCATACTAGCTTGAGCTTCTTTAATACACTGCTCATTTATAACGGCACAATGTTCTGTGTACCTGTTCTTTGTCAATGGCATGGGCATATCCATCAGAGTACAGAAAGTATCGAGTGAAGCCCGCGTAATGCCACTACATTTATTGGCAAACACTGATTTGCAATTGATCACAAAAGCCTGGCCGATGGTAGCAAAAGGGATTGGTGTAGTAAGCCCACATGTTTCACATAACAAGCAGGGATTAGTATTCAAGCCACTACGCATGTTGAATTCCTCCCTCAAGACTATAGGACCAGAAGAACACCCACTACATGTTACACCTGAACTCAAAGCCAATTAAAGGCCACCAATCTCGAGTATTGTGATCTTCTTTCCATCATGCTGTCTAGCGCACTAGCCGGGAGAACTGCAGTGGTGGCAGACAATGACTGAGAAGGAGTGGCATGAGATGGAGTGTCAGTCACTGGAGGGATGTCAGGATGAGTTCAAGTGGTAGGCAGTGGATGAGAGGCCACTGATGTAGAGGCTACTTGCTTAGCAAGCTTCTTTCTTAGGTGTGAGGGCCTTTTTTTCCTTCCTTCTCACCGTACTAGGCTTCGTACCTGGCATGGTTGCTTGAAGGCTAGCTACTAGATTCAAAGGTCAAACTGATTACATCATCTACTTTAGCTGCTGTTCTAAATACCAAGAGAGAAATTTTGAAGCGAAAAAGCAGAGAAGAAAGTAAATGCTGAAGAAAACCAGTCTCCCGGCAAAAAAAGAGCAGTATGGTTTAATTGAATTTTTTGGGACATATATAATTGTAGGGTGCTTTTTTGAGCTGTTGGTATTCTTTTTCTCCAAAGTAAGATGTCTGATCAATTGTCTGATCAATCTAGTATATAATGGGGGAAATAATAATAACTTCTTTTTTAAAATATAGATTGTTATTAGGTTAGTTACTAAATAGTTTCACACTGTGCTGTATTATATATGTGATGGCCTTAACAGGCTCAGCAATAGCAACATTAAATCATAATAAAATTATACTTTTTTGGATTTTGACACAGGGAGCCCCCCTTAATAATAAAGGAAGTGCGGGAAAGGACATAGCGAAATCCTGAAGTGCAGAGGCAGCAAGTTTTGGTTATTGTATATGTGACTGGCAAGCAAGGGCGTCATACTTTTTTCCCATAAATCCCATTAGGAACCGTAACAAAATGAACCATGCAATTTTTTAATGAAAATCTTATACGGTAAGTCGGTAAGGGAGTAAACACCATAGCAACCATAGCAAATTAAATATGCGTGGGCATTTTAGGTCTTCCTCTTTGGTTGCGGTGTAGTTTCTGGTCTTGCAACTGAAGGCTTTGGACAAGTCATGAGCTAAATTGGTAGAGCAAAAGGGCCCGATTCCATCCCACTGGCGTTTCGCATCTAGGCCCGTTGGGATGATCCTATTACATTCCATCAAGAACTAGGCATTTTTACTTTAGGCGGCGTCCACGTCTATGGAAGTCACTGCCTTCCATTGATTTGAATATGTCAGTTGAAATGATCGCATCAAAATTAAAAGATTTTTTCTGGTTACATTTTTTGGCTCATTTCGATCAAAATGAACCCTGCTCCTATCACTTTCTATGTCCCTGTTCAAAGTTTCCCACTCACCAACTCCTAACTTCTCTAACTTCTGATACTTATTTTTCATTGATTATTTTAATAAGGTTGCTAGCTGAATGCTAGGAGACCTCCAGGACTCCGCATGTTCATGTTTACACACCTTACCACAACTGTACTGTATCACCAATCTGATGTCCTGTAAAGCAATAATAATAATAATAATAATAATAATATTTGGTCGTTGTCCCCGAAGAGAAATTTCATTGACATCTTTTTTGAAGATTTCGATTTTTACCTGTGTAGAATTGGCATACTCTTTGACCGTCACAATTCCAGGCTCTGCTTTGGACACCTTGAAGTGATGGCAAGTGGTAATTACCTGTGAAGAAGCTTTGAAAGAACTGTGACCAGTCAATCCACTGAACTTTTCTTGGCCCCAAGGAAGTGACAGTCAGTTGGGCTTGGTTCTTACCCTAGGACGATGACACTTTCACGACATGCACTACGTCTATCATTGTATCAAACCAGTGGCCAACGATACAAACGCTTAAAGAGCCCAAAGAAATGATCTGGTGCAAATTTGGTGTGCCCAACCAACATGAACGAAAGCTCAACAGTGTTGCTCAGGCCTGCTATAATTCTCCATGCTAGGTATTGAACAACCATGTTATTTTTATTTTGCCCTACACAGTTATCTGCTTGAAGAAGTAGATGCCTTTACTTTCCATCTGTTTGCAGGTAGTGGTGGATAAGGCTTATAGTGGCATTGGCTCCTTTTCCTATCTCATCAGCTATCTATTAATTCATTTGGCTTGACGTTGCTTCACATGATATGCCACACTTTCGAGGGGTCTTGAAAAAAATTGGACCGGGTTGCTGTGCATTGAATGGATAATACACTATAGTGCATTGCTGATGGTGGGTTGCTCTGGTCATTGTAATGTTGCCGCTGTACTCGGGCAAGATCAAGATGTTTTTTAGCGTCCTGAAGCCTTTGCGACTTCAATTCCTCCGGTAAATTCACTGATTTCATCAGAAGATTAGCATTTTGTTGACAAGTGTGGCAAAGATCCGTGGGTGGCTTCATTGCAGCTATATGTGTAGGGACACAATTCCTTCCAAATATTCTCAAAAGTCCGACGAGACACGCAACTTACTTGCTTAAAGTCACAAGCTCTTACATAGCACCTGTAAACAGCACTCTTGGACATGTGTGAAGGCAGTAGCATAACTCTATAGTCCTTATGGGTCGGTGGTCTGCCAGGTAGTGGCATTGCGTGATTGTTGGCTAACTGCTACTTTAATCTTCTCAACTTCCTCTGTCTCGGTTTGATTGTGAGGATGCTTTCTTACATTACCATGCATTCGTACACACAAGCCATTTTGAGCTAATCAGATCCTTTAATCTCCGAGAACCAATTGCATGAATAAATAAAAAGGCAGATTTGCATATCAGCATACTCCCATAATGGTACTTGATAATAATGAGACCTATCTTTTGAGCTATATATCAAGTCCATACCATGAAGTTTACAGAATCTACGGAGCTATAAAGTGGTAACCACAAGTTTGTTTGTTTTAATTTATAAAATGCTGCTGTCCCCCCCTTTAGTGTTCCTTGTTGGTTTCTCTTCAAATCAATGAGAAATTGCATGGACAAAAACCAAATAATGGTACTTGATAGAAGCTCGCACAACTTCACGTGAGACAGAAGGTCCATTGGGGAGGGCGCAGAAAGCACGAAGAGTAGCCAGTACTACTAGATCTAGTTCTGTCTTCTCTAAATCCAGGCTATCTTGCCTAGCATGCAGGAATCTCTCTCTGTCAGCATGGGTCCAACAAAGACCCTTGTTAGGTCTAAAGGCCCTACAGGGACTTCCATCGAAGTAGTCACGCACTATAACTTCTTCTTCTCTTGCTCTTCCACACTTCTATCCAGGTTGATAGAAGCACTAGCACAATCAGCAATGTCATTACCATCTCCTTGCTCATTATGATGGCTAAAAAACTCTTTATTCATGGAATGGATTTCAGAGTTCACCTCATCTGGTAATCCAGGAATAGCTTCCAAATCCATTGACTTAAACTTGCATAACTTTTGAGAAGGTCCTAGAACAGCAGTTCGTATATCTAAATGAAGCTCACTCTGTGCTAAGCACAGTGATATAATTTTTAATGATGTGTAAGGGAATGTAAGGGAAACCTAAAAGCGGTTGCTATGGTATTCTAAAATGGGCTTAGAAATGATATCATGTAACTTGACTATATACACGTTTTACCACGATTTGTAGTAATGCGCTGTAGGGCTTGCCAGGTCACATACACTGTATATCTTCTCAACCAGCAGTTACATAATAATTCCCTACCTTCCAATAATAGCCCCCCTTCCAATAATAGCCCACCTTCCAATAATAGGCACTTTCCAATAGTAGCCCACCTTCCAATAGTAACTGCAAGAAAATGTATTGTATATTGGATTACTAACTGTTGTTCCTGGTAATTTGATAGGCACATAGGTAGCTGTTCACGCTAAGCTAGTAGCTTCTTTGGCTTGATAGTATTGTTAGATGGACACATCTATGTGGTCTCCTATAGGTCAAGGAGTAGTGGAAGCCAAGCTTCAGTTTTCCTGACATTCAAAGTGGGTGAAGGCAGTTTTCCTGACATTCAAAGTGGATGAAGGCACACTATAGATATTAGCAAGCTACTAGTCGTTCCAGCTCTTGACAGACTCAGGTACGCTTTATGGAACCATCAGACCATCCCTTTGGCTTTTTAGGCCTGTTCTTCTTTTCTCCCACATTTTGGTTTCCCACTCTTACTCTTGGTGGCCTTGCTTGGCAGCAGAAATAGGCAGTGGGGAGCCTGGACATAAAGTGTTGCTCATAATTATTAACAAGTCTGGCAGTAGACTTGCTGGAGTACAGATGCTCAGATCGCTGGCTTGAAGTACTTCTGAAGGGCACCCCGGCTACTCCCAAATTGCTCGCCTCTTTCAGATGAGGAAGTGCTCGAGTAGTGTGCGTGGGTGGAAAATGAATTTTATGGAATTTTAACGAAATCATTTTACAACCGGGCGCTTGCC
Source organism: Cladorhizidae sp. MBARI D1340-BT2 (assembly GCA_028752905.1). Lineage (NCBI taxonomy): Eukaryota > Metazoa > Porifera > Demospongiae > Poecilosclerida > Cladorhizidae > Cladorhizidae sp. MBARI D1340-BT2. The sequence goes on from JAQNBH010000008.1 coordinate 39,165,078, forward strand.
ACGTATTGCTTGAGCGTTTAGCATATTGTGCCTTGACTCCTAAATACACAAAGGGATTAATTCAAGTTAAGTGTTATTGAGAACTAGAAGGATGAGGAGTTGAGGGGTTTGCGACGAATGATCATGCACTTACCCTTATTTGGGTTGATCATGAAGAAATGGGAAGATATATAGCCATAATGATATCACTTCAAAGGCAGATTGCACTGAGTTGATGAAAGAAGAGAGGGGATGGGACAGGAGGATAATATCCTCTGCATAAAGATATTTTTCAGAATAGGGAGCTCAGCCTCTCTTAAACCTGACTTTCCACCTCCCTCATGACCTAGAATTTGGAATTTGGTTATGCCACAGAGCAGACTTTACTCAAGCTAATGAACTCGTCAATACCATTCCTTGGGACACCATTCTCTCCCCATTAGAGACGACTCCTGGCTCATTTTTAAAAGACTTTTTATTCCATCATGCATACGACTAAACACCATCAATAGGTCTTGAAGTAAACTCTACTTTAACTAGGCCTACAGATTGGAAAAACAATAATCAGGTAATAGCTATAGTGAACTTTGTCTCGAGGAAAGGGAATCTGCATTTTTCACAGAAATGTAAGGGAGCTTCTATCCTCATCACTATGATTGCCAGTATAAATGTAGTTTCCTCTCCTGCACTACCACAGGATTCTCGTCTTTGTAGTAATATTGAAGCGACTGTCTTTCCTGTATTCATCAGCCTCAGTCTCTGATCTGGGTCTCGGTGAAAGCTGAGACTGGATTCTACTTGTAGAGAAAACTCCACAAGGATGGCTGCAGTATTTAGTATTGACTGGGGCAATTTGGTTTTGGCCAATTTGTGACTCTCAGGTGAGGTTTACAAAGAAAAAGGCATGGCAAATATTGTAGTTCTGCATCGCTAAAAACCTCTCAACAATCCTGGCTATGGGCATACTACCGAATATTAGGCCAACTCTCCCTTCATCTCTCAATTCTGCCACCCACTCTTCAGCCCCTTCAATGCCCTCAACCTCATCCAAGAATCACCAGCAAACTTCCAACAGTACAACAAGAAATGCACAATATCTTCCACAACACCTTCACCACATAGACTAGTTCACATCTGGATAGGACACATACCACACCTTTACTTATCACGGAAGAGTCCTGCTGATGATATCCTTAACCGATGAACTCTGCAGATAAGGGGGGTCGATTAAAAAAATTAACTTGTGGTTACAACTTTAGAGCTCCGTAGATTCTGCAAACTTCATGGTATGGACTTGATATATAGCTCAAAAGATAGGTCTCTCTGTGTGCTCTCTTTTGATACTAAAATAGGTATAACTATAGGCGAGTTACTAGACCATTACCTAAAGTGGAGGGACCTCAAAAACCTGCATCCCAAAAACTGCATCCCGAATAACTCCAGATTGCTAAGTGTAATGCTAAGTGTGCCCTAGCCCTAGCCCTAGCCCTAGCCCTAGCAGAGACTAGAGCCTTTTTCATTAGGCGTTAAAATGTTACGTGGTCAAGCGCACGGGTGGAAAATTGATTACGTTGTTTGGTGCAGGTTTTTGAGGTCCCTCCACTTTAGGGTCTAGTAACTTGCCTATAGCTATACCTATGAACCTATTTTAGTATCAAAAGAGAGCACACAGAGAGACCTATCTTTTGAGCTGTACATACAATGAAGTTTGCAGAATCTACGGAGCTCTAAAGTTGTAACCACAAGTTTTAAAAAAAGGTACAAAATACCATCACCCCCCCCTTAAAAATCAGTTTGTATATATTGGTCTTATAGAGCACACAGAGGGATATATTGAATTATATACCAAGTTCACAGAGTGAAGTGTGCAGCGTTCATGGAGCTCTAAATTCATAACCACAGCTTTTTAACACTTTGTCAAAAAAAACACTTCGTTCCCCCCCCCTTATTCATTTCTCGAGAGGTATACAATGAAATGGGTGGTGTAAAAGTATCATAATTCAAGAATGGTTGACAAAATTGAGTTGAAACTTGAAACGCAATTATTATAGTAGTGAAGGTGTAGAAAGGCGAAAAGACCAAAATAGTCGACTCCTTTTAAGTATGTGGCTATTATCCATGATGAGTGAATTTATATCTTTTTCAGGGACAAATTCCTACAAATTCCTTTCCCTTTATCCAACGAGCTTTGCATGGCAAACATGTCCTTTACACTTCTACTAGTAATCATGACATCACTATTGGAACATGTAGATGAATACCTTGTGTTAAATCTATCATCATGATGGTAATCTATGTCAAAAGGACTTAGCCATGCTCCCACGGATACATCCTCGGTGACGTAGAGGACCAGGTCATCAGAGCTGGCTGCTATTCGTCTGACAAGTTGTTGGGACAATATGTATCCACCACCCGCAGCAAAAGGCAAGTACTTATCACACAGAAACCATTTGCTGTCTGCCCATTTCCCCTCGCTATGAGGTTTACTATTTCTAAATAGAAAGCCCAAGTAATGCAGCCGATTTGATCTTAGCTGTTGTAACACTCTCAAAATTGCGTCGACATCTGCGAAAGAGTCGTCATCACACTTGAGCAGAAAAGAGAAGTTGTAATGGTTGTCCAGTGCCACTAAACTCTGCAGCACTTTTCTCGTGAGGTTGTTGTAGGAGTCGTGCAAATCAGGTAAGAGCAGAAGATCATCATATGTGGCATTCTCTTGAGTCAAGTTCTTTATAACCTTGGAGGAAAGTCCTTCAGTTCCAATAGAGAATTTTACCAATGCAGCAGTTGCGTTTTGTCTGTAATTTTTCGCCCATGTCTCTCTAATGGCATCACGCTCTCTTTTTCCTTTCACACGAGACAAAACTAAAATCATTAGTTCCGTGTTCTTGATGTTTTTACTGTAGCTTGACGCACAATCTCCAGTTCCACAGATACTAGCTATATCATTTACTGTTAATGAAAGGTCAAAACTCAATAGATAAAATACTACACAGAGCACGAAAGTCACCAACACCAAAAATGTCCATTTAATCATGACTTCTCTGTAACTACCAGGATCTTGTCGTGGAATTTACTTTTCCTCTACCACTTGGACCACACCCGTTTCATAGATATCCGATTTCAAGCGAACGAGAGCTTGACGAGATCACCGAACACGGCCAGGTGACAATTCTGGGAATGTTCTCCCTTAGCGAAATAATCGTCATCATTCTGTGGTGTTTGGTCGCCCTCTTGCGGGTTTTTTCTCCTGCAGCTACTACACACAGAGTTGCCAACCGCCGGAATGGCCGGGACAGTTGAGCCTTTTCCTGGTGGTGTCCTCTGGCAATGTCCCGGAATTCGCACCTTGCGCTTCCACTCGCTACTGCATGTTTAGTTTACTCGTAAAGCAACAAAAACAGGACACTTTTTAGCAGTCAGATAAACAATTACGACTCCAGCGGGTGTGCCAAACAACCTTTCCCCCCCCTTCTAACATACTTGACATATGAATTTGGCCCATAGCTTGACTGACAATTGCTGCAACAGGTGTCTGGTTGCTTCACTAGAAGTAAGCCGACTGCGTAAAGTTGTTCTAGATGCTATCGTAGAGATTGTAGAGCAAATGGAGTCCAATTCCCCAGTGTTTCTACCACCAAAGGGACAAAGACACCACCTACGGATCCAACGTTTGCTGCATGTTTCACGTCCTTTCTTTCTTCTCCTTGCAAACCCTTGTAAACACACTGCACCGGCGCTCCTAGAAGCATTGTTTACTGTGCCTGGCTGCAATGAGTTGACTACAAAGTAAGTGGACCTCCCATCCGAAAAATCTGGGTGGAAGATGTCTTCTGGCCTGTCCAAGGAGTCTCCGCAAATGCGTGGCTCACGTTTAGTAGACGAGTTGTCGATCACTAGAGCTTGATAGATTATGACACGAAGGGCATCATGCCTTCTAATTCTGTAAGGACCATGACCACACCCAAGCAGGTGATCTCCATTAGGGTCTATGACCATGCCACAGTGACATAAGGGTGGTGGGGCGCCTTTGAAGGCCTAACCAAATCTTAACTGCGACCATAAATTCGTGATTAGGTTTGGCTAGGCCCAAATTGGCGATAGGAGGAGCTTTTAGCCATGCACTGGTGTGATTGCTGCTCGATAGAGCATTGAGCCTGGCTTTTCCAAATAAATCCGATGAGTCAAAAAAGCGATCAAATTCCTGCTCATCAAGGCAAGTTTGTAGGTTTTGTTGTGAAATCCGTGAAATCTGGGAAAGGTCCTTGTACTAATACCTAGCTGATCCAGGATGACTCTGGATGGAAGCTCTCCGAAAAACAAGGGTGGGGAGTTGGATGAAGGCACCAATAATTGGGGAACAATTAATTTTGAGTAGTCAGTGCTAGCAACTAAAGAGACTGGTGCTGATTTCGAGGTGTTTCTAAGACCCAGACCGCCTAGTCTAAGCGTAAGAGTAGCTTAAATCCAAGCGTTCTCACTAACTGGACTTCGTAGAATACCTGAACGTGTTGATCGGAGACTGGCATCAAACTGAAAGCTGGTTTATCGATAAGGAACATTGGCACTGCCCTCAATAAATGGTTTATCTTGCAGATTCCTAGGCAATTCCGTAGTAGATGGAGGTTCACCTGTGCATCTTCATGGTGGGAAGGATTGAGGGTAGGTGGAATACCTTATTAATACTTGCTGTGATAGTTTGTTCAAAAAACTCTTCAGTTCCCCAAAGAGGCAATCCTAGGAGAGTGATCCCTTCGCTGGGCTTCTTTATAATCTCAGGAAACTCTGGAAATGAGGTGTCCCCACTTGGCCAATAAACTTCACATTTCTCTCTATATTGAGGTGCAGTCCAAAGCCAGAACCTAATTCTGAGATCTGATGGAGGATACTAGAGGCCGCTGTACGGGAAGCAATGAAGGTGCCATCATCCAGATACTACATTTCTAGCAGTACATTTTATGGTTGTTTGATTTTCTTCTTCAAGTAGGTGAGAACTAATGGAAAAAGTATAGGGCCCAGGGGGTCACCTTGTTGTACTCCACTGGAGGAAATCAACCTACTATTACCAAATCTTCAGTGCAGTAACAGTATTGGGTCCAGGCGAAGATATCAGGGATCAGTTCCTCCACAGAATCAAGAAAGAAGCTTCTATGACATTCATTAAATGCATTAGAAAAATTTTACCTGAGAACACACATGTCCTCATGCTCCCTGAGATGGTGTATATATAGCCTGGTGGTGTGAATAACTGCCTCCAAACCACCTTTAAATCCCACACCAAACTGACCATGTGGGAGAAATAACTCTGGGAGTTCTTGATAAACCGAGGAACAGTGCGAGGCGGCTCGCAAGTCTACGGAAACTGTCACCAACTGCTATTGGGTGATGACCCTGGCTTGACTACGGCTGTCAACTGTGCACCACAGATCCATGGAGATAATAGTGTTTCGATTGGAGGTGCGGCACTCACGTGAAACTTCCCAGCACATTATCTGATAATTGACTTTTATTGCAATCTCAGCAAAATGGCTAGTATAGCAAAGAAGCAGAAGAGAGAATGCCATTTTGACACTAAATGGATTAAAGAATCTCAGGGGATAGTCAAAGGTATAAATAAAATGAAATTGTAAGCATGGAATACAGCAAATACAGGGTAAATAATAACATCATGGGTACAGTGTGCTGCTTGTGTTCAATGCAATAGTAATGTCAGTAGTCTTGCCTTCATTTTAGGTTACTTGTATGCCCGAGGTACTCTGTGTGCAATCGACTTTGGTGTTACCCATGGTGGCCGTAATGATGTCACATCTCACCTCAAGAGCAAGAAACATAAGGATATGTCAAAGGCTGTGCTTATTCCAATTACCTCTCTCTATCAACATCAGAGAAGTGATCAAGTAATCGAAGCCGAGGTCAGGTGGGCTACATTTGTTGCTAAGCACAACATATCCTTTCTGTCTAGTGACCATGCCACCAAGCTTTTCAGCAAGATGTTCCCAGACTCTGAAATTGCAAAGAAATTCTCCTGTTCCCGCACCAAAACCACCGCCATAGTGAAGAAAGCTCTTGCTCCTTACTTCACACAGAGAGTTATTGAGTCGATGTCAAGTGGTCCATTCTATTTGATGATTGATGAATCCAATGACAAGAGGGATAAGTCTTGCATAATTCTTGTGAGGCTTCTTGATCCACAGATAGGTGAAGTACGGACGAGATTCTTGGATATGCCTGTTGTGAATATTGGTACAGCTACCAACTTGTTTCAAGCCTTGAAGGAGTCACTGACTAAGTATGGGCTCAGCTTTGACAATGCAGTGTCTTTCATGTCTGATACCACCAATGTTATGAAAGGAGTGAGGTCAGGTGTGCAGCAGCTGATTAAGGATGAGATCCCATCTTTGTATGATGTTGGTTGCATCTGCCATTTGGCTGATTTAACAGTCACTCATCATGGATTAATAGCCACATGCTTAAAAGGAATCGACTATTTTGGTCTTTTCACCTTTCTACACCTTCACTACTATAATAATTGCGTTTCAAGTTTCAACTCATTTTTGTCAACCATTCTTGAGTTATGATACTTTTATGCCACCCATTTCATTGTATACCTTTCGAGAAATGAATAAGGGGGGGGGGAACAAAGTTTTTTCTAACTCGACTATGTATGAGAGTGGACCAGTCACCTCTGATATCTTACAAGATAACTATTTCTGTGACTTCTCTGTAAAATTCTCCGCAAAAATACTGTCTCCAATTTTGTAAGTTTCGTACTGGTTGTGATGAGTCATGTGACAACTTTTGCTTGGCTTGTCGACATTCCACTTTGTTTGACATGTCCAGAATAAGGTTGTCTAATAAGGAATGTGGGCGACGGCCCATGAGAAGTTCTGCTGGGGATATGCCTGTTGTTGTGTGCGGGGTTAACTGGTAAGTCAACAGAAATTTGGATAACCTCTCCTGGATTGGAAGATTCTGCATTCTTCCGATTGCTTGTTTGAAAGTCTGAACTGCCCATTCAGCCAAACCAAGGGATGGTAAGGTGCAGATATTACGTGCTTGATATGACTACTGTGAACGCTCGGAATTCACTGCTAGTGAAGGGTGTTCCATTATCTGTAAGTATTTTCTGAGGTAATCCATGGGTGGCGAAGATCATGCGAAGTTTTTCGATTGTCTTAGCTGAGGTGGTTGATGACATCAGTTCAACCTCTATCCACTTGGAGTATATATGCATCCACCAGAATAGGTCATTGTGTCCAAGAAAAGGTCCTGCGAAATCCAGGTGCACTCTGGACCAAGGTTTGCTAGGCCATTCCCAGGGGTGGAGCGGAGCCACAGGAGGTGAACATCGTGATTCCTGGCAAACTTGACATTGTTTGACCAACTCTTCAATGGCTGAGTCCATCTTTGGCCACCACACGTAATACCTCGCGAGAGCCTTCATCTTACTGCAACCTGGGTGAGTGTCATGCAGCTCCTTCAACACTGCTTCTCTGCCTTGTGGTGGAACAACTACTCTAGCTCCCTAAAGTACGCATCCATCAACTACACTCAATTCCTGAGCTCTGGACTGGTAAGGTGTGATTTAACACCCTTCATGTCTGATGGAAAACCTTGTAAAACAAACCTCTTCACCCTTGAGAGAATTGGGTCCCTGTTGATCCATTTCTGTATGTTAGCACTACTAATGGTGGTTGTGGCCAGATGATCCATGGTATGCACATCATCGCCTGTTAGCCCCTCGTGTGGATCGGTGATGTGTTGAGGAAGTCTACTTAGAGCATCAGCGTTGGAGAGAGTTTTACCAGATTTGTATTTGAACTGTAATGGTATGCAGATAGTGTCAAAGCCCATCTCTGAATGCGTGATGATGCTAGTGCTGGAATGTCATTCAATTCACTGAATAAGAAGGACAGAGGTTGGTGATCAGACTGAATCGTGAAGTGATGCCCATAAATGTAGTTACGAAACTTCTTTACCACAAAAATAATAGCTAGCCCTTCTTTTTCTAACTGGGAGTATTTTTTTCCCAGCAGGGTTTAAAGTGTGTGATGCAAAAGCTACTGGTCGCTCCTCACCATTCTCCATTTTGAGACAATACAGCCCCAAGGCCGTACTGTAATGCATCACAAGCCACTAAGAGTGGTTTAACAGGGTCAAAGTGCACCAATAAACTGTCACTTTGCAGTGCATTCTTAGCAACAGAAGTAGTACTTGAGTCGTAGAATGTAGAAGGTCCAGTCCTCCTTACTGAGATTGAACGGGAACAGCATACCGTGAGTTGCCATAGGTTTTATCCTCGTCGCTAAGTGTGGTATCCTAGCGGACGCGCTAGGTGGTACACACAATTGAATTGTGAATAGAAATCGTAATTGAAAGAACACTTGCCCAAGCACTTGCACAAAAGCAAAATACTGACAACTGCACAAAACAGGAAATGGGTTTGCTTAAAGAACTAGTTCCACAATAAACCACAATCATGAATATACTTATACAATTGTTACATCTAAACAAGGTCCAAAGTACAGATATCACAGATAACTACAACTTGACACCAGATTGATGAAGTGTATGTCACAACCACCCTACTCCAAAGACTTCTACAGCTGGAAAGCTACAACGAGCAAGCTCTGTTAATCTTTTGTCAGATTGTCCATTCTGTGTAAGAGACATCATGTTTATGGAGAAGCAGCAATTGGAGAAGTAGTACTGATTGCAAAAGAGAGCAAACTAATGCGAGAGATTGATATGCAATAGAGGTTAAAAAAGAAGGCATCTTGATAGGAAATATACCTAGGAAGGTCTCCAAGCTATGTTCACTTCTTATACGAGACTATCCTCACAGAACACGTGCAGTCTGTGATGCATGAGATCAACTTGCCCACCATGAGAATAACCCTCTACCTAGAACTTGTCTTCATAATCATGTTATAGCTGTTGAGTTTGAACAGGAAAAGCAATGAACCCTATAGCTATATGCTATAAGATGGAAAAGTAGAGCAAACTTGTCTTAAAGATCTTGGCAAATGATGGGAGCAGAAGCGTAGCAAGGGGTGAGGTGGAGGGGCGCTTGCCTCACCAATATTTTCCACTAACCACACCCCTAGAATCAAGTCACACCCACAAATTAAGCTACATCTTATATCAACTGATGCACCCCACAAGCCACACATACTTTACCGAGTCAGAATTATTCAATTTTGTAATGCACACATTACTTCTCTCAAGTCACATTTTGTTCTGTGGAGTTTAGAGGTAGTGTATGGTGATGGGATGATCTCATCCCCATACATTCCTGAAGCAAAATGTGCAAATATACGTGATAAAAGCAATGTCAGGAGCAGAGAGAAGCTCATACTCTCAAATTGTTCCAGCTATATATCTGTTTACTGTGTTGCACCAGCAACCAATGCAGCTAGTGAACATTCATTTTCAGCCATACGATGTATAAAAACATAGATTAAATGCTATGGTTATAAATGTTCATAAAGACTTAAACTGATTTAAGCTGTGTAGCTAATGAGTTTTGTCAGGAATGAACGTAGGAAATACAAATTTCCAAAATTTTAACTATTGTCGGTGTGGTTAGAGTGATTGTAGTTAATATATGTTGGGCGTGGTTTTGTGTGGTTTTGCCTCACCAACCCCAAAATCCTCTAGTACAACCACATGTATACCATCCTGGTTTGGTCATGTACATGTTTAGTAATGGTGACAGTATTATGTGGATGAATAACTAGAGCACTAGGTTTGATTGGCAGAGATGGCAAAATACTCTGAAGACAAATGCTAGCAAAATAGCAAAATTCATATTTAGAATACCGTATTTCCTCAATTAGACCTCATCCTCGATTAGAACATGCCCTCAAATACTACAGGCAGCTAGTCAGCTCATGTGATAAATGGAACATGCCCTCGATTAGAATGCCCACCATCTGCAGTGGCATTTGAGTCGAGATGGGATGGATCACATGATGACAAAATTCACTGCTAAAGCTTGGACAAGTAGCAGAAAGTGCTGCAGAAAATATCTCCAGCGAGACGGCAGAGAAAAGGTGGAAGAGACTGACAATAAAGATCCCTTCGCAAGTGAAAAAGCTGACAGTGAAGATGAGAGATACCTAGAGCACGACCGTTACCTGTTCGAGATCTGGTGATCTCATCCTACTATTGTGCGCATGCCTGTTAGTCCTGTTCAAATAATAGAGCACATTCTCGAATAGTACACGCAGCCAGATAGCACATGAAAAGAATACAATGCATACGTTCTAATCGAGGAAATACAGTACGTATACAGGGACATAGCCAGAATTTGACAGCACTTATTTCTTTTTAAGAATGGAGTGAAAATACGTGACCGCCATGGTTACAATTTGGGGGAGGGGGTGGGGAGGACTTGAGGAGTAAGAGGAAGGACTACCAAATCACTACGCTAGGAAAGGGTCTGGTACCCTCCCATAGAGCAGATTATTCCGATTTCCCTTTTGCGAGCAAGCTAGTATAAGTGGTTGATGAAGCAAAGCACGCTAAATTTGATTACACACCAGGGGCAGATCTAGAGTATCAGTAGGGGGGGGGGGGGGGGGGTTATTCTTGGACAGGAGTTTGCAATTGAGGGTACGCATCAAAATATAACATGGCATCCATACATGTTACTATATATTGAGAGAAATAGCTCTAGACATTCATGCCTTTCTGTCTACCTAGTTTTACATAGACCCTTCAGTTTATGCATTCTATTTTCTGGAGCAAAAGTGTACAAAATTAACTCAAGAATCAGATTAAAATAGAGATACACTTCATTTATGACATCAATTGTATTTCGAATATCAGGCACAGAGCATGATTTTGCTACAGCCAAATTTAAAACATGTGAGTGACAATGAGTGTACAAAGCAAGTGCATTCTTCTTCTTGATAAAAGCCTGAGTCCCTCTTCTTGTGCCCTCTATTACTGAAGCTCCATCATATGACTGTCCTCTCATATCGTCAACTTCAATACGAGAAGATCAATAATACCAGCAGCAATGTTTTCTCCAGTAGCCCTTTCGAGGTGGAGAAAGTCCAAAAATATTTCATGGATATGCGGCTGAGCTCGACCAAGATCAAGAAATCGGATACATAAAGACAAAATTTCCTGATTTGCATGCTTGTGTCTGCGACCTCGTCAGCCATAACGCTGTAATATTTTGAGGTTTTTAATGGACTTAAAAGCTTTTCACGCATTATAATTTCATTTTGTATTACTTTAGATGTGTATTGCTGGTTATTCTCTCCTAGTTGAAGATGATCCCGTATTATTGGATCGTACTTGGCAACATATTCGAGCAAAGCTAGAAGTTACCTCTCTTTCCAGAAGGATTTGATGTCATGCTCTCTATGGCCCTGCATAGGAAGCCCCTGCATGCTGCAAAATTTAACAGCATCAACAATAGCTGAGAGGATGTATTTATTTCGGTTGGAGGTCATTTTCTGGATTTGACAATATATTCTGCTTTCTAGATTTTTTTAATGTCATCAGGAATAATTTTGCAGCATGTAAAGCATCTTGGTGATATCGAAAATTCCCATGATTAGTTAAATAACTATCCCCTTTGCTTTGCAGAAATTTTTGAAAGTTTTTTTCCACTAGAATTCCCAAATAACCCTTTATAATTTGTCCAAACAGTACACAATATTTACAGTAACCTCCTTCATGTGAGGGTGAATATGACAACCATTCGAACTCTTTTAGCCATGACTTCTGAAATGTTAATGATAGTTTCTTTCCCTTCTTTATCACTTCAAAGGTTGCAAACTTTGAATGTTTGCCTCCACTCTTCAAAAATTCATATTTGTCACTATCTGACAAGGAACTGATTGGTATACTACCAGCAGCAACAAGTCCAATATCATTGATACCTGTACTTCTACTTCCCGTTTCCATGAAAGCTGTTTGCAAAGCACTAGCATCATTAGAATCTGAAGGAATGCACTGGCACACAATGTCAGTTTCTTTAACACCTTCTTCAGGTCTCATGATAACCTCACATCCCACTAAATCCAATTCAATATCTGAACTGGCATGAGCAGGGCCAGAAATGCTACTTTTTGTTACCTCTTGATGTGGTCCTGAAGTATCTCCAGAAGAAGAGAAAGAGCACTGATGTAGTCTCTTAGGTGACAAACTATCACTTATGGAATGGTCATGTTCAGAGCCAGAAGTAACTCCAAAGGAACACTGACGTAGTCTCTTCATTTTTAGCCTCTGAGTTCTGATCTGATACTGTAGCACATATTAAACCCATGTGGTTGCCAATTGCCACAGCACATTCATCATGTGGTTGCTAGCCTAAGACCACCAACCACATTGCACTCGACTCAACTACTCATCATAACCTTCACACTGGTATCCACTGGTGTACAAACAGGTTTTGAGTCTTGTATGCCGAATTTATTGAGTTGAGAAGTTTCTCAATATAGGCAGATTGCCTAATCGAAACATTTCCGGTTTTCTCATCTTGGAGAATTTTCATGCCAAGAAAATAGTAAACCTTTCCCATATCAAATCTCTTTTCGAGAACATCCTTCACTTCTTTTATTTTCTTGTCACTGCTTCCAGCAAGTATAATATCATCAGCATAAACACCGATATAGAACACTTTTCCTCCTGCATCCATATATATGCAAGGATCACTTGCTTCCTGAACAAAACCCATTTTCTGCTGATTATCCAGTGCTGTATTCCAACAGCGTGGGGCTTGCTTCAGTCTTTTCTTGAGCTTGCAAACTAGATTTTCTTGACCTTTAGGAATGAAACCCTTTGTCTGTTTCATGTACACCTCCTCCTCGAGCTAACCATTGAGGAACGCTGTTGTTACATCAACTTGATGCAGCTTCAATCCATATTGCACTGCCAATGCGGTCAGTGATTCTAATTTAACCACTGGGAAAAATGTCTCTTCATAATCAGTTCCATATTTCTGTGAGAATCCTTGAGCTACCAATCTTGCTTTGTAGTGTTCAACTAAGCGATCTGCACCAGTCTTGATTTTGTACACCCTTTGCTACCAACAGCTTTTCGTCCTTCTGGCAATTTAACTAGCTCTCAAACATCATTGTCTTCGAGTGATTTCATTTCCTTTTCCGTGGCATTCAACCATTTTGATTTCTCAGGGCTAGCCAGGACCTCTTCAATAGTTACCGGATCCTTTGGTTGCTCATTGGCTGTGTTCACTCTCACTCTGTAATAATCTGGAAGACATCTCTCTCTTTTGGATCTTCTATGAACTGGCTCAGCTGTGATATCAATTGATGCTCCAGAGTTGCAGTAGTCATCAGGACTTGTGTCACTGTTATCTGAAAAATCCAAATCTATAAGGTACTTTGTCTTAGGTTCAGTTGACTCTTGTTCAGTTTCTCTCTTTTCCTCATTAAACTGAACATCTCTACTGTAAATGACCTTCCCTTTCTTAGGATCATAGAGTCGATACCCTTTTGTTTCTTCACCATTGCCCAGGAATATGCATTTCCTTGCTTTCTAATTGAGTTTGTGCCTTTTGTCCTTTGAAATGCGAGCATAAGCATCTCAGCCAAAAACACACAAGTGCCCAACCTTTGGCTTGTTACTTGTTTGAGCTTCAAATGGAGTCATTCCTTTGAGAGTTTTTGTTGGACTTCGAATCTTTGGATCTACAGCTGTAGACAGTGCTTCAGCCCGAAACTTGTGAGGTAGCTTTGCATAAATCAACATTGAATGCACATTCTCAATGAGAGTTCTGTTTAGCCACTCAGCAGCACTATTTTGCTCTGGAGTCTTTGGCACTGTGTGTTCATGGCGTATTCCTTCAGATTTCAGAAATCCTGGAAGTTTGTCGTATATTCGCCACCATTATCTGTGTGGAGAGCTATCAATTTGCAGCCACTTGCTTTCTCAATTAGAGACTTTCATTCCAGAGAACAATCAAAAACCTCATCTTTGTGCTTCAGTGGATAGATCCACACATCATCTATAAATGTCAGGAAATACTCAGCCCCACCTAATGACCGAGTAGTCATTTTCCCGCATACGTCACTGTGGACAAGACTAAGGAATTCTTTTGAACGAGTGCCTCCACAAGTTTGAAATTGACTTCTGTGATGTTTTCCTCCAACACATGTCTCGCAAAAAATTGATTTCCTTCAATGTATCGAAAGCAAAACCATCGACTAGTTTTTCCTAAGCCAGCTTCTGTAAACTATAACCTGAAGATATATCAAAGCTGAATTAGTCTACACTACAAGTTCAACATAACATTGTGCCAAGAGTGCATCTTTCCAACACATGTCTGTATCGAAATAAATACTCCAACTACAAATAATTATAGGTAAAACTTCAAACAGTTTAGTCCAAACTTAATATACAGCAAATATACCAGTACAAACCCTCATACTGTGAGTTGAATACACTAACAAGTTTAGTTGGTTAGTTTGGGACTTTTGCTTGGATGTGGGGCTGAGTCATTTGGGTCTGATTCCCTATCAGATAGCCCATCGAATCCTCCGGCAGAGTAACAAAATGCCTTCTTCACCCTGATGCTTGTCCTCAAACCCCTTTCTCTTTGCTCTTGCTCTCCCTCCTCAGAGCTTTGTACTTTACAGAGCTCTTGTACTTGCTTTTATTTATTCTTTTGACATCTTTTTCTTGCAATAAGTGTTTAGCTACATCTAGAAGAAGGTTCGAGTTGGAGACTTTTTGAAATGGTATGTAAAGATGCAGCACACGTCATTCCAGTTACACACTGCTAGTGCACTTGCAGTTTTAACAGCAATAGGACCAAGGAACATCTCTTTGGGACAAATTTTCCACAGTGTAGAATGAAATGATTCATTGGAATTCTGAGTATAACCATGGACACAACGTTCTAGTAACTTCTTGCTACCTAGTGCATTGTATATTGGACGGAGGAGTGGCACAATAACATCTGGGATGGGTTTCTTCTTGTGATGATACTCTTCCTCATTAGCCATAGCTTTCTGGTATCCACCATGAATGAACTCCTTCAGGACATAAATGATGGCGAGGATGTTCGTCTGAAGAATTGCAGTGTAGTAGTGATGCCTGAACAGCTTTCATCATCCCTTTAAGATCCCCCACGTTCGTTCTGCCCTCCCCCCCCAAGAGTCTTTCTATGTGATAGCTTCCTACCCTTATACTCAACTTTGAGGTTGCGGAGACAAGTACCCATCCGTTTCTGAATGTGTCCAATACAATCAAGCTTTTCAACGTGATTTTTCTTTCCCCCTCCATAGGGTTTTTGATTGAGAAGTTTAGATTCAGTTTTACAGTCCCCATCAGCAATAAGAAACTTGAACCTAATCTTATAATACTCTCGAGACCTAGCAAACATTTCACACACACATTTAGGCATTTAGGCTCCATAGAAGCAGCACTTCCATCAACATTCACTGTACATTTATGTTTCATCTTCCATTTCTCAAACTCTTCTCCTTTTTCCTTATTTTCCCAGTAGTTACAACCAGAACAGTGTTTAGACAGGACTGTATAGTCCAATACTTTGCCACTTTCATGTTCTATGACAAAGGTAACCCCCAAAAAGAGATGAAAAGCCTCATTTTTGCCAAGTACCATCAGAACTAACTGTAATGTCAATAATTTCATCATCTCTAATTGCACCATACAATTCTCTGATCTCTTGACGAGCTCGCTGCATACTAGCTTGAGCTTCTTTAATACACTGCTCATTTATAACGGCACAATGTTCTGTGTACCTGTTCTTTGTCAATGGCATGGGCATATCCATCAGAGTACAGAAAGTATCGAGTGAAGCCCGCGTAATGCCACTACATTTATTGGCAAACACTGATTTGCAATTGATCGCAAAAGCCTGGCCGATGGTAGCAAAAGGGATTGGTGTAGTAAGCCCACATGTTTCACATAACAAGCAGGGATTAGTATTCAAGCCACTACGCATGTTGAATTCCTCCCTCAAGACTATAGGACCAGAAGAACACCCACTACATGTTACACCTGAACTCAAAGCCAATTAAAGGCCACCAATCTCGAGTATTGTGATCTTCTTTCCATCATGCTGTCTAGCGCACTAGCCGGGAGAACTGCAGTGGTGGCAGACAATGACTGAGAAGGAGTGGCATGAGATGGAGTGCCAGTCACTGGAGGGATGTCAGGATGAGTTCAAGTGGTAGGCAGTGGATGAGAGGCCACTGATGTAGAGGCTACTTGCTTAGCAAGCTTCTTTCTTAGGTGTGAGGGCCTTTTTTTCCTTCCTTCTCACCGTACTAGGCTTCGTACCTGGCATGGTTGCTTGAAGGCTAGCTACTAGATTCAAAGGTCAAACTGATTACATCATCTACTTTAGCTGCTGTTCTAAATACAAAGAGAGAAATTTTGAAGCGAAAAAGCAGAGAAGAAAGTAAATGCTGAAGAAAACCAGTCTCCCGGCAAAAAAAGAGCAGTATGGTTTAATTGAATTTTTTGGGACATATAATAATTGTAGGGTGCTTTTTTGAGCTGTTGGTATTCTTTTTCTCCAAAGTAAGATGTCTGATCAATTGTCTGATCAATCTAGTATATAACGGGGGAAATAATAATAACTTCTTTTTTAAAATATAGATTGTTATTAGGTTAGTTACTAAATAGTTTCACACTGTGCTGTATTATATATGTGATGGCCTTAACAGGCTCAGCAATAGCAACATTAAATCATAATAAAATTATACTTTTTTGGATTTTGACACAGGGAGCCCTCCTTAATAATAAAGGAAGTGCGGGAAAGGACATAGCGAAATCCTGAAGTGCAGAGGCAGCAAGTTTTGGTTATTGTATATGTGACTGGCAAGCAAGGGCGTCATACTTTTTTCCCATAAATCCCATTAGGAACCGTAACAAAATGAACCATGCAATTTTTTAATGAAAATCTTATACGGTAAGTCGGTAAGGGAGTAAACACCATAGCAACCATAGCAAATTAAATATGCGTGGGCATTTTAGGTCTTCCTCTTTGGTTGCGGTGTAGTTTCTGGTCTTGCAACTGAAGGCTTTGGACAAGTCATGAGCTAAATTGGTAGAGCAAAAGGGCCCGATTCCATCCCACTGGCGTTTCGCATCTAGGCCCGTTGGGATGATCCTATTACATTCCATCAAGAACTAGGCATTTTTACTTTAGGCGGCTTCCACGTCTATGGAACTCACTGCCTTCCATTGATTTGAATATGTCAGTTGAAATGATCGCATCAAAATTAAAAGATTTTTTCTGGTTACATTTTTTGGCTCATTTCGATCAAAATGAACCCTGCTCCTATCACTTTCTATGTCCCTGTTCAAAGTTTCCCACTCACCAACTCCTAACTTCTCTAACTTCTGATACTTATTTTTCATTGATTATTTTAATAAGGTTGCTAGCTGAATGCTAGGAGACCTCCAGGACTCCGCATGTTCATGTTTACACACCTTACCACAACTGTACTGTATCACCAATCTGATGTCCTGTAAAGCAATAATAATAATAATAATAATAATAATATTTGGTCGTTGTCCCCGAAGAGAAATTTCATTGACATCTTTTTTGAAGATTTCGATTTTTACCTGTGTAGAATTGGCATACTCTTTGACCGTCACAATTCCAGGCTCTGCTTTGGACACCTTGAAGTGATGGCAAGTGGTAATTACCTGTGAAGAAGCTTTGAAAGAACTGTGACCAGTCAATCCACTGAACTTTTCTTGGCCCCAAGGAAGTGACAGTCAGTTGGGCTTGGTTCTTACCCGAGGACGATGACTCTTTCACGACATGCACTACGTCTATCATTGTATCAAACCAGTGGCCAACGATACAAACGCTTAAAGAGCCCAAAGAAATGATCTGGTGCAAATTTGGTGTGCCCAACCAACATGAACGAAAGCTCAACAGTGTTGCTCAGGCCTGCTATAATTCTCCATGCTAGGTATTGAACAACCATGTTATTTTTATTTTGCCCTACACAGTTATCTGCTTGAAGAAGTAGATGCCTTTACTTTCCATCTGTTTGCAGGTAGTGGTGGATAAGGCTTATAGTGGCATTGGCTCCTTTTCCTATCTCATCAGCTATCGATTAATTCATTTGGCTTGACGTTGCTTCACATGACACACCAAATATGCCACACTTTCGAGGGGTCTTGAAAAAAATTGGACCGGGTTGCTGTGCATTGAATGGATAATACACTATAGTGCATTGCTGATGGTGGGTTGCTCTGGTCATTGTAATGTTGCCGCTGTACTCGGGCAAGATCAAGATGTTTTTTAGCCTCCTGAAGCCTTTGCGACTTCAATTCCTCCGGTAAATTCACTGATTTTATCAGAAGATTAGCATTTTGTTGACAAGTGTGGCAAAGATCCGTGGCTGGCTTCATTGCAGCTATATGTATAGGGACACAATTCCTTCCAAATATTCTCAAAAGTCCGACGAGACACGCAACTTACTTGCTTAGAGTCACAAGCTCTTACATAGCACCTGTAAACAGCACTCTTGGACATGTGTGAAGGCGATAGCATAACTCTATAGTCCTTATGGGTCGGCGGTCTGCCAGGTAGTGGCATTGCGTGATTGTTGGCTAACTGCTACTTTAATCTTCTCAACTTCCTCTGTCTCGGTTTGATTGTGAGGATGCTTTCTTACATTACCATGCATTCATCGTACCCACAAGCCATTTTCATCATAGTGGCTAATCATATTCTTTAATCTCCGAGAACCAATTGCATGAATAAATAAAAAGGCAGATTTGCATATCAGCATACTCCCATAATGGTATTTGATAGAAGCTCGCACAACTTCACGTGAGACAGAAGGTCCATTGGGGAGGGCGCGGGAAGCACGAAGCTATGGCTAGGGCTAGGGCTAGGGCTAGGGCTAGGGCTAGTATCCAGTAAACTACTAGATCTAGTTCTGTCTTCTTTAAATCCAGGCTATCTTGCCTAGCATGCAGGAATCTCTCTCTGTCAGCATGGGTCCAACAAAGACCCTTGTTAGGTCTAAAGGCCCTACAGGGACTTCCATCGAAGTAGTCACGCACTATAACTTCTTCTTCTTGGTCTTCCACACTTCTATCCAGGTTTATAGAAGCACTAGCACAATCAGCAATGTCACTACCATTTCCTTGCTCATTATGATGGCTAAAAAAACTCTTTCAGAGTTCACTTTATCAGGAATAGCTTCCAAATCCATTGACTTAAACTTGCGGAACTTTTGACAAGAAGGTCCTGAACAGCAGTTCGTATATCTAAATGAAGCTCACTCTGTGCTAAGCGCAGTGATGTAATTTTTAATGATGTGTAAGTGTAAGGGAAAACCTAAAAGCGGTTACTATGGTATTCTAAAATGGGATGTCATGTAACTTTACTATATACGCGTTTTACCACGATTTGTAGTAATGCGCTGTAGGGCCCTTTTTGCTTGCCAGGTCACATACACTGTATATCTTCTCAACCAGCAGTTACATAATAATTCCCTACCTTCCAAAAATAGCCCACCTTCCAATAATAGGCACTTTCCAATAATAGCCCACCTTCCAATAATAGGCACTTTCCAATAGTAGCCCACCTTCCAATAGTAACTGCAAGAAAATGAATTGTATATTGGATTAGCAACTGTTGTTCCAAATATATGCTGGTAATTTGATAGGCACATAGGTAGCTGTTCACGCTAACTAGTAGCTTCTTTGGCTTGACAGCATTGTTAGATGGACACATCTTTAAAATGGTATGTTTATTCATCTATGTGGTCTCTTATAGGTCAAGGAGTAGTGGAAGCCAAGCTTCAGTTTTCCTGACATTCAAAGTGGATGAAGGCAGTTTTCCTGACATTCAAAGTGGATGAAGGCACACTATAGATATTAGCAAGCTACTAGTCGTTCCAGCTCTTGACAGACTCAGGTACGCTTTATGGAACCATCAGACCATCCCTTTGGCTTTTTAGGCCTGTTCTTCTTTTCTCCCACATTTTGGTTTCCCACTTTTAATCTTGGTGGCCTTGCCAGTGGGGAGCCTGGACATAAAGTGTTGCTCATATTAACAAGTCTGGCAGTAGACTTGCTAGAGTACAGATGCTCAGATTGCTGTCTTGAAGTACTTCTGAAGGACCCCGGCTGCTCCTAAGTTGCTCACCTCTTTCAGATGAGGAAGTGCTCGAGTAGTGTGCGTGGGTGGAAAATGAATTTTATTGAATTTTAACGAAAACATTTTACAACCAGGTGCTTGCCACGTATCGCTTGAGCGTTTTGCCTCAACTCCTAAATACACAAAGGGATTAATTCAAGTTGAGTATTATTGAGAACTAGTTTATGAGAAGGATGAGGAGCTGAGGGGTTTGCGACGAATGATCATGCACTTACCCTTATTTGGGTTGATCATGAAGAAATGGGAAGATAGCCAAATGATATCACTTCAAAGGCAGATTGCACTGAGTTGATGAAAGAAGAGAGGGGGTGGGACAGGAGGATAATATCCTCTGCATAAAGATATTTTTGAGAATAGGGAGCTTTTTTTCTCAACCCCTTAAACCTGACTTTCAACCTCCCTCATGACCTAGAATTTGGAATTTGGTTATGCCACAGAGCAGACTTTACTCAAGCTAATGAACTCGTCAATACCATTCCTTGGGACTCCATTCTCTCCCCATTAGAGACGACTTCTGGCTCAGTTTTAAAAGACTTTTTATTCCGTCATGCATACGACTATTCCAACTAAACTGATCTATAGACCATCAATAGGTCTTGAAGTAAACTCAACTTTAACTAGGCCTAAGATTGGAAAAAGAATAATCAGGTAATAGCTATAGTGAATTTTGTCACAGAGGAAAGGGAATATGCATTTTTCACTGAGATGTAAGGGAGCTTCTATCCTCATCTCTATGATTGCCAGTATAATTGCAGTTTCCTCTCCTGCACTACCACAGGATTCTCGTATTTGTAGTAATATTGAAGCGACTGTCTTTCCTGTATTCATCAGCCTCAGTCTCTGATCTGGGTCTAGGTGAAAGCTGAGACTGGATTCTACTTGTAGAGAAAACTTCACAAGGATGGCTGCAGTATTGAGTATTGACTGGGGCAATTTGGTTTTGGCCAATTTGTGACTCTCGGGTGAGGTTTACAAAGAAAAAGGCATGGCAAATATTGAAAGTGATTGTAGTTCTTCATCGCTAAAAACCTCTCAACAATCCTCATACTACCGAATATTAGGCCAACTCTCCCTTCATCTCTCAATTCTGCCACCCACTCTTCAGCCCCTTCAATGCCCTCAACCTCATCCAAGAATCACCAGCAAACTTCCAACAGTACAACAAGAAATGCACAATATCTTCCACAACACCTTCACCACATAGACTAGTTCACATCTGGATAGGACACATACCACACCTTTACTTATCACGGAGGAGTCCTGCTGATGATATCCTTAACCGATGAACTCTAAGTGTAAAAAAATTGAAATTGGTACGAGTGGCTAGGAAGCACTCTAGATCATTAGGCATTAAAAAAATTGTGGTCAAGCGCGCGGGTGGAAAATGAAATTTTTTGCACTTAGTTATCCGTTTTGGGGATGCAGGATTTTGAGGTCCTTCCACTTTCTAGCAACTTGCCTATAGTTATACCTATGAACCTATTTTAGTATCAAAAGAGAGCACACAGAGAGACCTGTCTTTTGAACTGTATATCAAGTCCATACAATGAAGTTTGCAGAATCTACGGAGCTCTAAAGTTGTAATCACAAGTTTTAAAAAAAGGTACAAAATACCATCGACCCCACCCCCCCCTTAAAAATTAGTTTGTATTGGTCTTATAGAACACACAGAGAGATATATTGAATTATATACCAAGTTCACTAAGTGAAGTGTGCAGGATTTATGGAGCTCTAAATTCATAACCACAGCTTTTTAACACTTTGTCAAAAAATAACTTCGTCCCCCCCCCCCCCCCCCCCCCCTTATTTATTTCTCAAGAGGTATACAATGAAATGGGTGGCATAAAAGTATCATAAATCAAGAATGGTTGAAAAAAATTAGATGAAACTTGAAACGCAATTATTATAGTAGTGAAGGTGTAGAAAGGTGAAAAGAACAAAATAGTTGACTCCTTTTAAGCATGTGGCTATTATCCATGACGAGTGAATTTATATCTTTTTCAGGGACAAATTCCTACAAATTCCTTTCCCATTATCCAATGACCTTTGCATGGCAAACATGTCCTTTACACTTCTATTAGTAATCATGATATCACTATTGGAACATGTAGATGAATACCTTGTGTTAAATCTATCATCATGATGGTAATCTATGTCAAAAGGACTTAGCCATGCTCCCATGGATACATCCTCGTTGCTGTAGAGGACCAGGTCATTGGCTGCTATTTGTCTGACAAGTTGTTGGGACAATACGTATCCACCACCCCCAGCATAAGAGAAGTACATATCACACAGAAACCATTTGCTTTCTGCCCATTTCCCCTTGCTAATAGGTCTAGTATTTCTCATTAGAAAGCCCAAGTAAAGCAGCCGATTTGATCTTAGCTGTTGTAACACTCTCAAAATTGTGTCCACATCTGCGAAAGAGTCGTCATCACATTTAAGCAGAAAAGAGAAGTTGTAATGGTTGTCCAGTATCACAAAACTCTGCAGCACTTTTCTCGTGAGGTTTTTGTATGAGTCGTGCAATCAGGTAAGAGCAGAAGATCATCATATGTGGCATTCTCTAGAGTCAAGTTCTTTATATCCTTGGAGGAAAGTCCTTCAGTTCCAATAGAGAATTTTACCAATGCAGCAGTTGCGTTTTGTCTGTAATTTTTCGCCCATGTCTCTCGAATGGCATCACGCTCTCTTTTTCCTTTCACACGAGACAAAACTAAAATCATTAGTTCCGTGTTGTTGATGTTTTCACTGTAGCTTGACACACAATCTGCAGTTCCACAGATACTAGCTACATCATTTACTGTTAATGAAAGGTCAAAATTCAATAGATAAAATACTACACAGAGCACGAAAGTCACCAACACCAAAAATGTCCATTTAATCATGACTTCTCTGTAACTACCAGGATCTTGTCGCGGAATTTACTTTTCCTCTACCACTTGGACCACACCCATTTCATAGATATCTGATTTCAAGTGCACAAGAGCTTGGCGAGATCAACAAACATGGCCAGGTGGGAATGTTCTCGATCTAGCGCGGGTTTCGTCATCATCCGCTCTTTTCTGTGGTGTTCGGTCGCCCACTTGCGTTCCCCCCCTCCCCACCTTCGGCACTTTCTGCTATCACGCAGAGTTGCCAACCGTCCCAGTGTCACAGGAAATCTGGCATCCCAGGAAATTTGGCATCCCCATTCCAAATATCCTAGGATCCCCCCAGGAAATTTGGCACCCCCATTCCTAATATCCTAGGAAATATGGAATCCCCCTATTTTTTTCTCTCCTTTTAAAAAAAAAAGTTAGTTTGGCTATCTTTGTGATTCAAATGAGTAGCAGTAGCGTTAGTGTACCCAAGAGGACAAACAGAAAGCATCAGCTAGCTCAAGTTCAACTAATTGCTAAAGTTCAAATGTTGTCCATTGATGTTAGAGGTTCTGTCATCGAGGGAAGAAGATGGAGGGCCTTCAATCTGGACTTGTTCAGTATATAATCTAGTCTGACCAAATGTACTTAGTAGATCTTCTCTGAATCCGTTCAAATAAAAGAATGTCCTTTATAAGATAAGGTTAGAATCTCTCAAGCCTTAAACCAGAACTCTCTAAAGAGAGAAGAAAACTGAAATTTAGTCACAGCCCGACCAACCATAATTTATGGCCATGACAGGCTAACCAATGAGCTTTGAGAGACTTAAAAAACTAACAGTAAGGGGTTGAATACAGTGTGTTGTATAGGTGGAAGGCACAGCATAACCACACCTTCTGACATTGATGTCCACCATTAATGTCATGGCCTGAAGCAATACCTCCTGCTTGTCATTGGAGGCTTATGAAATCATTGGCATCGATCAATTTATATCATGACAACTACAATCTGAATCAGTTATATTTAGATATAACTATGCAAAGCCAAGATATTTAGTACCCCATAGTCCCATACATGACAATTTTGAATGTTTATAGAACAGTTACAGTATTAATTATGACTACATTGACTACAGCACCATTTATAGTCTGGATTACTCCACACATCTTGAGGGACGGTTTGACAAGTGTCATGGAACCATTCCAAGCAGCTGTCACATGAAACCATTTTATTTCCATCCTCATTCGCTGGCAATCTACAGTGACAGAAGATTTTCATTACTTCAACCTTCTTCGTCATGTGGATACATTTCCTCTTCTTTGATGGGAAGTGCTTTATTAGCTTGTCTTTGATACAGTTGTACAAATGCCGCCTCATATGACCCACATCCAAAAAATGCTCTTTTGGGCTCTGGTCATTGCAAATAGCCATAGCGACTGCAAATAGCCCACAGTCTACTGAGTTTGGCTGTTGTTGCACATTGGCATATTCCAAAGTAATTTTTTCTTCTGTAGTGTGCAGAAGTGATGCTATTTGTACTTTTGTAGAGTATGTGAGCGAAGTGGTAAGCTGTCATATACTCGAACTGTGGGATGTTGAATGCCAACAGTGCTTACTGTCAAAATGATTACCCACAGAATGGAGTATTTGGACGCATTCAACACTGGCGATGTTGAAACTGAGCATTTGTCCAAGAAGTGGACTTTGCAAGGAGCTAACAGGAAGTAGATCCAGGTCATGTTTCATGAGAAGCTGTGCTGCATGAATCAGTTTGTCATTGAGTCATCTGCCATTTAGCAGTACATTTTTGTCTTCATCATTCAGTTCGATTCCTCCAATTTTCTGCCAGCAGCCATCACTAACAATTTCATCATCCTCTCCACTGCTAACTATCACTGGATCCACATCTAGTTTCTGACGCTTTTGTTCAGTTACTGGTAGGGGTAACAGGGTTCTCTTTGCAAGCCTTACAGGTAAAAGGCTTATGTTGATCAGCTGATGGGTCAGTATTCTCATCAGCACCTGCATCCTATAGTGTTTAGTTATTGTTGTTTTGGGGAGGGGTAGGGGGAAGAGACAAATAATTACAGAGCTAACATGTTTATAACAACAAATGTTTGGCAGCATAACAATCTCTTCAAATAATTACAGAGCTATGTTTGTTATAAAAAAAACATTTGACAGCATAAACCAGCTTTTCAAATTGTTAATAACCATATTGTCATCATAATTATATACTTACCTCATTGTTGTCATGGCAATTCAGTCTTCTCCCATCAGGATCATACCATATCTTAAGGTCATCTTTGGGGCCTTTAAGATGATAGCGACCTTTCCCGATATCTTCCGCAACTGTATATGGACCTCCAGGGAACTGAGGCTCAAGTTTTCCACCCTTACGACCTTCGTTCTTCATCGACTTGACAAGCACTTTGTCACCAACCTTGATTTTAGTATTGGTATTGTGCTTTGACTCGTATTGATGCTTTTGACGGGCTTGGGCTTTTTCAATATTTGCATATGCTTGCTCGTGAATTTTTTTCTGAAACTCAAGCACTCTTTGTTCTAAGTCTAGTTCATCAGGTTTACAATGCACTTGAGAGATGTCAATGGGAAGACGAGCTTCTCGTCCATACATAAGAAGAAATTGAGTACACTTGGTGGAATCCTGGCGACTCGACCGATAAGCAAATAGGATATTATCTATAAGTTCATCCCAGTCATATTGGTGATCGTTAACGAGCTGCTTCTTCAGCGTTTGATTAAAACGCTGATCCAGTCCATTTGATTGAGGATGGTAAGCACTAGTGATCTTGTGCTTAAATCCAGTGAACTCTTCAAGGGAATCGACAATCTTGTTGCAAAATTCCCTACCCTGATCAGATACAATCTCTTGAGGATATCCATGTCTAATTTTCTCAAAATTTCAAGTTTCCGAAGATAGAATCCGGCCAAAAATAGCCTTTCTACCTGCCAGTCTCCGATCAACACTTTCAGGTATTCTACAAAGTCCAGTTAGTGAGAACGCTTGGATTCAAGCTACTCTTCTGCTTAGACTAGGCGGTCTGGGTCTTGAGAAAATTTGTCGTGATACTTACGGTAAAAAAGGAAGCCACATATTGTGGTGGTATTGGCATATGTAAAACTGTCATACACACAACATAAACTTTAGGGCAGTGTGTGAAGGGGTTGTTGGTGTTTTAAAGAAGGTGTCTGAGGTTCCTCACTTAAGACTACCTTCTCCCTTCAGTTAATAGGTGCTACCACTGGAGTCTATCTCTAAGTATCGCCTTAGTTAATACCTACGTATGTAACATGTTTATCAAAGTGAGCATCACCCAATTTGTGGTCCTTCCACCTTTTTATAGGGTGTAAAAATGGGTAGACCGAGATAAATAACTTCAGTTCTCTTGAGACCACTCGTTCCTTGTGGCAGTCTCATGGTTCTCCTGAGACCATTCGTTCCATGCGGCAGCCTTATTTGTGTGCTTGATCCCCTCTTCCAATATCACACAAGACCTCACAGCAGTTACCACTGTACATCTTGTTCAAAGCATCATAATTATTTGCTGACAAAGAGAAGGGATCAGGTAAATAACTAGGGGATAATCTGACAGCGCAATAGCTGAGATGTAGCCCAGCTTGGCTCCCGTTTTGGTGAAGTACTAAGATATTGGCTCGGGTTGCACACCTGGGAAGTTGTAATCATTTCTTGATGTATTTCGTGGCATCGGTTGAAAATATAAAGTGGGCATTGTCAGACAAAAGTTTACTATGTGTCAAATTATTATAGATGCATACCTGCCATGAATAGAGAACACATCTTTACCATCAACAAGTATACTGCATTGGCTACATTTTGATATATAAATCAGGACCATAGCATGAATATATGCAAAGATATGGTACTTAAATGGTAACCCACGGTTTTCAGACTTGTACCCCTCTAAAATTGTGTCACCAACATTGCTATATAGCAGCTAGTAACTAGGGACCCAGCTCTCATACATTAACTAACACAGTAACTAGGGACCCAGCTCTCATACATTAACTAACACAGTAACTAGGAATATGGAAGAGGGGGAGGAAAGAGAGAAGGGGGACAACATGACGAGAGAAAGAGGAAGCAGAGTGTTCCAAACACCACAACCAGCAGTATGTCCTTACCACATCCATGCCAAAGACACTTATAGCAGTCTGAACATCAGCCAGCTGCTTCTCTTTGAGAGGTTCCGCTACTGCATTATCCACTTGTCCCACCCCGTCCTCCCCTCGGCTCCGCTCACCTTGCAGTTAATCAGAAGGCAGCTATTCCTGCTCCGATACTATAATTAGACCCTCCGACCTGCACAGAGATAAAAGATATAAATTCAAAAAGGGGCCATAAAAGATTTTAAAAAGATGTCATAATATTCTGAAATACGAATGTACATGGACCATTTTAGTAGAGATGGGAGTGGTATTTCATCATCACTGGATTTATTCATCTCAGGAGATGTGGAGATCTTGGGAAGAGGGGGAGAGGGTGGAGGAAAGCTGGTGGCAATCGGTGGGAGGGGAGAGGTGTGTCCCCATCCGAACATCATAACTGCATGGAGAAGGAAGAAGAGGGAGGGTGGAGGAGAGGAAATATGAAGGAGTGGAGAAGGATTAGGGGAAGAGAAGGAAGAGGGGAATAAGAAAAGAAGAAGAAAGAAGAGTGGAGAAATGGGAGAGAAAGGAGAGGAGATGACAGGAAGAAGAAAAAGGCATGTAGGAAGATGCACATGAGCAGGGGGAAGGAGATGTACAGCAACAAAAATCATCTAAAACACAATCTTATAACCATACCACACACACTCACACACACCATCCTCTCTCATACTCCATGTTGCTGTGCGGCTAGCACTGGGCATGGTTCTCCTGAGACCACTCATTTCATGCAGCAGTGTCGTGCTTCTCCTGAGACCACTCGTTCCATGCGGCAGTCTTATAGTTTTCCTGAGACCACTCATTTCATGCAGCAGTCTCATGGTTGTCCTGAGACCACTCATTCCATGCGGCAGTCTCATGGCTCTCCTGAGACCAATCGTTCCATGCAACAGTCTCGTGGTTCTCCTGAGACCACTCATTCCATGTGGCAGCCTCATGGTTCCCCCGAGACCATTCGTTCCATGCAGCAGTCTCATGGTTCTCCTCAGAGCACTCATTCCATGCAGCAGTCTCATAGTTCTCCTGAGATCACTCACTCCATACGGCAGTCTCAAGATTCTCCTAAGACCACTCGTTCCATGCAGCAGCCTCATGGTTCTCCTGAGACCATTTGTTCCATGCGGCAGCCTTATTTGTGTGCATGTTTCCTCCTCATTTCTTGTAGGGGAAGTTGGACTCAGCTCGCATGTCTATCTATGAGCAGGTAGAAGTCCACGGTCTCCTCAGCAGAAAAGTGAGTAAGAGATTTGCCTCCCCCACCACACCCAGCATCACTCAAACCCTGCCTGAGATTTACCAGTCTTGGGGGCATCTCTCTTCCAGTAAATCCATCACCATGTTGTACCTCTAGATCGACACAACACCGCCGCTCCCTTCCTAACACTATAATATTAAGAAAAATTATGAGTCACATGATTTCATTTAATACAATGCTGATCAATTAAAATATCATGCATTTTGTGAATTTATAAAATATATATTTGCTCTGAAATAGGCTGAAGTAATTTGGTGGAAAGATCGGGGGGGAAATTATTTAAGCTGACAAAAAGCATTTTATGTCAGCCTCCATTTCCCTTATCATGGATGTAAGCAACTTTATTGAAAGTGGGTGCGAGGGGTGAGGGGTTGGTGCATGACGGTTCATCTCAGCCATTCTTTAGGGGGTGGTAGAGGGAATTTTGGACTGGTTGATCCTAGAATATGCATGGGACATCAAAATGCAAGTCCACAGGTTCTTCATTTTGCTAATAACAAAACTATGCTTGTATTAAATTCTTCAACAATAGAATGACAATGTAGCTATATATACAGTATGCCCCGCACTTGCATTCCTAATCATGTTTGTGTTGTTCTTGATGTTGTGTTGTACATGTAAAGATGTGTTCTCTATTCATGGTATCTGTATATATATATATATACAGGTATGCATCACTACAATAATTTGATGCATAGTGAACTTTTGGCTGACAATGTGCCCACTTTTGATTTTTAACTGATGCCACGAAATACATCAAGAAATGATTACAACTTCCCAGCTGTGCAACCAGAGCCAATCTCTTAGTACTTGACCTACTCTAAATGAGAGCCAAGCTGGGCTACATCCCAGCTATTGCGAAGTCAGCTGGCCCCCTAGTTACATGATCCCGTCTCTTTGCCAGAAAATAAAAGTTTAAAGATGCTTTAGACAAGATGTACAGTGATAATTGCTGTGAGGTATTGTGTAATAGTGGAGGAGGGGATGATTTGGTCCATTTCTTGGTGGTTTGTGGGAATTTGAGAGGAATCATAAGTTGCTGGTGGATGAGGTGGATAAAGGAGCTTGAGAGTGCCTGGATGAATTTGGGGAAGTGGGTAAAGGATAATGGCATTGCTATTGGGAAAAGGCATGGAAGGAGTAAGTAGCAGTGTATTTGATATTATATTATATGGCAGTGAGTGTATTGTTGGTGACACAAAAGAAACAAATTTTTGTGTTGGTTTTTGGATGAATTTTAATTTTGGTTTCATCTCCTCCCTCCCCCCCCTCCCCCACTCCCAATAATCAGAGACTGCAAACTTCCACCATCCTGCAATGAGAGACTACAAACTTCCACCACTTCCTGCTATCAGAGACTGCAAACTTCCACCACTCCCTGCAATCAGAGACTGCAAACTTCCATTTCCTCTGAAGGGCTGGACACAGTACATAGTTGTAATTTAGAGGATAGCGCCGTACGCCTTTACTTCTTGGATTGAACTGAATGCAAATATAATGTGTCTCCAAAGCAATGTGTGCAACAACTGAGTATTGGGTAAAGGGTCAATCAGGTAAGGGGTCGTACGTATACAATGTCCAAGTATACTATACAATGTCCACTACCTCCCCCAAGTAGGCAGTATGGCCTACTGAGAGATTGTTTACTTATGTCCATATCGGTCGATTGGTTTTGGTCCTCGCCTGCTTCGTCGCAGGGGTGGCGACCGTATGTTAGGTAGGAGTTTGCTGGATTCCGATTGGGGGGAGGGCGAGGGTTGGCGAGGGGCTGTTCCTGGAGAGATGATGGTTCTGGGCGCCGCGGGGCAGCTGGGGGCCGGTGTTGCTGGCGAGGTCCCGGTGGGGCGGACGGGTGGTTTGGCTGGCGTCTGGGCGACCGAGGCGTATGATCTGGGGATGCTTCCGGGTTGAGCGACGGGGGTGGTCTGAGCCGGTGTTGCCGGTGGTGGAGGGGCGGTTGCGGGGTGGTCGGAGGCTTTTGCGGGGGCGTGAGGCCTGTGGTTGCGGGCGGTGGATCGGGTTGGGGTTGCCTCATGTCGTGGTAGGTGGGGGTAAGCGGTCGCTCGTGGGATTGGGACATCCGGAAGGGGGGAGTATGGCGGCTGGGACGTGGGTTTCGTCTGGTGCGAGGTGTATCGTCGGAGGAATCTGCGGTTTCTTGTGGTGAGTCTGCCTGAGCCGTCTGTGCGAACAGAGTACTGATGGTATTGGAGGACTTCTACGACCGTGCCTGTCTTGTCCCACTTGTTGGGGTGGCGGCCAGTCTGGTTTTGGACCAGTACAGTGTCGCCGCACTTGAGGGGGGAGAGGCCCTGGGTGTGTTCGTCCCATCGTGTTCGGCCCGTGATGGCCCTCTCGCGGAGATCGAGACAGTCGGACCAGTCTCTGTGAGGCCGATAGCGGTCTGGGATGCCGGGGTGGAGATCACGGGTTGGTCTGCCAAAGAGGCAAGTGGCGGGAGACATCTTGGTCTCAGGATCCGGTCCATTCCTGTACTGCAATAGGGCCTTGTGGAACTTGTCGGAGAGGGCACCGTCTGGGCCGGTGTTTCCGGCGATCAGTCGCTTCATGGTTTTCACTGCAACTTCGGCCCGGCAGTTTGCATGAGGGTTGTATGCCGACGATATTCTATGGTGCACTCCCCAGTTGGCCAGGAAGGCCCTGGTTGTGTGGGAGGCGAATTCTGGGCCGCCGTCCAACGTAAGTGTGTCGGGTATCCCGAAGGTTGAGAACGTGTCTCTGAGCATCTGGGTGAGGCCTGTTGCTCCATCTCTAGACGTGGTGACGACTGGCCAGTTGGAGAAGTGGTCCACCAGGACAAGGTAGGTGACCCCTTGGTGGTGAAAAAAATCTGTGCATATGTGCTGGAATGGGTAGATGGGTTCCACTGGTGTGATGGACAGCATGGCGGGTTGAGAGGCGGCATTGCCGTTGCATACGGCGCATCTGTCTCTAGTGGCCGCAATTTCTTTGGTTATCCCTGGCCAGAATATGGAGGCTTCTGCCCGTGCGGTCATCTTGCTGATGCCTTGGTGAGCTGCATGGAGTGCGTCGAGGCAGGCAGGTCGTAGCTCTGTTGGGATAATGATCCTGTCCCCGCGGCAGATGACTCCGTCGACTGTGGAGAGGGCGTGGATGAAGGGGAAGTAATCCCGGGTCATTGGTGGCATGAGGTGCCTTCTTTCTGGCGGCCCGTGTTCGATGAGTAGGGAGAGCTTCTGTAAGGACTCGTCTGCTGCAGTGGCGACCTGGAGTGTCTCCCAGTCGAGGGGTATGCCTGTGATGGCGGCGCAGAGGGCGGTTGCAAGGCCGGCGGCGTCGTCCTCGGTGGGGTGAGCGATTGAGATGCCCGCCAGGAGTGTAGTTGGTATCCTGGGGCTGTGGTTGGGGCAAGCCGAGTCGGGTGCCATGTTGTCGTCGGGGAGGTTCATCCTGGTTGGGCTGGGGATCCCGGATGGGTGGCGTGGGAGGGCGTCACTTGTCTTATTTCTCACGCCGGGAATGTGCACCATCCGGAATCTGTACCTGAGTGTTTTCAGTGGAGGGCCAGACATCATGGGGAGGGGTTGGTGCTCGCAGACGTTGAAAGCACTGCCAGCGTACAGGTCCCATAGGTGCTGCTCGAGCCGACCCCGATTGGCCTCTGTGGCTGGGAATGGGAGGCTGGTGGGTCTGGGGGGCGATTGTGCCCTGGTTGGGCATGAGCAGGTTTTGGGGGATGTAACTATTGTATCCCGCCCTGACTGGCTCACCCTTGGGGTCTGAGTTGGGAGCACGATAGGTGGCGGAGATCTGGTCGGCGGGATTGTCCGATGGTGTTGATCTGGAGGTCTGGCCTGTGGGTCCGCTATGATGATGTCGATTTTGTGTGGGCGTTGTTCCAGCGTCTGTCCCCTTGCCTTGCCTTTTCCCGAGGGTGACATGGGCGTGCTGAGGGGGAAATCCTTGGGGATCAGTCCCAGGTCTGCGCAGGTGGCCAGGCTGAGGTACAGCTTGTTGGCGATCTCAGATAAGTAGATCATCTGTCTCATTTCGGGGCCTGTGGGGTTGGCCCTGATCCTGATGATAGCTGCTCCTAGGATCGGCAGGTTGGTGCCGCTGGCCGAGTGCATAATCATGTTTACAGGTATGAGATCTGAGGCTGTGAGACGGAGCCTGGACAGGAGGCCTGGGCCAGCTAGGCAGCTTTGGCAGCCTGTGTCCGCCATGGCAGTGGTGGCGAGGTTGTGGGTCTCCGTGCGGAGGGTGTGGCCGTGTACGAGAGCTGGGTCCCTAGTTACTGTGTTAGTTAATGTACGAGAGCTGGGTCCCTAGTTACTGAGACAGTTAATGTACGAGAGCTGGGACCCTAGTTTTAATGTACAGAGCTGGGTCCCTAGTTACTGTGTTAGTTAATGTATGAGAGCTGGGTCCCTAGTTACTGTGTTAGTTAATGTACGAGAGCTGGGTCCCTAGTTACTGTGTCAGTTAATGTACGAGAGCTGTATCCCTCGTTACTGTGTTAGTTAATGTATGAGAGCTGGATACCTAGTTACTGTGTATGAGAGCTGGGTCCCTAGTCACTGTGTTAGTTAATGTACGAGATCTAGGTCCCTAGTTACTGTGTCAGTTAATGAACGAGAGCTGAGTCCCTAGTTACTGTGTTAGTTAATGTACGAGAGCTGGGTCCCTAGTTACTGTGTTAGATAATGTAGGAGAGCTGGGTCCCTAGTTACTGTGTTAATTAATGTATGAGAGCTGTATACCTAGTTACTGTGTATGAGAGCTAGGTCCCTAGTTACTGTGTTAGTTAATGTACGAGATCTGGGTCCCTAGTTACTGTGTCATTTAATGTACGAGAGCTGAGTCCCTAGTTACTGTGTTAGTTAATGTACGAGTTAGAACACTTTTTTTGCAATGATAATTTCTAAGCATGTTTGTCATTCAGCTAACTGATTGGGTAGCCAAGATAATGGCAGTGGATTCCTCTTGTGAAGTACCTTTACCTCTTTCGGATGTAAAAAACGGGCTGCTGGCTAGCTAGATCAACACACACACACACATAATGCACACATACACACACACATGCACACACACACACATACACATACACACACCACTACCACCATGCTTAGGATTTGCAATCCCTGTTTGCTTTGCTACGTACTCAATTCATTGTGTTCTTGAGCTGGTTGCACTATAGTATTTTATTTTTGTTGCTCTATTCTTCACTAGATGTGCTCAATCCTTTGTCAGACGTGCCAACAAACTGAATATCTAACTCCTTAACTTCTCCACAACTGGATCAAACATTTAACTGCTTGCTTCCACATTTTCTCACATAGTTTGTCAGTCTCACAATATGTATAAAAATAACACACACATGCACACACAAACACACCCTCCCCCCACACATGCACACACAAAATAATAACCACTATTGTGTCTATTATAGTCAATTGACTTCCAGAAGTGAGATTCATGGGAATGAGGAGTAAAGCCGTTCACTCATGTACAGCTATATATGTCCACTGTCTGCTGTCTTGTATGAGTATAATTGGGTTCCAATAGCTACTGAAGCTTCTCTTACCTCTGCTTTTTCCTCATGCTATTCTTCTTTTGGTGAAGAGGAAGCAGAAAGAGCAGCTAAGTGTGAAGGTGCTTGGACCTCGGCAGAGCTGCATGTATAAATATATATGTGCTTGCTGCACTTTTTATGATTCAGTTTGTTGCTACCTCATCCTGTTATTGTGGCATTGGCTATATAAATCAGGACCATAGCATGAATGTGTGCAAAGATATGGTACTTTAAATGGTGAACCACAGTTTTCATACTTGTCCCCCTTAAAATCATCTCCAACAACATTGCAGCACCTTTGTTTTGTTTTACAGCCAGTAACTAGGTACCCAGCTCTCATGGAGAGGAGATGACAGGAAGAAGAGAAAGGCATGTAGGAAGATGCACATGAGCAGGGGGAAGGCAACAAAAATCATCTAAAACACAATCTTATAACCAGAATGAACACACACACACACACCATCCTCTCCCATACTCCATGTTGCTGTGGGGCTAGCACTGGGCATGGTTCTCCAGAGACCACTCGTTCCATGCGGCAGTCTCATTGTTCTTCTGAGACCACTCCTTACATTTGGCAGTCTCATGGTTCTCCTGAGACTACTCGTTCCCTGCAGCATTCTCATGGTTTTTCTGGGACCACTCGTTCTATGCGGCAGTCTCATAGTTTTCCTGAGACCACTCATTCCATGCGGCAGTCTCATCGTTTTCCTGAGACAACTCATTTTCCATGCGGCAGTCTCATGGTTTTCCTGATAGCACTCGTTCCATGCGGCAGTCTCATGGTTCTCCTGAGACCACTCGTTCCATGCGGCAGTCTCATGGTTCTCCTGAGACCACTCGTTCCATGCGGCAGTCTCATGGTTCTCCTGAGACCACTCGTTCCATGCGGCAGTCTCATGGTTCTCCTGAGACCACTCGTTCCATGCGGCAGTCTCATGGTTCTCCTGAGACCACTTGTTCCATGCGGCAGTCTCATGGTTCTCCTGAGACCACTCGTTCCATGCGGTAGTCTCATGGTTCTCCTGAGACCACTCGTTCCATGCGGCAGCCTCATGGTTCTCCTAAGACCACTCATTCCATGAGGCAGTCTTATTTGTGTGCATGTTTCCTCCTCATGTCTTGTAGGAGAAGTAAAAATACTCTGCTCGCATATCTATCTATGAGCAGCTAGAAGTCCACAATCTCCTCAGCAAAAAGATGGATAAGAGATTTGCCTCTCACCACACCCAGCATCACCAGAGAGTCACAAGTCTTGGGGGCATCTCTTTTCAGCAAATCCATTACCATGTTGCACTTCTAGATCGACACAACACCGGTCCTTTCCTAACACTATAATATTGAGACTAGACTAGTCATGAGTCACATTATTCCATGTGACCTTTTTAATACAATGCTGATCAATTAATATATCTTGCATTATGTGCATTTTTTTAATTTTTATTTGCCCTGAAATAGGCCGAAATAATTTGGTTAAAACATGGTAAAATTTTTATTTATGCTAACAAAAAGGATCTTATGACATCAGCCCTCCTCCATTTCCCTTATCATGGATGTAAGCAACTTTATTGAAATTGGGTGTGAGGAGTGAGGGGTTGGTGCATGACAGTTCACCTCAACCATTCTTTAGGGGGTGGCAGAGAGAATGACAGTTTGTCTCAGCCATGCTTTAGGGGGTGGCAGATGGAATTTTTGGACTGATTAAGCCTAGAATATGCATGGACATCAAAATGGAAGTCCACCGGTTCTTCATTTTGCTAATAACAAACCTATGCCTGTATTAAATTCTTCAACAATAGAATGTCAATGATGCTATACAGTATGCTCCGCACTTGCATTCCTAATCATGTTTGCGTTGTTCTTGTTGTTGTGTTGTACATGTAAAGATGTGTTCTCTATTCATGGTGATCTGTATATATATATACAGGTATGCATCACTACAATAATTTGATAGTAAACTTTTGGCTAACAATGCCCACTTTTGATTTTCAACTGATGCCACGAAATACATCAAGAAATGATTACAACTTCCCAGGTGTACAACCAGAGCCAATCTCTTAGTACTTCACCTACTCTCTCTATAAGACCAAGAAAACGAGAGCCAAGCAGGGCTACATCCCAGCTATTGCGAAGTCAGCTGACCCCCTAGTTACTTGATCCCTTCTCTTTGCCAGCAAATAAAAGTTTAAAGATGCTTTAGACAAGATGTACAGTGGCAACTGCTGTGAGGTCTTGTGCGATAGTGGAGGAGGGGATGATTTGGTCCATTTCTTGGTGGTTTGTGGGAATTTGAGAGGGTGCCAGTGGATGAGGTGGATAAAGGAGCTTGAGAGTGGCTGGATAAATTTGGGGAAGTGGTTAAAGGATAATGGCATTGCTGTTGGGAAAAGGCATGGAAGGAGTAAGTAGCAGTGTATTTGATATGATATGGGAGTGAGTGTATTGTTGGTAAAGTTATGACAGAAAAGAAACAAATTTTGTGTGTTGGTTTTTGGATGAATTTTAATTTTGGTTTCATCCCCCCCTCCCTTTGAAGGGCTGGACACAGTACATAGTTGTAATTTTTTTTAGACTTTCAATTCAACTAACACTAACTGGCAGTCTAAATGACATGTACTGTGTCACTGTCAAGGAGGGTGAGGGAACCGACTCACTTGTACAATAATTGCTTCTCTGTGGCACTTCCCAAAACACTAGCTTATGATCGCTTCAATTTATTGTGCATGTGGTAACCTCAACATGCTCAGCATTATTAGTCCTGCTGCACAGCCTGGAGATACACTCATGTATTGCGTTTTCTACCCTAATAAATTTCACTTTAGAAATTTAGATTCATATGTTGTTTTTCTGTAACATGTCAAGTCAGGAAAATCATGTGGAAGTTTTAATTAAGCAGGGTGGTAAGACCATATCATCACTGGACTATCACTAGCTGAAAAGCTGGGGGTGACTAGGTAGACACGAAGAAAACCTGCAATTCGGAGTTGAAGGAAAATTATAGCAGGAGCTTAGAGAAGGATAGGTGGGCTACAGGTCAAAATTTCCTACCACTTATGCTGGAAAAGTGAATTACATTAGGCTGCTTGCCTCAAAGTTTTAGGCGAGAGGGAATGTTGATTGAGACAGTAGATCTATGGACAATGTCAATACAGCTGGAATGACTTGAAAAATGACCTTTAGACCATGAGTACCAAACTGATTCAACACTGAAGACAACTGTGGAGGTGATGGAGGGGGGGACACCAAACCCAAACCAGCAGCCACTCTGACCACATCACCATCTATTCGGAGGCCTAAAGATGACGGGAAGACATGGAATCAGATTGTGTCACAGCAATGATCTCGACTCCACATTTCCAGCCATCATCAAATACATGATAGTTTGTGAGGTCAAAAGCACCAGAAGCTGCTATCAAAAAACAGAGAAAGGGTGTAAATGATGCAGCTCTTCTGATCTCAAGACCACCAAATATCACAAGAAGTGACACCTGAAACCAAGCTTGATAGTTTGTGTGAAGAAAATGTTAGTGGCCTCACTCTGGATGAAACACTCAATTGAGTCAAAACCTTGAAGCTTTGTTGAAAAAAACAAAAACAGGGGGAAGACTGTAAAAACTTGGGAATTTGACAAAGCAAGAAACAGAATCAGTGAAGAAGTGGAATTTGAATCAGCCTTCATATCAATCAGCACCTCAATCCTATCCATACCACTCCAAGGTAGGCAATGGGGGGGGGCTGGGGGGAGGGCTTCAGCCCTTTCAGATTTAACAGACAGAATATTTCAGTTAATGAGGGTATCAAAAATTGTCCAAACCAAATATGTAATTCAATATTAGAGATCAACAATTATTTTAACTGTCCCAAAATGTGCATTCTACTATTATTGCACGACACAACCTCATTGCCAATATCATCTAATGATAATAAACCTGTTTTTTCTTTATGTACATGTAAAACCATACACCAGTTTAATCTGCTTTGAGATATTGTGGTATGTAGCCATGTCTTCAGCCGGTATAGTACACTAAAACTTCTTTCACTGATTGTGTTAGTTGCTGGTGAAACCAACATAAGTTTAGTGATAGTGACAACCTCTGATAATCCCTGTTGTGGACTAGTCAGAGACTTTAGGATATTTTGAAAATCTTCCAGTGGTGACTCTTCAGTAGAACTAGCATGAAGGAGGGTCAACTGAGTTTTTAATTTGCTTGGATTGCTGAAGTCAGAGCGATAAAATGTAACGACTTCTTCTAAGGCCTTTGATCTTAATGGTGAATCAACTGCAGAAATCAAAGTTTCCAATTTACTGAGCATTCTAAATCCTCTTTGTTCAAATAGGTCCTGAATAGAAAATACAACAAGGTCTATGGCTTCAAAATATATTCTTCTGTAGTGCTCTTGTGGTGAAATAGGAAATTCAGATGCAGCTTCTCCTACCTCAAAACGGCGTGGCACTTTCCTTCTACGTGGCAACAAAGGTTCAGTCACTTCAAGTGAAGAACGTCGCTTTAACATACATGTACTTCCAAAATAGGTCAAAACAGTCATTTGAGCGAATTAATTCAATTGCCTGAAGGGTGAGATCCACAAGCTTTCGACCTTCGCAAGCTGAGATATTTTTGGCCGTGACAAATTATCGACCATACTCAGAAGCTTTCTACACAATTCAATGCCAAAGAAGAAGTCAAATTTTTCTATCTGCAGTAACTCCAGTTATTCTTGCTTTTGCTTCTGTGTCTCTTGTTGCATCTCTTGTAACTTCCCCTGTTGACTGCAAAGCTTCATAATTTTCTGAAATTGATGCTGCCCTGACAGACCGAGTTGGACATAAAACTCTGATACCCACAGCAAAGTCTGTCTTGACCTTTTTGAATACCGCATCTTGCTTTGGGGATTTTTTTAATAAGCTTCGTAATCTCGTACACAGTGCCAAGAGTGGATTCCATTAACTTGATACCCTTTAAGCAAACTCATTTCCTGTTTTGTGCAGTTGTCAGTATTTTGCTGTCTTGGGGCAAGTGTTACAATTTCTATTCACAATTCAATTGCGTGTAACACCTAGCACGTCCGCTAGGATAACACATTAACATTGTGGTGGGTGTGGCACCACAGTATATATATATATATAGATGGACACAAAAGTATTAGCTACAAAAACTAGTCAGACAAAAATAATAAAACAACAACAACCGTAGTCAAGTTTAAGTGGTCACTATATAGCAGTTCAGAGCACAATAATTTGGGCCAAATGAACATAGTGTTCCTAACCTAATTATAGTCATTTTGTTGGTTTAAACCCATAATATGATTTCCATATGTTGGAGCCATGAGGTTATTTCTATTTTCATACTTGATCGGATATGATTTCCTGTGGACATCAATGGCATATCATGATCGTATAGTATAGATGAACTCAGTTGCCTCTTTAGTAGGAAATGGTTTGGCCTCACCCCACTTTGAAAAATAATCCACTGAGGTGATAAAATATCGATTTCCACTGGCACTAATTATATAAGATCATTTCCAATTTTATTCCATACATGGGCTGCAATTAAATGGACAGCTGCTACTGGCAAAATAATGATTTCAACCACATTTTAAATGTCTGTACATGTATGTATGTGTGTGTG
Source organism: Cladorhizidae sp. MBARI D1340-BT2 (assembly GCA_028752905.1). Lineage (NCBI taxonomy): Eukaryota > Metazoa > Porifera > Demospongiae > Poecilosclerida > Cladorhizidae > Cladorhizidae sp. MBARI D1340-BT2. Next base: position 39,204,694 of record JAQNBH010000008.1, read on the forward strand.
TGTGTTTGTAATTAGCCTAGTCATACAGCAGTGAAGTCATTTAGTAGTTGTGGATCAAGTGCAAAGTTATGGCTACAGTTCAAAGTAGGAAATTGTGGACTCGATGTACAATGTTCTTTTCTCGAAATGACAATTTATTATAAATCTGGAACTAAGGAAAGAAATTGGCTGGCAGGGTAATATAGTTTTATTATAGGTGTCAAGTGATATTGCCTTCTATTAATATCTGGAACCCACTTTGTCAATTCCATCCCAACCAAAATTCATCACAAGGTCATCATGAAATGCCCCTAGTATCAACCTCTTCATTTTTGGACTTTGTTACATCATCTACAATAAAGATATTTCAAACTATATTCCCAGTAGGGAAATGTCCCTAAGCAAAGTATTTCTGGCTTACCTCTCTGAAAATTCCTCTCTTATCTTTATAATTTATGTCAAATATAGTTATTATGGGTGTAAAGTGATATTGCCCCATTGATGACCTAAAAAATTCCTGATGGTGGCTTTTCTCAATTTCTTTGCTATTCTATGAGTAGCTACTTCCATGAAGAAGACACTGGAACACTCCATCATAGATAAGAGACTCACACTTAGAATCAATGGCTGCAGTTAGCTTTGCAGGAATGATGTGATGCTGTGATTGGATGCCTAATTCCCTAGGATATTGAGCTTGGTAAATGGTGATGGCAAACCACGAGGATGTTAAATTGCCTGGGAGAAAGCAGTGCAAGCAAAACCCTGTCAAGTGTGAAAGAACTCTCAGTTGACGTATATAGTAGGATATTAATATACCTATTACTCTTTAACATTTCGGTTAGAGCATCATGGAGCAAATGCATCATTGGCAGATCACTTATTGACTAGTAAGCATCAGTTACACTTTCTATATAAATTATTATAATTATGCCAATTATATAGCAGCCATGTCTCACTGTCTATAGGAGGGCAGAAGTATGTGTGTTTACCTTACAATAGTTGCTGCACCATCATGGCATGGCAAAAATGATGTACTTAGCTAGAACATGTTGATAAAGCTCTAGCTTTCTTTCCCATTATAAATTAACCATGTAAGCATGTTGTCAGGAGAAGCTCACTCTCTTGCAGCTCCTGCGACGCCAACCTCTTGTTTACTGACCTAGTTGCTCTGCAACTCTTATCAATAAACCTAGCTTGACCAATTCAATCTCCGCCCTTCTGATAAGTCATAAAGGTAAAGAAGAATAATAGCATAGAATCACAATTGTCTCATACACCAACTGTCTTATATAGTTCCTTTAGTACTCTTGTTTTTTCTCTTCTCTCTCTCTTTCTCTTGCTGTTCTTCTCTTTTATAGATTGCCTATCACAGTTCACATAGTGGTTTTATGGGTAGTCTGTCTTCTCTGATCTCATGTCCTTCTAGAAGTGTGGTTTTACATGTACAGCAGGATGTCAGTTATCCGGACAGGTTGGGACAGGAAGGTGTCCGGATAACAGAAATTTCTGGATAACTGAAGTCACTAGTTGTACACACAAATGTGTACACGAATATATTGGCTAGCTGGACCTCACCTTTGCATATCTGCTGCAAAAACCAAAGATAAACTGTCCTGTCCAACTCATGTAAGTCAGCCCTTCTAGCCATCTTCCTTTTTTGATGCAATCACCAACTTCAATCTCTCTCATAAAAGCTTGTAGCTTGGCTTAGTTCTTGACTAAATCATAAACTGTACATTTTCCTATGTTAAATCCTGCAGCTACACTAGGAAAGCTTCTCCCATTCTTAATGTAGTTACATATTTTTAGCTTATCTTCAATGTTCAAAACAACTCTCTTTCTTTTCTTCCAAGCCTACCTAGCAAGAAATGAGCAGCTGCATCTCAGCACGTGCAGCTCATGTGTTGATTAGTACCCTAATTTGATGATTGTTGCCTGGGACCAAAGTACATGTACACTGTACTGTACATGTACAGTATATGTACATGTACACCTGTTCTGGTTAACTGAAGTTTCCGGATAACTGGAGTCCGGATAACTGACTCCTACTGTAGTTGAATAATCAGATGAGTGATTCCCACAGGTTGTTATTCCATTCTCAGAGGTCTCAGAGGCAGCCACAACGTGTGGTTTTACATATTCAGATGTAGGTGAGTAATCAGATGAGTGATTCCCACAGGTTGTTATTCCATTCTCAGAGGTCTCAGAGGCAGCCACAACGTGTGGTTTTACATATTCAGATGTAGGTGAGTAATCAGGTGAGTGATTCCAAAGTCAAATGGTTGTAACGATAATGCCCACCTTGCGAGACTTCCATGCATAACCTTAAGATGACTCAGTCATGTTAATGGGTTGTGATATGTCTGAATCTCAAACCTAGAACCTTCCAGGTAGACTCGGTACTGCTTTACCCCCTCAACAATCGCCAATGCTTCCCTTTCGATTGTGGAGTATTGTTGTTCACGTTTTAAAAGCTTTCGAGATCCATAGGCTAACGGGTGCTCCACCCCTTGTTCATCTTTCTGACTCAGCACGTATGCTATGCCTGTGGCGGAAGCATCTGTCTGCAGGATGAAAGGCATGTCCCATTTTGGTGTTATCAAAATAGGATCTTTTAACTGAGTGAAAGCGTTCTCCAAAGTCTCATTCCATGTTATCTTAATAGGCATGTCTTTCCTTGTTAAGTTAGAGAGGGGCGTGGCAATTGTAGCAAAGCTAGGGATGAATCTCCTATAGTACCCTGCTAAGCCTAAAAAAACTCTCAGATCTTTCTTCGTGAGGGGTCTGGCAAAGGCTTAGACTGCTTTAATCTTAGCTTGCATAGGATGTACTTGTCCTTTACCCCACCACATGTCCCAAATAGACGACACAACTATTACAGGCAGGCTTGCACTTATTCCTCTCCACTGTTAGGCCTGCATCTCGTAGTCTTGTGAAGACTTCGTTCACGTGCTTCATGTGTTCTTCCCAGCTGTTGCTGTGGATTAGGATGTCGTCCAAATATGTGGCCACGAAATGATGTATTCCCTGGAGAACTTGGTCCATCAGAAGGTGCAGCCACTAAACCGAATGGCATCGTCTTAAACTCGTATTTCCCCCATGGGCTGATAAAAGCTGTCTTGGGCTGGCTCTCCTTATCAACGGGCACCTGCCAGTAGCCTTTGGTGAGGTCCAATGCTGTAATGTATTTGGCTGTCCTGATCTCGTCGATTAAGTCTTCTACCCGAGGGATCGGGTATGGATCAGATTGTGTTATATACCAGATTCAACTTTCTATAGTCTACACAAAGACGCTTACTTCCGTCCTTCTTTGGCAACAAAATGACGGGTGCTGCCCAAGGACTTTTAGAGGGTGTAATAATGTCCTGTTTTAGTAGTGTCTTGATCTCTTTTTGGAGATACTCGTGACCAGTGTGTGAAAGTCTGTAAGGTGGAAGCCTAATCGGGCTGGCATCAGCCGTGTGAATCACATGGTGTATCAGGTGCGTCCATCCTGGTTCATCCCTGATCACATCCTTGAATGAGTGATGTAATTCATCCAGTTCCTTTTCCTGTGAGGGTGTCAGTATTGACCCTGTTGGTTGATGTTCTGATGTCACTTCGTCTTCCTCTTCTTCCGCAAGGAATACTGCAGTTTCCGGTGCATTCCACTTCTTCAGTACATTGATGTGGAAGAGTCGGTGTCTCTTCCGACCTTCTCCCATATCAACCTTCTAATTAGTTTCTGATAACTTCTTTGTTATTATGACGGGTCCTCTCCATTCATTCGCTAATTTGTTCTGTTTCCTGGGTTGAAACACAAGAACATGGTCACCCACACACAATGTTTTACTCACTGTCTTTTTATCCTAGTGTTTCTTATGATTTCGTTTGGCTTGTTCTTCATTTGTTTGGGCCATTTCTCGGACAATGGTTATCTTTCCTCGTAATAACCAATAACCTTAGGTATTCGACAACCTTGATGTCGTTTTCTTCTTCCTTTTTCGTCCAGTGATCTGTAAGAGCGTCCAATAGCATCCTCATTTTTCTCCCAAACGTCAATTCGTATGGTGAGAATCCCGTGGATGCATGAACCGTACCTCGGTAGGCCCATTAAACGTAAGGAAGGCATTGGTCCCACTCCTTCTGATTCTTTTGTGTCAGCTTCCATAGTAGTCGCTTCATGGTAGAGTTGAACCTTTCAACCATGCCATCCGTTTGGGGATGGTAGGGTGAAGTCCGAATCTCTTTGATTCCTGTTAAAGTACATTGTTTTAGATATAAAATTGGTACCTTTGTCAGTTAGTATCTCCTCGGTTACCCCCAGTCGAGCTGTCATCTCAATTAGAGAGTTAAGCACGGCTTCTGTGGTTGCATTCTTCAACGGAAATGCCTCCGGCCAATTTGTCGCATAGTCCATGACAACAAGGACGTATTTGTTTCCTGTGGAGGTCCGTAATAGTGGTCCAAAGATATCCATGGCTATCCTCCGGAATGGGTCTGGAATGGGTGAGAAATCACAGCAATTTGTCGCAATGGAAGCGGTAATAAAATAAAAAACGGTGGCATTTCAGTCGAGACAATGGGTCACACGAGGACAGCAGTCACTGTTTAAAGCCTGGACAAGTTACTGTTGATTTAACATACTTGCCATAAGTTCATTGCGGGACATTTTACGGCGCGAATTTTCAACCACGCCCACCAATTAGCGTGTGCCTTTCCCTTGACCACCATTAATTTCATACGCGAACACGTCACTTATTAGCATGTCACACCCACTAATTGATGATGTAATTTGTCCTTATTTGAAACATGAAGATAAAATTAAGTAGAAGCAGAAGCAGCAGAAGAAGGACCAGCTGAAACATCTGAGTCAGAATGGGCACTAGCTACATAACTCTTTGTAGCCTTCTTGCACTCTGAGAGCAGTTCAGGAGGGAGTTTGATGTCCAGACAGCAACTATCAATGTTGAACTTCATGGCCATAAGGGCAACAATGGAGGACTGGTCAAGATTTGACCTTTGATCAGAGTGGATCTTCCTCAGTATGGAAAAACCTCGTTCAGAATCGGCATTGGGATGGACATCAGACATGATATTAATTTGTGAAGGAGATTGAATCTTGGCTGCCCTTCCAATGTGACCATTTTCCCAACTTCCAACCAGAAAAGCCCTTCCTTGGGTCTCATGACACCATCAGCTGCCTTATACTCGACAAATGTCGGTAAATCATTGGGAGAAAGCTTGAAGTCTTGGAATTGTACCTTCAGATTCTGCAGAGATACAGCATCGTTGAGGCCAATCTGTGGAAAACGTTTAGCTAGTGAAGTGATGGTGTTGAAAGAGAATGATGAAGTGTGTTAAGGCTGAATGACCCTTAAATCTTTCATCAACGAATCTCCAAAAGGAAATTTGACGAGCATTTTCTACATTGAAGACATATAAAAAGCTCTTATATCTTCAAAGAATGGTGCTGTGTCATGAAGGTGTTCAAGATGAGATACACTAGTCCACGTATCATCACCAATTCCCAAATCCTCGTTGGAAACATGATTGGCCTCATCGAAGTCAAGATTCTTTAGATTATCACTAGCAGCTAGAATGGTGTCGTCAGAAAGAAAGTTTGACCTAACTAACCGGTTCATCTCATCATATAGCTGTGAGGTAATATTCTCTGTAGATTTCTGGAAGAGGCGGTTGAATTGATCCATTGAGGGCAAGATAAAAGAAAGAAAATGGAACAGAGGTTTCGTCAGATGATTCTCAAGCCTTGAAAGAATGCTACAGACCTTAGCTGTTTCAGCTTCCTCACAAGACAAGAAGAATGACTTCAAACCATCATACTGCCTGAGGTAACGATTCACACACTTCAGCAAGCTGAGCCATCATGTGGGGCAATGCTTCAAAATCACCCCTGGCTCAGTGGTGAAAATTGAACCCCATAGGTTGACAAATTGCTGCTTCCTCTTGCTGCTATGATGGAAATAATAGAATATGCCAATGAAGAGCTGGTCAATGTTCACTGGGAGTGCCTTCAAACCAGCTTTGACTGTTAAATCAGCCAAATGGCAGATGCAACCAACATATTACAAAGATGGGATCTCATCCTAATCAGCTTCTGCACACCTGACCTCACTCCTTTCATAACATTGGTGGTATCAGACATGAAAGATACTGATTGAGCCCATTCTTAGTCAGTGACTCCTTCAAGGCTTGAAACAAGTTGGTAGCTGTACCAATGTTCACAACAGGCATATCCAAGAATCTCGTCCATACTTCACCTATCTGTGGATCAAGAAGCCTCATAAGAATTATGCAAGACTTATCCCTCGTCATTGGATTCATCAATCATCAAAGAGAATGGACCACTTTACATTGACTCAATAACTCTCTGTGTGAAGTAAGGAGCAAGAGCTTTCTTCACTATGGCGGTGGTTTTGGTGCGGGAACAGGAGAATTTCTTTGCAATTTCAGAGTCTGGGAACATCTTGCTGAAAAGCTTGGTGGCATGGTCACTAGACAGAAAGGATATGTTGTGCTTAGCAACAAATGTAGCCCACCTGACCTAGGCTTCGATTACTTGATCACTTCTCTGATGTTGATAGAGAGAGGTAATTGGAATAAGCACAGCCTTTGACATATCCTTATGTTTCTTGCTCTTGAGGTGAGATGTGACATCATTACGGCCACCATGGGTAACACCAAAGTCGATTGCACACAGAGTACCTCGGGCATACAAGTAACCTAAAATGAAGGCAAGACTACTGACATTACTATTGCATTGAACACAAGCAGCACACTGTACCCATGATGTTATTCCTGTATTTGCTGTATTCCATGCTTACTTACAATTTCATTATATATTTTTTATTTATACCTTTGAAACGCTTGCCTATCCCTGAAATTCTTCAATCCATTTATTGTCAAAATGGCATTCTCTCTTCTGCTTCTTTGCTACACTAGCCATTCTGCTGAGATTGCAATAAAAGCAATTATCAGATAACGCGCTGGGAAGTTTCACGTGAGTGCCGCACCTCCAATTGAAACAAGATCAAAGGTTGTTTGGCACTCCCGCTGGAGCCGTAATTGTTTATCTGAAGTTTTTCTATGCTAAAAAGTGTCCTGTTTTTGTTGCTTTACGAGTGTTAAAGGACTAAACTAAACATGGTTGAGACTGCAGTGGCCATCTAAGCGAGTGGAAGCGCAAGGTGCGTGTAGCTGTAAATTCCGTGACATTGCCAGGACAAGGACAACACCGGGACAAGGCTCAAAATTCCGGGACTGTCCCGGCCATTCCGGAACGGTTGGCAACTCGGCAAGTAGCAGAAAGTGCTGCAGGAAAAAAGCCGCAAGAAGACGACCAAACACCACAGAAAAAAGTGGGAAAGCCGGATGTTGACGATTATTTCTCTAAGGCCTAAAGACCCGCGCTAAATCGATAACATTCCCAGAATTGTCACCTGGCCGTGTTCGGTGATCTCGCGCAAGTTCTTATGCGCTTGAAATCGGATATCTATGAAATGGGTGTGGTCCAAGTGGTAGGGGGAAAGTAAATTCTGCGACAAGATCCTGGTAGTTAACCCTTTCACCGTCGACTTAATTTTGAGATTTTAACCTATTATTACTTTAATTTTTGTATCAGATCATTGGTTCAGAAAAGTCCAAGGCAACCGCATTATCACATGATTACCAAAGAGTTACTGATCAACTTGGTGATAAATATGTTGCCTAGCAACCAAACCACAAACCATTTTTTGATTATTATCTCTGCGTTTATCGACTATTATAAGTATATTTTATGGCAAATACTAAAATATGGTTGCTTATCGATTATCGAACTGCAAACAGCATATAATCTACATTTTTTGGCATAATTTATGAATATTGAATGCCTTTCTATTTTGCTCTAATTGGGACGTTTTGAAGCACTTTGAGGTATTGACTGTTGCCCATCAAGCACAACGAGGAGGTCTGTCTGTATTGCGCTTGATATAGAAAGTTGAAAATTTCAACATGTTGCAGAAAGGCACAATAAAGCAAAGACTCATCAAGAAAACATACGTGTACTACACATGTCTGCATGCAGAAATGATAAAGAAAAGAAGTACACATGTACATGCCTAACACATGTACATACTACTACAAAAGCAATACAAAGAAAATCTCGAAGAGAAAAGGAAGCTAATGCGAGTAGTCAGAGAGTGTGTGGAATTCCCTGAAGCATGTTCTCCCACGCACAGCACAAAGGCTAACACCACAATGAGAGCAGTGACAAAAGGTCTCATGTCTCTTACCTCTGGCGGCACACACTACACACCTCGCCCTGAAGTCCATAAAGTCTGGCCAATGGTCAAAGGAGGAGTTCAAGCGGTCCAACTGAGCCAGGGCGAAACTACAAGGCCATCCAATTCTTTGCCGAGAACAAAAGCCATCAATCAGATAATCAATTAGATCAAGACAAAAATCAAGCATATCTCTCTTCCCTCTTCCTGAGACAGCATGCTGGGATGGCCAAACATAACTGTCCAGGACATAAGCATTCAAAATATGATGTAAAAGAATATTCTTTGCCACCATTTGTGTGACCTCCGACCTATGTTGTAGTATGATTGCAACTGATCTCCTCGGTCTACTCCTCTCATATATTTTTGATAATCAGGCAGGAGAGGTGGACAAGAAACATCCTTGTCTCAATTTGACTTTTATTGGGTGTAACTCTTGTGTGCCATCCAGCTTGCGCCTCTTTACAGTTGAAGGTTCAATTCCAACTGGACATTCGGGAGGGTGCAGGGTAGAAACAAAATAGATTGGTCATTTGTCCAGCCAGACAGCAGAAAGTAAAGGACCATTTGCACGGTAGTCTGAAAAACCTCGATTAATTGAGGTAACCTTGGTGACCAGGTCTTGGGGGAAGTGCCGGCGATTGTAACGTGCTGTTCCACAGGCATTGATGCCACGAGTGTATAGGTGGTTGAATAGCGTCGGACTTGCATAGTATACAAATGCAAACCACTATCCTCCAATCCTTTCATCAGGTATAAAACTACACTGGAACACAAACCTACCCCTCCACTATCACTATCACTCTTGCCAGTACAGTATATACTTGCAACTTCTTCACGTATCCATTGATGGAATCTGCTAGTACCCAGACCTTGATCCCCCACTTAGTTGGCTTATCCTTCAAGTACTGCTTGAAGCCAAGCCGACCTTTGAAGGGAATCATGGCCTCATCAATAGTATATACACTGTTGGTTCATATTGTACTCTTTCAAAATTAGCTTCAATGAAATCTAAAAGTTTCCTCACCTTGAAAAGGCGGCAATACTGAGCATGCCCAACAGGCTTTTGCAGAGAACTGTCATTGAGGTGAAGAAACCTGAAGAGCTGCTCAAACCTGGTCTTTGGGATGATTTCAGAAATGCCTGGTGTCCGGATGCGAGGGTGCTTTGTCGTCCAATAGATGTCAAGACGCGGAAGTTTCAAAATTCCCATGGTAATTAGGACACCGATGAAAGCCTTCATCTCGGGAATAGTGACATCATGCCATGGACGAAGTTGGGGAGAACTAATAACAGATTGTGCTGCAAATCGATTCGTCTCCACCACGAGTAAGTCCCAAACATTATTACTACAGAATCTGTTGAGGTCAGCACAAGAGAGAGTAGCACCTGAACAAACATCAGGTCCAGGAGTGAACCTATAGTCATAGACAATGTGGACTGGCTCTACTCTACTCCAAAAACCACCTAGAGAATCAAGACCTGAAGAACCTCCAGCAGTGGATGGACCAGGAACACTGGTTGGCAGACTGCCTTGGCCACGAGATCTGCCTTGGCCTCGACTTCTTCCTTGGCCTTTTCCTCTTCCTTGGCCTTTTCCTCGGCCTCGGCATCCAACATGCCTCCTGCCTTGGCGATCAGAAGGTAACAAGTGATACTTCTGAGTCAGAAGATGGAACTACATCAAATGAAGGAGAAGATGGTGAAGGAGAGATTGTAGGAGCACTTGGGGGCGAGTTTGCAGGACCACTCGGAGCAGAGTTTGCAGGATCACTCAGAGGTTCACAGATTCAAGATCAGTGGCTAAACCTATATAAAAGATTACTTTATAACCTAGTGATAATTATATAACATACATTCTGGCTTATTATGTCTCACTGTTTGCTAGCTAAAATTTTATATTCCATTCTATAGATATCTATAGATATCTACTCATACTTACCAAGCAACTCATACTCTTCATCAGGAGTCACAAAAGCTCCATCAGAAGCACTGGCACATGAAGTGTTTGGTCCAACATTCTGAGGAGTTGAAGTTAAAGCTGTGGACAAAGCTGACAACTCCTCAGGGTCTAATGCCTCATCACCAAGGAAGGAAGACACTTGATCTTCATCATCTTCATCGCTATCACAGTCAGAGAGGTCGAAACCATCATCAAACAAGAGCTCTAACACGCGAGCACGATCAAATCTTTCAGCTTGAATTCAAAATTGTTTGACTCATAGCTACCTACGTGCTATATACGGATCTTAAATTTGGTGAAATAGTAGAGCACGCCGTTTTTAATAATAAGGGGGTTGATTTTTTACGCGACGGTCACTCAATCTGGCTTACGGTAGCGGTTAAAAGTCAAGTCATGATTAAGTGGAGATTCTTGGTGTTGGTGACTTTCATGCTCTGTGTAGGAGTTTATCTATTGAGTTTTGACCTTTCATTACCAGTAAATGACGTAGTTGGTACCTGTGAAACTGGAGATTGTGCGTCAAGCTACAGTGAAAGCATCGAGAACACGGAACTAATGATTTTAGTTTTGTCTCGTATGAAAGGAAAAAGAGAGCGTGATGCAATTAGAGAGACATGGGCGAAAAATTACAGACAAAACGCAACTGCTGCATTGGTAAAATTCTCTATTGGAACTGAAGGACTTTCCTCCCAGGATATAAAGAACTTGTCTCTAGAGAATGACACTTATGATGATCTTCTGCTCTTACCTGATTTGCACGACTCCTACAACAACCTCACGAGAAAAGTGCTGCAGAGTTTTGTGACACTGGACAAACATTACAACTTCTCTTTTCTGCTAAAGTGTGATGACGACTGTTTCGCAGATGTGGACACAATTTTGAGAGTGTTACAACAGCTAAGATCAAATCAGCTGCTTTACTTGGGCTTTCTATTTAGAAATAGTAAACCCCAAAGCACGGGGAAATGGGCAGAAAGCAATGGGCAGAAAGCAAATGGTTTCTGTGTGATAAGTACTTGCCTTATGCTGCGGGTGGTGGATACATATTGTCCCAACAACTTGTCAGACAAATAGCAGCCAGCTCTGATGACCTGGTCCTCTACAGCAACGAGGATGCATCCATGGGAGCATGGCTAAGTCCTTTCGACATCGATTACCATCACGATGATAGATTTAACACAAGGTATTCATCTACATGTTCCAATAGTGATGTCATGATTACTAATAGAAGTGTAAAGGACATGTTTGCCATGCAAAGGTCGTTGGATAATGGGAAAGGAATTTGTAGCCTGAAAAAGACTCAGCATGGATACTAACCACATGCTTAAAAGGAGTCGACTATTTTTGGTCTTTTCACCTTTCTACACCTTCACTACTATAATAATTGCGTTTCAAGTTTTTGTCAACCATTCTTGAGTTATGATACTTTTATGCCACCCATTTCATTGTATACACCTCTCAGAAATGAATAAGGGGGGGGGGACGAAGGTGTTTTTTTGACAAAGTGTTAAAAAGCTGTGGTTATGAATTTAGAGCTCCATAAATCCTGCACAATTCACTCTATGAACTTGGTATATAACTCAATAGTGTGCTCTATAAGACCAATACAATAATACTGATTTTTTACTGCAGAGTTCATCAGTTAAGGTAAGGGGTCCACTACACCAAAAATATTTTTTAGCTTTTCCCCCCAAAATATGATGACAGTACATGCAAAATGCTGCCTTCCAAATTGGAGAAGATTTGGATGCTCCATTCTGGACTTATACTAACTTGAGTATACTCCCGATTTGACGCTTCACGTAATAGTGAGTTTCAATGGCCGCAGAGACCGACATGGGAAGCAAACCAATGATTCTGGTCATCCCCCTAGCAAGCGGCCTAGGACAGACAAAACTTCCCCTCCCTATTCTTGATTTTTCTGGTATGTATAATTATGTATACCACTTTTGGTGCTTTTTTTATGGTATGGTCAGTTCAACCATTGAAATACTAAACTAGTCCTTAAAATGCCTGTCCCGAAAAAGTTGTTTTTTTGGAGGCCAAGGACGGTTCTCCCTGCTTCATATTTGGAGTAATCAGACAAAATTTTCCTCTCAATGAGAGCTACAAGCTCTGTTTTTTTAATTTTAAGTAAGTATGATGTCAACAGGTACAAAAAAAAACAATGAAAATGCTACCAAGAAATTGCAATAGAATTTTTTTATTTTTTAAATCCATGATCACACAATTTTTTTTTTTTTAACTCAATGTTATATTGTGTTTCATACTTTGTAATTTCCCCTGTGGTAAGTTGTGAAATCCCAAAGTAAACTTGTCTCCAAATATGACCGTCCTCGTGAAATCTTAAATGTTCACTAAGTCCGGATCAGTTGGAGCTGGTTAGTTGGCACAGCACCGGTACACATCATACAAGATTTCAAATAAAAATTCTGAAGCAGAGAGAAGTTGTGTTTTTTTTTTGTTTTTTGTTTTTTTGGGTAGTGGACTCCCTTAAGGGGCAAATGGGCAGATGGGCCAAAAAAAACAAAAAACTTAACTCCTCTCTTGTTTGGAATTTTTGTTTGAAATTTTGTATGATGTGTACCTATACACTGACAGCCACCCATCTCAGACTTGTGACCTTTTGTGGTTTGGCCAGGACAGCCATAATTTATTTGGAGTAGTGTTTACTTTAGGGTTTCACAACTTACTATATACAAGGAAATTAGAAGTACAAAGAATGCAACTACATGTATATACATGGAGTTGTTTGTGAAAAGGTGTGTTTGATGATTTTTTAATAATTTTTTTTGTCATGAAAAATATTTTCTGTACTATTCTAAAGCCAATTCAAATATACTTGCTTAAAATTAAAAAACTAAGAATGTCATTATGTAGATCTCATTGAGAGGAACCAGAATATATATAATATTTCCTCTTTACTCCAAGTATAAAGCAGGGAGATCCGTCCTAAGGCCAAAAAATCCCTTTTCGGGAATAGGCAACATTGAACTAAACGTTTGAAAAGACGTTTGAAAAAGGGAGGAATATACCGACAAAAATCATCCAAAATGACACATACCAACAGACTATTTTGACTATAATATACCAGAACACAACACATACAAGAGTAACTAAACTGTTTTTTTCCTCTTTCCTAATCCTGGTTCGCGATTCATGGGTCGCTTGCCAGTTCCCCTGCTAGTTCCTGGTTGATTGCTAGGGCATGGGGTAGCAGTGTCAAAAGCACCAGCAGCATACATAACACTCTCACTCCTCTGCTGCTGATCCTCACAAACCCTTTCCTCGCCCGTCTGGCCCTTCTCCTCAAAGTTTTGGCTCGCTCCGTTGCCCTGTGTATCTTGCCTTCTTCATCCTAGCAACATCCCTGCTCTGATGCAATGGGACTAAGCTGTAATTCTAGCTTATCACCAATGGTTTTCTAGGAACTCTGGCCAATCATTCCAGGAGCACACAGCCAGAGCACAGGCAGTATCAACTGCTATCTTTCCTAACTGCAATATCTTTAGGACACATGTTCCACACTATAGAATGCAAGGACTCATTTGCATTCTGTGTGCAACCATCCACGCACTTTTCAAGAAGTGCCCTACTTTCCAGGCGGGCATAAATCGGTTTCAAAAGCTTCTGGAATGGGGGTGTGCTTGTGATGATAGTCTTCATGCCGTGCCTGAGCCACTTGGTATTTGCACCAAGAGGCCTCTCCAGTTGAGAAAAGGTGGTGACGGGGTCTCTCGTCAGTGGAATTCAAGTGGGGTAGAGTCGCTTGAACAGACTTGATCATTCTATCCAGATCCCCAACACTCTTCCTGATCGCATCTCCATCGTAGTTTTGGAGAGAATTAATCAGGGTGTCTGTCAAGCGTCCTACTCCACCAATGGTCTTTCCATCTGAGAGCTTCTCGCCTCGATGCCTTTTCTTCAGCTCTCGAAGTGCCGTTCCCATCCTCTTCTGCACATGCCCTATGCAGTCGCTTTTCTTCACCAAACAATCTGACCCATATGGCTTTAGAACAAGGATAAGGGAGTGGGACCACTTGTACCTGATCTTGTGATCCAACCGTGAACTGTGCCATGTGGCTCCATGCCCCCTGAACTGCTGCTGTAGTTGGCAGAACAGACATGGCTGGCTTTCCAGGTTGAGTACTCTAGGCTAGTCTTGTCCTTCCTCTCCCATCTCTTGCATCCTGAACAGTGCTTACACAGCACAGTGTAGTCCACCACCTTGCCAGTCTCATGGGCAATCACAAAGCATACACACTCTTTGACACTGGGGAAGGCAAGTCTTGCAAGCAGTGCAACAGCTGAAAACTAGAGAAATTTCCACCAGCACACTTGTTGGCAACAACTGACTTCACATTGACTGCATATTTTTTAGAGGAATCTACAGTCTTGAATGTAATGGGAGTGTTGCCAGAGCAGCTATTACAAAAGAGGTATGGGTGGGTCACCAATCCCATCCTTATGGAACTCCTCCCGCACTTCCACTGAACCGCCACCACACTTCTTACAGCTACACCTTTCCAGCAAAGCTGCCTGTAGACACCATCCCATTCCAACACTCTCGACCCAGTCTCACTCAGAGACTCATAGTCCTCCTCATACTCAAGCTCATTACTGTCATCATCATCACCTTTAGCGAATGAGAGGTATGATGACTTACTAAGTTTCTTCTCATTAGCCGTGGGATCAGGTTGGAATGGATAGAGTGGCTGAAGTGGAAGGTGTTGATGCTACTGGCAAAGGAACTGGACTGGCCTGAGATAATGAGACAGGCAAAAGTGACGGCACTGCAGGTGAAGTTGATGGCACTGCAGTCTTAGCTGAAGCTTCCCTGGTGGGAGGCTTGCGCTTCTTCTTCAGATGGTACGGTGTTTTGTTCCAGCCATCCTAGACAAGAAAATCTAACTAACACAGGGGTGTAGGTAGAATGGTCAGAATGGGGAGGGGGCTCAAGATATTTTCTTGTGTTGCATGAAAATGGCAATGCTAAACAGCAGATGCTCTGTATTGCTAACAATACAATCATTAGCTAGCTCATTGCACCGACTCAGTAACAGCATTTTATTATTAATTCTGAGGGGAAGGTGGTTAGCCCCCCCCCCCCTCCCAATCCCTTAACTACACCCTTGTAACATGAACACCCTTGTAACATGAATAACTCACCTTCTCTTTATTCATATCTGGTAAGAGGTCGACAAAATAAATGTTCTAAAGCATGAAATGGCAGGTCATTAGCAGCTAGTACAGCCTAATGAACCCCCTCTAATTGAAGAGTACAGGTTTAGCTAACCTCAGTTCAATTTATAGCACTTCAAGTCTAACCACTCCGGAAATACCCTTACCTAGAGCCACCTAACCCACATTTTTTTTAGGGCCTGATTTTTAACTATATATAACTTTAGCATACATACACCTATGATAATATGTTTAACATCACATAAGAGCAGAGAGAGATCTATCTTTTAAGCTATAATTTTTATCAAGTTCATACAATAAAGCATATAGAAAATATGGAGCTCCAAAGTTCGAGGTAAAATCACAAAATATTACGAGGTATAACCCTAATTAAAATCAGGAAGGGCTCCCCGATAACTCGCTGTATTGGTGTGTGTGTGCAAAACAGGAGCATTTCAGCACTGCAAAAAGTATTCCAATGCTATGACAATAATATAACTTAATTTTTCATTCGAATAATTTTTTTGCCCATCCGACCCCCTTAAGGATGTCATCAGCAAGACTCTTCCGTGATAAGTAAAGGTGTGGTATGTGTCCTATCCAGATGTGAACTATATATGTGGTGAAGGTGTTGTGGAAGATATTGTGCATTTCTTGTTGTACTGTTGGAAGTTTGCTGGTGATTCTCTTGGATGAGGTTGAGGGCATTGAAGGGGCTGAAGAGTGGGTGGTAGAATTGAGAGATGAAGAGAGAGTCGGCCTAATATTCGGTAGTATGCCCATAGCCAGGATTGTTGAGAGGTTTTTAGCGATGCAGAACTACAATCACTTTCAATATTTGCAATGCCTTTTTCTTTGTAAACCTCAACAAATTGGCCAAAACCAAATCACCCCAGTCAATACTCAATACTGCATGGAGTTTCTCTACAAGTAGAATCCAGTCTCAGCTTTCACCGAGACCCAGGTCAGAGACTGAGGCTGATGAATACAGGAAAGACAGTTGCTTAAATATTACTAAAAAGACAAGAATCCTGTGGTAGTGCAGGAGAGGAAACTGCATTTATACTGGCAATCATAGTGATGAGGGTAGAAGCTAATATTCTCCCTACATTTTTCAGGGACCTTGATGTTTCTGCATGTATCTTCTAAGATACTGGTCCTATAGAGTCATTCAACATATCATTTTAAAGCACACAGAAGAAGCAATACTTTGATAACAAAGTTAACTGTATAGAAGTAAGGGGGGAAAGTTATGGCATTAGAAAGTTGATATTAAAAAATTTCCCTTTGATGTCTCCTGCCCCCCCTTCACTGGTCTTACTCATGAAGATAAAATCCACCATAACTCAACAATGGATCATCTAAATTGCTTCATATTTGAAAGACAGCTTGTACAGATGTTGTGCAATTATATAAGCAACAAAACACAAAAATCTCTTTTTGTCCAAAAAAATGGGGCCCCTTAAATTTATTAAAGACTTGATTCAAGTTAATTATATACCAAAACTTGATTTTGTGTTCATATATCTGATACCAATTTGAGCTTCTGTGTGTTTTACCATTTCATTAGTGTCATGTGTCTTCGCATCTCATTATTATTTAAGGCGTCTTTTAGGTATTAAATTCATATCAATTCCATACTTTACAGTGTTGTTCCAAAGAGCATATTCTCTCACATTTTCCTGAAGCTCAAGCTCAGATTGATGGAAATGACATAATTAGAGAAAGGAATGCAGCAGATCTTGAAGCAAGCATTCAACTGTAACTATGAGGATGATGCACTAGTTCTTTCTAAGGCTGCTACGATTGTTCATGAAGACATACTAAATTCAAATGGCTTTCAATTTATTGGCTCTTTTTTGCCTAACTGCCAGAAAAATTCTGTGCCAACAAACCTCAAGTAAATTTAGTTTCCATGTTACTAAATGGATCCAGCATTAAAGATCAAGATTCAGTAGAATTACAGAGTTCTCTAACTATTTCCCAGGCTATACTTTTCAACTGTAAAAAGAACCATCTCTCGTTGGAGCTACCATTACCTTTGTATATATATTGGACTTAAGGTTCATACACAAATTAGATTAAAAAATTAATTTCAGACCTATATCAGTTGGGTCTTTCTGTCAGTTATGATAGGATCCTGGAGCTTGAAAAGCAGATAGCTTCTTCCATTTGTGAGCACGCAAATGAGATTGGTCTGGTATGCCCCAGGCAATTGAGCCATGGTCTATTTATTGTTGGTGCCCATGCCCGTACACAGGGGGGGTGCCCGGGGGTGCACAGGCACCCCCCTTTCAAAATAATTATATTCATGACAGTAATTGGTGTACATGTATGTATGCATCAAATAGCTAGCTGACATTTTTATTGTTAATCATCAGTTCAACTATACATAAACCATAAACCCTGCTTCATTCCATCAACTCTTAACCAAATGCAATTAATTACTATTCAGATTGATACACCTTCACCAGAAAACTTTAATTATTTCCTGTTATGTTGTACTTTGGACTGCACTCACATGCAGCTGCAAGCTAAAGTCAGTGTGCATAATTTATGAGTGTAAGTTTCCCTTGGAATAAAGTTATGAAAAGACAGCATCAATCTCAAGACATCCGGTCCTTTTTTAACAAAGAATTGCCTGTGATGAAGGAGGTAAGTAAAACAATGGTTAGGCTCTAGCTACAATTGAGATTTGATATTTTACTGTAACTTTAGGACTCCCCAGTTCAAGCACCCAGAATGAAGCTCCAAGAAGCCCTTTTCTACCAACGATTCTTCCACCATCAGGTGATAGTCATAATGTTGAATGTGGACGTGAATGTCAACCTGCCGTCCAAATTTCAAGTCAGCAGTCTTCATCAGGTCTTGAACCACCCCCTTTTGATGATATTGGGACCTTCTTGGATCCAAAGAAGTCTATAGAAAGCATTATTTGCACAGTTAGCAGTCTTTCTATTGATGAAAAGTATTTTTTAATTTATCATCATATAAACCCACCTAGTGTTTTGCCATGTACACAATTTCGTGGTAAAAACCGAAAGTTTAATATTTCTTGGCTCGAAAAATACCCTGGCTGTTGTATAGCTCAAAGTTGGATGCTTTATTTTGTGGACCATGTTCACTTCTTCTTTCTAGTATTAATAGAAGGGATAAAGGTTATCTTGTGAATAAACTTTACTCTAATTGGGCAAAAATAAGTAATAACTTAATTAAGTAACCACTCTTCACTTCAATATCATTGTGAGTGTCTTCAAGATACTGATGTTTTGAAAGGCACAATTGATAATCCTTCTTCCCATATTGATGTGATGGCAAATAGTGCTCTTCAGATACGAATGAATGAGAACAAACATATTATACGTCAAATTGTTCGTGCCATACTGTTTCTGGCTAAGCAGGGGCTTCCTTTTCGAGGTGATAGAGAAGATGTTTGCCTAAGTACGAATCCAGGAAATTTTCTAGCTTTGCTTAAAGATTATGCTGAGACTGATAACATTTTATATAAGCATCTCACCAATCCAATAGCTAGAAATGCAACTTACATATCTCCAAGATCGCAGAACGACATTATTAATGTTATTGGCTTTGAGATCTGGTATATATTGTTGCTGAGGTGAAGACTGCCCAATTTTTCTCTGTGCTAGCAGATGAAGTGAGTTGTCACAATATTGAGCATTTGCCCATTTGTTTGCGGTTCGTTGATAGTGAATGTAATATTCGTGAAGAATTTATTGCATTTGTAAAATTAGAGAGGGTTAGGGCAGTTGACATCGCTGATGCAATCATAACAGCCTTGGACAATCTTGGGTTGTCTTTGAGTAATTTGCGTGGCCAGGGTTATGATGGTGCATCTACAATGAGTGGAACAAAAGCTGGTGTTCAAGCTAGAATACTCGAAAAGCAACCCAAAGCACTTTACACTCACTGTGCCAGTCATTCACTCAATCTGGCTACTGTGAGTTCTTGCTCTGTTCCACCCATCAGAAATTGTATAGATCAAATTAAGAGTCTCGTCCTTTGGATAAAGCATTCTCCCAAAAGAGAAGGGCTGTTAAAAGCAATTGTGGCACGAAACACACACAGGTCAAATCGAGCCCTTCTTCTTAATGTCTGCATAACCAGATGGGTTGAGAACATAGATGGTTGGGAGCGCTTTTCCTTAGCTCATCCATTCTTAATCCATGTATGTGAAGTGATGCTTTATGGGGACATTGATTTTCCTCTGTTTAATGATCGGTGGTCACCAGAAGATAAAAAGAATGCACTTGCCCTATGAAACCCTTGGAATCTTTTGAGTTTCTTTACTCAATGGTAACGATCTATCATTCCTTAATTTACCTGAAAGAAGCAGTTGTTAAAATTCAGGGGGGGAAACAAGATATAGTTTCTGGTGTATCCACAGTCATGCAATGCTATGAGGAGTTGAAGATAGTTGGAAGATTTTGACAGCTATTCCAAGCGTATTTTTGATCACAGCAGTAGAATTGCAGAACAATCTGGCATATCTGTATCAATGCCTCGTATAAGTCAACGAACGGCAGCAACATCGTTCAAACCCACAATTTACATCAGTTGAAGAGTATTTCAAGATAGCTATTGCAATTCCATTCCTTGACCATCTAATAACTGATATTTGTTCGAGATTTACAGCTCACAGTAAGCGAGCAGCTTCCCTTCTACCTGCAAACATCAATGCTAATTCTTCTTTCAGTGATATTAAACAGGCAATAGATTTCTACTCTGATGACCATCCCAATCCAAATATAATCGATGAAGAACTCTGTCAGTGGAAGTCAAAGTGGTTGCTTGTTGCAGAAAAAGATCGTCCTGAAACTTTTAAAGTGACTCTCTAAAGCAGTGTCCTCAATCTCTTCCAAATATCTGTATATTATTGAAGATCTTTGCTACCATCCCTTTGAGCTCTTGTTCATGCGAAAGATCGGCATCAGCTCTCCGACGACTACACAATTATTTAAGGTGTATACAGACAGAAGAACGTTTAACTGCCTTAGCATTAATACATATGAACTATGAAACCACGATAAGTATAGATAACATTTGCAAGTTTATTCTGCAGAAGCACCCTCGAAAATTACAGAAGGTATTTGAGTGACATGATGATATTATTTACCATTTGAGTGATATTGTGATATTGTTTTTTTGTGGTAATGATTAATTATTTGAGGACCAAATTGACTCTCAGAGCACCTAAAATACAGGCCTGGGGAACATACCCATAGACCCCTGCAACACGATTTCTTGATCACATACCAAATTGTGCACCCCCCTTTTCAAAAGTCTGTGTACGGGCCTGCGCACTGCCTTAGATAATTTAGACCATAACCCCTCCAACACAACTGCCAAACTGAAAGACTCCTTTCATTACAGGAATAAGTTTGTTTCAGTTTCCTAGAAAGCTGAACACAGGCAGTCCTCAGGTTACTGTAGAGTTTTTGACAACAGCAACCTGTAATCAGTTACCTGAGAAATATGTTACAGTGCCATCAGTTGTTCTCAAGAAGGAAAGTGTTACAGTCCCTGATGTTTTTAGTCTCCTAGTCTAGTGCTACTGCAAGTGGGCATTTCAAAGAGGCAATATTGACTGAGCACAGTTGGCTTGAACAGGCAATCAAGCTAATTGCAAAAAATGAAGTTGAGAAGGGAGACAGCATAGCCTGGGCTGCCTATCTCGCTTCTCATTGTGATGTTAATAACTCTTTCACTACCCTTACTCAACTGATGCCTCTTTTCTATGATCTACTGCAGTGATGATGAAACATGGAATGACTGTACAACTCAAGGCTATACAATTCCTTAACCATGATCAAATTCCAGTTACCGTTTTTGATGCCCAACTCTTTGCTTTAGCCAAGTTAGTGCAGTGGAAGTGGCCCAATACATATGATGAGGGCAAGCATGTAGTTATGATGGGCGGTCTGCACTTAGAAATGGCAATGTCGAGTACTTTTGGGGATTACTTTGAAGGCTCTGGATGGGCAGTTGTACTTACTCAAGCTGGTGTAGCTTCATCTGGTACTGTTGATAGCTTTTTTAAAGCTTCCCATCTTATGAGGACCAGGTATGCTCACCAAGTCAGTGCTGTAGCTTTAGCCAAGCTTCAAGAAGAGGCATATGTAAGCACTGGTGGATTGTTGTCCAAACAGGCTTGGAGAGAGAGTATGAGGGAGCGCAGTCCTATGTTTCAGTACTGGGATACCATACTCAACCTTGAGCTCAAGGGCCATGTTTTTCTTAGGGTGCATCGAGAGAAAAGTTTCTGTCTCTACCTCACTTAAGGAAATTATCCCCTGGTTTTTTGCACCAGATCATTATCATTATATTCGATGGATGCCTGTTCACATTCGTGATATGGAAAACTTGCCCACATCAATTCACAACGAGTTTCATGAGCATGGTCATTGGGTGGTTCACAAAACTAAGAACTGCTTTTCGGCAATGCCCATTGTCAGGCTCATAACAAAAGAATGCGATAGTCAAAGGGTCTGGTGGGGCAGTAGGGCTTACACAAAATCCGTCAGCTTTCAGAAAGTGGCTACTGGCTGGGCCTGAGCAAGCACGGCTTATTCAAACATTTGAAGAGCAATTTGTGATTGAAGAAGAATGGGAATGTTTTCACCATGATGAAGGTCTTTCAACACAGAAGACTTTCAAGTTATATGTTCTTTCCTTGGTAGGGGACTGGAGGCTATTCAAGATATGGGCCCCATTCTAGATCAATCTGAAGAGGTCTTAACGTTAGACACAGGCAATGTCTTGGATGAATCTGTGGTTGAGACTGTCTGTACAATTGAGGACTTGGGAAAGAACAGTTCAAAAGCTACTATATACAAGTCGGTCCTTGTTGTCCGTACTCACTCAATTCATGAGCCAATTAAAAGGAATAGTCTCTCACTCTTTAAATGCCCAAATCTAAAACAAAGCAATCAAAGGCTGTTGAAAATTGATGTGTGAGTGTTTTCACGACTGTACATTGTAGCAAAGAACAGGGATTGTGATTGATATGACCACTTTTTTCAAACACGAAAATCAGCCTTTTCCACCCTCTTTGTCTGAGTATGGAAAGCTACGATCCTCCAAGAAGTCTGATCTTATGAACTTATTATCACCAATGGATGATCAGCATGAGCCTCCAAACTTCTATGGTGCCATGGCTATTGATGATGCTGCTCTTGTTCATCTTCTTCCGACTGCAAGTATCACTACATTTGATGAGTATGCTGATTCTGTCTTTCTGCCTCATCTCAGCAAGCAGCTAGAGAAATGTGTTTGTCTTGATTGCGCATATCTTTCAGTCGTGGTCACAAACAATTGGAAGAAATTTCCTGTCGTAGAGTGTGAACACCAGTGAATGGTAATGGGATTTTGAAACTGTTACAAAGGCGAATGGATTTTTATATCAGCTTTCATCTTTCCAGTTTCTTGTATTACCATGAGGTTATTCAGTTACCTTCGTAGTGTGACAGTTAAATTGCAGAAACAATCTACAGATATCATAACAGCATATGAACAAGTGTCTGCAGTGCTCATGAATTGCAGCTACTGGCATCTAGCCCAAACATTGAGTGATTAAAATTATTGAGAAAGTCATTGTAACTTAAACTAATATATTTTGTGCAATTGTTCTATTCTGTCACATACAAACTAGTTATCTTTACTATCTTTATTAGTTTATGAGAAACTGCATAAATGGATAGTATCGTCTCATGCTGTTTGAACATGAGAGCTAGCCACACTGCATCACAACATGGTTAACCATTTCAAGTATGGTGAAGAACCTGCCATTTCAAGCATGGTCAGAAGACACCACACCATCTCCATTAATTGACATGCATATCTACAGCAACATCACACCTTTGGCAATCATCAAAAGCTTGCATATTCATCAATCCACTCTTGGTTTGTTTACATTCAGACCGTCCACCCAGCTAAATTTAATATATGTAATTCCCAGTATGAGCTATACTGAATGTTTATGTATTATATCAGGTGACCAAATTTAAAACAAAAAATAAATATATAACAGATCCAAATCAGTGAATTATTTTCTAAAAAGGCAATATATATCAAAGTCCATTAATACCTAATTTAATTTTATATATATATTAATAATAATTAATAATAATAATAATAATAATAATAATAATAATAATAATAATAATAATAATAATAATAATAATAATAATAATAATAATAATAATAATAATAATAATAATAATAATAATAATAATAATAATAATAATAATAATAATAATAATAATAATAATAATAATAATAATAATAATAATAATAATAATAATAATAATAATAATAATAATAATAATAATAATAATAATAATAATAATAATAATAATAATAATAATAATAATAATAATAATAATAATAATAATAATAATAATAATAATAATAATAATAATAATAATAATAATAATAATAATAATAATAATAATAATAATAATAATAATAATAATAATAATAATAATAATAATAATAATAATAATAATAATAATAATAATAATAATAATAATAATAATAATAATAATAATAATAATAATAATAATAATAATAATAATAATAATAATAATAATAATAATAATAATAATAATAATAATAATAATAATAATAAAATTATAATAATAAAATAATAATAATAATAATAATAATAACAACAACAATAATAATAATAATAATTAATAATAATAATAATAATAATGGGACTTCCATTGTTCGCTGGAGGAATGGCCGAGTTCTTGTGTGGGATGCTACATGTGTGGGCACTTTTGCTCCTTCGTACGCCACTATGTTACCTGGTGGTCCAGGGTGCATTGCCGACAGGGCCGAGTTTCTGAAGAAGGGGAAGTATGCAAAAATAGAGGCTACTCATTATTTTGTACCTATTGGTAATCGAGACCTCTGGAGTATTTGGGTCTGAGGCAAAGAGTTTTCTCCAAGAGCTAGGTGCACGCCTCAAAACTGAGTCTGGTGACCCTTGTGCCTACCATTTCCTGCTGCAGAGAATTGCAGTTGCAATCCAACGAGGAAACACTGCTGCAGTGGATCCAGCTCAGTACCTGACTTCTTAAATTAAATTTATGCAATATGCATTTATTCTATATGCATGCTATATTTATTATTATTATTATTATATTAATAATTACTAAATTAAAAAATAATAAATAAGAATAATTATGGTGGTCGTGGCTTCATTCAGGCTCTTCAGAGTAGATCCCCAGCTATGTCCATTCCAGTCTTGATCGAACTTCTCACACTTTGGTGCTAGGAGGATGTGCAGTGCCTCCTTCACTGGCTGTTCCTTTTGTCTTCTGGCCTGGTGGAAGATAGTGGCTTCTTTGCACAAAATAGGATGTCCATTATCCCATGCATGTTCAGCAATTGCAGACTTCTCTTTAGAAAACTTTCCACAGGTATCTTGATGTTCTTTCACTCTGGTCTATTGATGGTCTCCTCTATGTAGTATTTCCCATAGCTACAAGGGATGTACTTGATTATACATCACATCATCCTAGTATCCATGACAGAAGAGGAGTGGTGAAGAGCTTGTATGATAGAGCCAGGAGAGTAGTGACTGAGAAGGAGGACCTTTTGAAGGAAGAACATAATTTGAATAAGAGAACAGTTATCCGCAAGCCTTCATCAACCTTTTGTCTGCAACATCTGAATGCAGAAAGGAAGATGAGTACACCAGTACAGGCAATGTGGGGTCTAAAAAGAAGGATCCTATGGTAGTCATTCCTTATGCAGCAGGGATGAGTGAAGACATCAGAGGGTCTGCAGGAAGTTCAACATCAAAGTCATCTTCAGATTGGGAAGAACTCTGAGGACACAACTGAGCAGAGTGAAGGGTGTTTTACCAGCTAATATGCAATCATGCATTGGGTATATACCGCATCCCTAGCTGGAAAGGCCCTACATCATAGCCTAGCTATATAGCCCTAGTATAGCTATATAGCTGTAAAGGGTCTAGCATAGCATAGCTATATAGCTGTAAAGCATAGCTATATAGCTGTAAAGGCCCTAGCATAGCATAGCCCTAGCATAGCATAGTGTACTTATTTTGTCCTCTAGAACTAGTGCCTGAGCTTACCACTGCCACAGGTTTATACATGAAGGACAGTTGTAGTCGTTGGTGCAATAAATTATCATACTTGGCAAAAAAACAAAAAAACTGAATAATCATTTCACCGCGTTTAGACTGGTTTTCGCAAATCAAGTCACATAACAAGGCATGAGTTAACAGTATGTTATCAAAAGTGCTCATGATTACTGTCTGAGTTACTATAAGACCACAACCAGTCAGATGAGACCCTACAAGTCGGAGCATGTCAAAGTGTGATTTGCGGTTAGGACTTTGGAGCTCCATAGATTCTGCAAACTTCACTGTATGAACTTGATATAAAACTCAAATGATAGTGTGCTCTCTTTTGGTATCAAAAAAGTTGCTACTATGTAAAGTTACATGCAGCCAAAACGGGAGTACATGTACATCAAAACCAGAGTAGTACCTGAATCAGTTGAACTTCTGTTACTGATTGGAAAGTCCTATATAGCTGTGGTAGAGAAAGCCCTACTCTACAATTTGAGGTGTTGATTTAGGCACTAAAACGTGGCAAGCATGGGGTGCAGGGGGGAAAATTACAAAATTCCATTGAATTTCCCCCCCAGCACCTGCGCTGGTCGTGGTTTAGCACATGCTTCCTCTAGCCACAGATAACTGGCTAGCACTTTCCTATGGAAGCCCAACTACAAACAGTTCAGGCACACAGATTTTGAGGACTCCACTTTGGCTGCATGTAATTTTATCACAATTATACCTATGCAAATAAAATTAATATTACAAGAGAGCACACAGAGAGAGCTATCATTTGAGCTATTCTATATAATATCAAGTTAATACAGTAAAGTGTATAGAGCTTCAAAATAGTAGCCACAAGTTGTTGTTGTTGTTTTTTAGTATTTATAACCCCCTTCACATGAACATTAAAAAATATATCTCCAAGTTGTAGTCTTTGGTTTATACAATCACAGTTGTTATAGACATTCAAGACTTGATGCTGGTGTAAGTTAATGGATTAGGTGCACTGACCTTACTTCATATTCAAGTTCCAACATATAGAATTTTAAAAAATATCATCAGCAAGCATACTGCATTGGCTACATTTAGGTATATAAATTAGCATGAATGTGTGCAAAGATGTGGTACTTTAAATGATAACCATGGTTTTCAGACTTGTCACCCCCCCCCTTAAAATCATGTCCACCAACATTGCAGAATCTTTGTTTTGTTCTATATAGGAGCCAGTAACTAGGGACCCATACATTAACTAACACAGTAACTAGGGACCCAGCTCTCGTACATTAACTGATGCAGTAACTAGGCACCAAGCTGTCGTACATTAACTAACACAGTAACTAGGCACCAAGCTCTCGTACATTAACTGATGTAGTAACTAGGGATCCAGCTCTCATACATTAACTGATGCAGTAACTAGGCACCAAGCTCTCGTACATTAACTGATGTAGTAACTAGGGATCCAGCTCTCATACATTAACTGATGCAGTAACTAGGCACCAAGCTCTCGTACATTAACTGATGCAGTAACTAGGCACCCAGCTCTCATACATTAACTGATGCAGTAACTAGGGACCCAGCTCTCATACATTAACTGATGCAGTAACTAGGGACCCAGCTCTCGTACATTAAACTAGGGACCCAGCTCTCATACATTAAACTAGGGACCCAGCTCTCGTACATTAAATGACGCAGTAACTAGGGACCCAGCTCTCCAGGGGCGATTCTAGGATTCCATTTAGGGTAGTTCTGATTTACCTGTAATAAGAGGTTAAACTATTTTTCTACTTCTAAAAAGCAACAACAAACAAAGAGTAACATCAAATTTGTTCCAGTATATATAAACAATACAGTTTACCTAAATAAAGTTAGTCATTGAATACCAATAGCAGTAGCATCCTTCTTGCATGTTTACTTGAAAGGAACGAACCAAGGCATGTCAAGGTCCTTTGTCTTCTGTCGATGGATTTTCATCATTGACAAAGCTGAGAGTTCTCTCTTCAGACATGGTTGACCTGAAATACGTCTTTAGAGTTTTAGCTGGCTGTTAGATCGCTCATTTTCACATGTTGTAACTGGTAGTGTGCACGCAATCCTTAGCAGTACTTGAATATTAGGGAACATGTCCATTTCACTACTGCATATGTCTGTTGTAGGGATTGTTGGCCTTTCTTCTTCAGTGGTAGACACACTTCATCTTCTTTGATATTCAGTGCTAAACAATTGAGGTGATGAAGATCGGTCAAGTAGAGTTGATATACCTCATCAAGTGAACTGTTGCTACTTTCAGCAACCATGGATGGAATTAAGCCAAGCAACTTCACAATGCTTTGATGAACCCTGCTAAACCAATCTTGTAACTCCACCAGAATATGATCGAGAAAGGGAAGCATAACATTCCTTCATAATACACTTCCGGGTTATCTGCTGGTGCATTAGCTCTATAAACTTGCTTTACTACTGCTCTAGGGATTGAAATGGAAATAAGTAAATCCTGGGAGAGCTTAGTCATTTCTTCAAACCAAATATGAAATGTAGACTCGCAGTCTAACTTCAGTAGCTGGAATTCATGCAGCACTGAAGACACTTGTTTATATGCTGCTATGATATCTGTAGATTGCTTCTGCAATTTAAATGTCACACTACGAAGGTAACTGAGTAACTTCATGGTAATACAAGAAACTGGAAAGATGAAAGCTGATATAAAAATCCATTCGCCTTTGTAACAGTTTCAGAATCCCATGACCATTCACTAGTGTTCACACCACAACAGGAAATTTCTTCCATTGTTTTATTGACAAAAGGGTACAATTCAAAGAAAGTAGAGTAAGAGTCTCTGCGATTAACCCAGCGCATTTAACAAACATCATTCAGCTTAAGTTTGTTTTTGCCATCACATGCTCTTCAATAATTTTCTCAAAGAAGCGTTGCCACTTTGGCCAAAAAACTTGGATGCCTCAGATAAAGTATCACTTGCATTACTGATGTGTGGGAGTGAGCAGGCTTTGACTATGCAGAGGTTAAGTTGATGGCATTGACAATGACTATAAAATGCTATATAGTAGAGCACTCACTCTGATTAATCCTTAAACACCACGTCTGCTAGATGACATGTTGGATGCACCATCATAGCCTTGCCCTCCAAATCAACCCCCCATGTCTGAAGGCGGGTCATAATAGCTGTTGCTAATGCACCTCCTGTGATACGCTCCATGGTAATAAAATCCAGAAACTCCTTCCGGATATTAAAATCCTTGTCCACAAACCTTACTGCAAATGAGAGTTGTTCTGAATTACGTAACTTCATCAGCTAAAATAGAAAAGTATTTAGAATATTTAATTTCCTCTACTATTTCATCTCCACAGTTTCCCCAACAATAGATTCTGGACGGTGTTTGAGGTGTAGATAGCATTCATAGGTGCACTTTGTAAATGTTTTGCTAAAATTTTGTCTGTTCTTGCTCTGAAATGTACAATCTCAATAAAGTTCCCACTATTATGACATTTAGACTCCATGGAAACTTCTCTATGCCCTCTCAAGGAAAGGCCTTGTAGTCCGCAAAACATGGCACCCTCTATTAATGATTTAATTACTTCAAAGTTGTGCTTCATTCTTTCTTCTCATTCCCTGCTTATTAAACTTCCAACACTTGATGAAAAGTTAGAATGAATTCGTATAAACTCAGACATTTTAGACATAGAATCCAGGTGGTATGCATTCTTTCATGACAAAGAAAGACAGAAGATTGTGAAGTCCACAGATGGAATGGCTCAGTTACAAGTATCCCTAGTCTTTGATGGCCTGCTGTATCAGGAGAAAACAGAGCCACATGCCCTGCAATAAACACCATCTTCACTTGGACTATAGATTAGCCATGGGTGGTTTTGCACCCACTGAGTCCTAAATTTTCCATTAGTGGGATAATTAATACGGCCCGAAATGAAGCGTACAATTTTCATTTTTTGATCATCAGGCAACCCATGCACAAAATTGTGGCCTTGATGCAGCAACATGAGTGGGTGGAAATTCATTAGGGAAATGGGGGGCAGTAGCACTACCGGAGAGTGATGGTGTGGTATCAGTGGCCATGGTGTGATTGTTAGCAGCTGAGGATGATGGTGTGTCCTGTTCAGTGGTGCCAGCATTGCCAATCAAGGCTGAAAATGATGGCGTACTATTATCTTGGTCAATAGTGCTAGTGCCAGCAATAGCAGTCGGTACAACCATATGTAGGATAAATATAAATAAATATAAATAAATACACCATATATAACTGTGGTATTCTTTATTAGGGTATAGCCTAGATAGAATATAAATAACTAAACTTGTAAAGATTTTGTTTATTGTACTCGCTCTTTTCCAGTCAGACTAGTTTGGTCTTCCATGCTCTTCCTTTTCCTCCGATAACAAGCAGTCTACTGTTACAGCAAGAGGGCTAGATTAGTTTCACAAAGGAAGTCTGCTATGCAGTGTCCTCATCAATGTCTTGCATATATCTACCTACCCTTTACCTACAGATATTGCGTACGTCACTCACACATCACCCCATACCAAGAGAGAATATCAGGTAAGTGCCTACGCTTGACAAGCCTGTGAGAAACAAACAACGGAAAGAGTTGGGACTCACCAGAACACTGCCAAGGGTTTCTCCAAACTGGCTAACCCATAATAACAAGGGTAGTTCGTCCGAACTCAATGAACTGGCCTGGACACCTGAGCTCTCGTACATTAACTGACACAGTAACTAGGGACCCAGCTCTCGTACATTAACTGACACAGTAACTAGGGACCCAGCTCTCATATATTATCTGTTGCAGTAACTAGGGATCCAGCTCTCGTACTCTGTCATTCTAGAGCATTGTCCATCTCTTCTTATCACCAGGTTTACCGCTTCATGTCTTCATAAGCCCACATTATTTAAGATAAGCTGACCCACTCGTATTTTATGAATGAACATATGATGCATAGCTAGATAGATAGAGAGAGAGAGAGACACTGGTTGTTAAGCTGAGCACTTATAGGAGTCAGTCGGAGAGAAATGAGTACGTAATATCGATCAGGAGCTTAACAAGCAATGCCCATGTGCAGACATGATCAACTATTTATATGAAAGGGTCATCAAGTGCATACACTAGGCCAGCTAGAAGTGGTATGGTCAAACTTTTGCTGAGCAGAGATCTGGAGAGTATCAGATGCAGATATCCCATCTACAAATTTGTTAGTTGCCAGAAATAGAAGAAATATGAACTCAGCAGAAGAGGATAATCAGGATCAATGCTTAACAAATTTTAGCTGCAACCAACAGTAAAGTAAGTAGGTGCCTAACAAAATGTGTAGGTGCTTAAATAGATAGCAGCTGGCTTATTAACAACCAGTTGATAGATAGAGAGAGAGATAGACAGATTCATCATGCAGCGGTAAGTGACAATTTGCCTGTCCAATGATCAGTGTGGCTTACTTCACTTGTCAATTATACTACAGAATGTACTGCAATATGATGTGCTCACTGAGAATACTTTTTCATTGAACTCATTAGCCAAGATCAGACACAAGCTGCTCTAACAGTTGTAGCCACATCTCTCCTGGTCATTCTTTCTCCTGCCTTTCTATCCCTCAGCTTCATAAGAATTGAAGACAGCATGCTCTACACTCAGTAGACCTCTCTCACATACCAAGAACAGCTTGGCAAAGAGTGGCTCCACCTGAGTATACAGTGTGGAGGGAGAGGAGAAGGGAGAGGAGGAGAGAAGGGAGGGTTAGGAGAAGGGAGAGGTCAGGAGGGAGAGGAGAGGAAGGAGAAGGGAGTGGAGGGAGGAAGAGGTCAGGAGGGAGAGGAGGGGACAGGAGAGAGAAGACAAGATAGGACAATAGGGAGAGGAGGCAGAGAGGGAAGAGGAGGGAGGTAGAGGAAGGGAGGGGAGGGAGAAGTAAGAAGAAGTGTAAAACAAATATAAGAAGATGGAAGAGGGGGATGAGGGGGAGAACATGACGAGAGTAATAGGAAGCAGAGTGTTCCCAACACCACAACCAGCAATATATCCTCACCACATCCATGCCAAAGACATTCACAGCAGTCTGAACCTCAGCCAGCTGCTTCTCTGTGAGAGGTTTCACCACTGCAGTATCCACTTGTCCCGCCCCATCCTCCCCTCGGCTCCACTCACCTTGCAGTTGATCAGAAGGCAGCTTTTAGTGCTCCGATACTATAACTAGACCCTCCGACCTGCGCAGAGATAAAAGATACCTAATAAGGTAAATTCAAAAAGGTGCCATAAAAACAGTCATAATGTTCTGAAATATGAATGTACATGGACCGTTTTAGTAGAGATGGGAGTGGTCTTTCATCATCACTGGATTTCTTCATCTCAGGAGATGTAGAGATCTTGGGAAGAGGGAGAGGGGGTGGAAGAAAGCTGGCGGCAATCGGTGGGAGGGGAGAGGTGTGTCCCCACCCAAACTTCATAACTGCTTGGATAAGGAAGAAGAAGGGGGTGGAGGGGGGGGGGGGGAGGAGAGCAACTATGAAGGAGTGGAGAAGGATTATGGGAAGAGAACGAGGAGGAGAATACGGGAGGAAGAAGAAAGAAGAGTAGAGAAATAGGAGAGAAAGGAGAGGAGATGACAGGAAGAAGAGAAAGGCATGTAGGAAGATGCACATGAAGGGAATAATGATACAACAAAAATCATCTAAAATACAATCTTATAACCAGACCACTCGTTCCATGTAGCAGTTTCATGGTTCTCCTGAGACCACTCGTTCCAAGCTGCAGTCTCATGGTTCTCCTGAGACCACTCATTCCATAGTCTCATGGTTCTTCTGAGACCACTCGTTCCTTGCAGCAGCATCATGGTTTTCCTGAGACCACTCATTCCATGCTGCAGTCTCATGGTTCTTCTGAGACCACTCGTTCCATGCGACAGTCTCATGGTTCTCCTGAGACCAGTCATTCCATGCGGCAGTCTCATGGTTCTCCTGAGAGACCACTCATTCCATAGTCTCATGGTTCTTCTGAGACCACTCGTTCCATGTGGCAGTCTCATGGTTCTCCTGAGACCACTCGTTCCATGCGGCAGTCTTATGGTTCTCCTGAGACCACTCGTTCCATGCGGCAGTCTTATGGTTCTCCTGAGACCACTCCTTCCATGCGGCAGTCTCATGGTTCTCCTGAGACCACTCCTTCCATGCGGCAGTTTCATGGTTCTCCTGAGACCTCATACCATGCGTCAGTCTCATGGTTCTCCTGAGACCACTCGTTCCATGCTGCAGTCTCATGGTTCTCCTGAGACCACTCATTCCATAGTCTCATGGTTCTTCTGAGACCACTCGTTCCTTGCAGCAGCGTCATGGTTTTCCTGAGACCACTCATTCCATGCTGCAGTCTCATGGTTCTTCTGAGATCACTCGTTCCATGCAGCAGTTTCATGGTTCTCCTGAGACCTCGTACCATGCGACAGTCTCATGGTTCTCCTGAGACCACTCATTCCATGCGGCAGTCTCATGGTTCTCCTGAGACCACTCATTCCATAGTCTCATTGTTCTTCTGAGACCACTCGTTCCATGTGGCAGTCTCATGGTTCTCCTGAGACCACTCGTTCCATGCGGCAGTCTCATGGTTCTCCTGATACCACTCCTTCCATGCGGCAGTCTCATGGTTCTCCTGAGACCACTCATTCCATGCAGCAGTCTCATGGTTCTCCTGATACCACTCGTTCCATGCAGCAGTCTCATGGTTCTCCTGAGACCACTCGTTCCATGCAGCAATCTCATGGTTCTCCTGAGACAACTCGTTCCATGCGGCATCTCGTGGTTCTCTTGAGACCACTCGTTCCATATAAGCAGTCTCATGGTTCTCCTGAGACCACTCGTTCCATGCAGCAGTCTCATGGTTCTCCTGAGACCACTCATTCCATGCAGCAGTCTCATGGTTCTCCTGATACCACTCGTTCCATGCAGCAGTCTCATGGTTCTCCTGAGACCACTCGTTCCATGCAGCAATCTCATGGTTCTCCTGAGACCACTCGTTCCATGCGGCATCTCGTGGTTCTCTTGAGACCACTCGTTCCATATAATCAGTCTCATGGTTCTCCTGAGACCACTCGTTCCATGCAGCAGTCTCATGGTTCTCCTGAGACCACTTGTTCCATGCGGCAGTCTCATGGTTCTCCTGAGACCACTCGTTCCATGCGGCAGTCTTATGGTTCTCCTGAGACCACTCATTCCATGCGGCAGTCTCATGGTTCTTCTGAGACCACTCATTCCATGCGGCAGTCTCATGGTTGTCCTGAGACCACTCATTCCATGCGGCAGTCTCATGGTTTGTCCTGAGAGCACACATTCCATGCAGCAGTCTCATGGTTCTCCTGAGACCACTCATTCCATGCGGCAGTCTTATTTGTGTGCATGTTTCCTCCTCGTGTCTTGTAGGAGAAGTTGGATTCTGCTTGCATGTCTATCTAAGAGCAGCTAGGAGTCCACAGTCTCCTCAGCAGTAAGAGATTTGCCTCTTACCACACCCAGCATCACTCACCCCCTGCCAGAGTCACAGGTCTTGGGGGCATCTCTCTTCCAGCATATCCATCACCATGTAGCACCTCTAGATCGACACAACACCGGTCCTTTCATAACACTATAATATTGAGACTAGTCATGAGTCACATGATTTCATGTGACCTTTTTTTAGTACAATTCTGATCAATTAATATATTTTGCATTATGTGCATTTTAAATTTTTTTATCTGCCCTGAAATAGGCCGAAGTAATTTGGTTGAAACGTGGTAAAAAATTATTTAAGCTAACAAAAAGGATTTTATGACATCAGCCTCCATTTCCCTTATCATGGATGTAAGCAACTTTATTGAAAGTGGGTGTGAGGAGTGAGGGGTTGGTGCATGACAGTTTAGGGGTGACAGATGGAATTTTGGACTGGTTGATCCTAGAATATGCATGGACATCAAAATGGAAGTCCACCAGTTCTTCATTTTGCTAATAACACAACTATGCTTGTATTAAATTCTTCAACAATAGAATGTCAATGTAGCTATATAGTATGCCCCGCACTTGCATTCCTAATCATGTTTGTGTTGTTCTTGTTGTTGTGTTGTACATGTAAAGATGTGTTCTCTATTCATGGTGATCTATATATATATATATATATACAGGTATGCATCACTACAATAATTTGATGCATAGTGAACTTTTGGCTGACAATGCCCACTTTATATTTCCACGAAATACATCAAGAAATGATTACAACTACCCAGGTGTGCAACCAGAACTAATCTCTCAGTACTTCATCTACTCTGTCTATAAGACCAAGAAAACGATAGCCAAGCTGGGCGACATCCCAGCTATTGCGAAGTCAGCTGACCCCCTAGTTACCTGACCCCTTCTCTTTGCCAGAAAATAAGAGTTAAGATGCTTTAAACAATATGTACAGTGGTAATTGCTGTGATGTCTTGTGTGGTAGTGGAAGAGGGGATGATTTGGTCCATTTCTTGGTGGTTTGTGGGAATTTTAGAGGAATCATCAGGTGCTAGTGGATGAGGTGGATAAAGGAGTTGAGAGTGTCTGGATGAATTTGGGGAAGTGGGTAAAGGATAATGGTGGGAAAAGGCATGGAAGGAGTAAGTATATGATATTGGAGTGAGTGTATATATTGTTGGTAAAGTGGTGCACAGAAAAGAAACAAATTTTGTGTGTTGGTTTTTGGATGAATTTTAGTTTGGGTTTCATCCCCTTCCCCCCCTCCCAATTATCAGAGACTGCAAACTTCCACCATCCTGCAATCAGAGACTACAAACTTCCACCACTCCCTGCAATCAGAGACTGCAAACTTCCACCACTCCCTGCAATCAGACTGCAAACTTCCATTCCCTTTGAAGGGCTGGAAACAGACATAGTTGTAATTATTTTTAGACTTTCAATTCAACTAACACTAACTGACAGTCTAAATGACATGTACTGTGTCACTGTCAAGGAGGGTGCCCACTAACTTATACAATAATTGCTTCTCTGTGGCACTTCCCAAAACACTAGACACTTCCACTTATGATCGCTACAATTTATTGTGCATGTGGTAACCTCACTCAGCATTATTAGTCCTGCTGCACAGCCTGGAGACACACCCATGTATTGCGTTTTCTAACTCTATGAATTTCACTTTAGAAATTTAGATTCATATGATGTTTTTCCGTAACATGTCAAGTCAGGAAAATCATGTGGAAGTTTTAAGCAGGGTGGTAAGACCATATCGTCACTGGGCTATCACTAGCTGAAAAGCTGGGGGTAACTAGGTAGACACGAAGAAAACCTGCAATTCGGAGTTGAAGGAAAATTATGGTGAGGAGCTTAGAGAAGGATAGGTGGGCTACAGGTCGAGATTTCCTACCACTTATGCTGATAAAGTGAATTACAAAGAAGGTATAATTATTATAGCAGAACTTATCAGGAACTGTCAAATACATTTTAAAAAACAGTATTAGGTACTATACTAAAATCGCATAACATTTTTATGCTCAACTGTAATCGAAAGTTCACTTGAAATCTTGACTCTTTGCTCCTACAAAAGCACAAGAGGCCATCACACAGACAGTTGCCATCTTATTAGCAAGGAGTTACCCGGACAAAAAAAGAGAGAGAAGGAGGAAAGTATATCACAATTGATTTCATAATGCAAAATCTCGTCTTAAAGTTAAGTGACACATAGTGAATCTTACTTACATGGTGCAAAAATGTCACCAATACATAAAATAAAAAAGCAAAAACACCTCTCGTTACCTTCTGCCTGGCTAACTTATGGAGGGCCAAAATGCTGCAAAAAAAGGCTACTTCCTGTGGTCAATATATATATATATATATATATGCCGGTGGCTGCCAGGGGAATACGTAATGGTAATATTGATAATAGACACTCTATTTCCTGAGTATGGCTGCCTTCACACTGTGATCATCTACTGCTTGGACCTCGGCAAAGCTGCATGTATAAATCTATATGTGCTTGCTGCACTTTTATGGTTCAGTTTGCTGCTACCTCATCCTGTTCTTAACTTTTCCCTCAGCTTGTAGCTTTCACACTTAGCTGCTCTTACTGCTTCCTCTTCACCAAAAGAAGAATAGCACGAGGAAAAAGCAGAGGTAAGAGAAGCTTCAGTAGCTATTGGAACCCGATTATACTCATACAAGACAGCAGACAGTGGACATATATAGCTGTACATGAGTGAACGGCTTTACTCCTCATTCCCATGAATCTCACTTCTGGAAGTCAATTGACTATAATAGACACAATAGTGGTTATTATTTTGTGTGTGCATGTGTGGGGGGAGGGTGTGTTTGTGTGTGCATGTGTGTGTTATTTTTATACATAATATTGTGAGACTGACAAACTATGTGAGAAAATGTGGAAGCAAGCAGTTAAATGTTTGATCCAGTTGTGGAGAAGTTAACGAGTTAGATATTCAGTTTGTTGGCACGTCTGACAAAGGATTGAGCACATCTAGTGAAGAATAGAGCAACAAAAATAAAATACTATAGTGCAACCAGCTCAAGAACACAATGAATTGAGTACGTAGCAAAGCAAACAGGGATTGCAAATCCTAAGCATGGTGGTAGTGGTGTGTGTATGTGTATGTGTGTGTGTGTGCATGTGTGTGTGTATGTGTGCATTATGTGTGTGTGTGTGTGGTGTGTGTGTGTGTGTTAATCTAGCTAGCCAGCAGCCCGTTTTTACATCCGAAAGAGGTAAAGGTACTTCACAAGAGGAATCCACTGCCATTATCTTGGCTACCCAATCAGGTAGCTGAATGACAAACATGCTTAGAAATTATCATTGCAAAAAAAAGTGTTCTAAAATCTTTGTACAGTGAGCTAGAATTTGGATTGCCACAACACAACATGAGAATCGATAGTTTCATCAGGTATGGAGGCAGGCAGGCCTCACAGCTTGAAGACTTGAGCTGCAGCAAGCCATTCCAACCTTTGTTGGGTGAAAGAATAGCTGGTATATCCTTGGATGGATAAGTTAGCAGTATAGGCACAGCAGATAGTACCTTGATTTGTCTCGAAGTTCGAGGACCTAGTCTCGCATAACACATTTTTTACCTCCTTGTGCAGGCTAAGAAAAAGTTGGAATCTGATTTTATACTGAACTGCATGACCAACCCATCCTCTTCACATGTGTTAGTTAATCAGCACATTCTGCTGGTACAAATCCTGCGTAGGCAGTCCTTGCATATAGGTTCAGAGGTGTGTGTGCATGCATGTGTGTGTGTGTGGTAGCAGTGTGCTGATGTGGTCTATGACTTGATGATAAAAATTTCAATTATTATCTATTAACACATCTAGATTTACCTGTCTACAGAGATACCTCTGATAATTTGATCCTGGCATATAATTATAATACTTTGTGTTACAGTATAGCATCCATATCCATAATGGCATTACCGATTGTAGCCAATACCAAATCAATGATTATTTCATTACCTTTGCTTTCAGTGACTTGTATCTTTCGGTTTTCTGGCTTTGGGTTTCATGACTTTCGGTTCCCTGAGTTTCAGTTCCCTGGGTTCAACCCAACCTTGGCGCAAAGAGTCATCTCGCTTGACCAACTCATGAAGAATTTTGGCAATGTTTCGGCTGTCATCAATACCACTGTGGTGCTTACCGTCCAGCGTCAAATTGAGCTCATTCAGCATGAATTCCATCCCATGAGGCTTCTTCCCAACTATGGCTTGAAAGTAGGACTTGATATTCACCCATCGCTTCAAGTAATCTGGATAAGAAAGCTGAATATAATCACAGTTTTTTGACAGTCCACTTTTAAGGTCCCAATCCCCACAAGTCACAAAAATGAAATTGACTCCCTCATTTAGCAAGCCCTCTGATTTCATCCATCCATCAAACATCTTCAATGCCTCAGGCAGTATGGGCTGTCCATCCACCATATCTTGTGTGATTCCAGTGAAATCTATTATGAATGAGTTCAGCTTGGGATGAATGATGGGCTGGATGTAAGTATGGAAGGTCGCTTCAGTTTCAAATGTATGAACATTGATCTTGAGCACTGGGAATTCTATCATCTCCATCACATTCGGACAACCTTCATCTCGGTTGACAACAGCCTCAAAATCCAGCACAAGAAAATAGTCTACTTTTTCTTCGGGTAGTTTCGTAAAGTCAAACAGCGGAGCTCTATACTTGGACGTGTAAAGTGGGAGTGAGTAGTCATATCCACCTCCCAGTTCATCTGGTTTCTCAGCCATAAAAACAGTCAAGTTTTACAAAGATGTAGACTCTCTGAAGTCTGTAGGGGCCTAGAGTATATAGATAATTTTCAAAATCAGTGCTGGTACCCACCCTAAAGCCTTACACATTAGCTTCGACACTGCTACATCACGCCCCTTTTTTAGCTATACGCCCTTTTTTGTACACGCGTCATTAAAAATAAAATAGGGGAGTCGGTGTTGCAATATCTGGTGACCCCCCTTTAAAATCACCCCCGGTCACTGCTCTGGTCACCAAGTACTAGGATACGGTGACCAAGGGGTCACTGTATCCTAGTATACAGAGACCACCGTATCCTAGTATACAGTGACTTACCACCAGGATGGAGTGACCCCTTCTCGTCAGCAGTTCATTTTAGAATCAACAGTACTAGATTCAATGAGGGGAATAAAGCATCTGTTATTGCCAAGATATTAGTTCTGTCCTATCCAGGATGGAATGCAGTTGTGTACTAGACTTGTGGAACTCATTACCTCCTTTAGACTTAGAGAAACCACTACATGTAATTAAATCTAACTTGATGAAGTTTATGCTCGAACATTTTACTGAAACATTTGTGTCTACCAACCCTTGTACTTTCCATTATTTATGTCCCTGTGCTAAGTTTTCTCAAAATCCACATCCACCTTTGTTTTCGTAGTTGATGTGTTTTCTTGTTCTTTTCTTGTTCTTTTGTTCTCTACAATATATTATATGCATTTTGTTATTAGTTTATTCTTTTTAATCAAAACATGGCAATCAGTTCTGGACTGATTGACCTTCAGTGTTTATGTTTGTCTATGTTTATTCGGATCATCCTTGAGCTATTTGTTTCACTTTGCTGTTCAAATATTCACTGTAAAGCATTAATAATAATAAACTTCGCTATCCATGATCTTCTGGATGCAGTTGATTTTAGACACTAGGATATCAGTGAGGCAGACAGCTGAAGATTGCATTTTAGAATAGTCTAGGGGGAAATATTTGTCTTGCTTAGTTGAGACCTAGCTGAGTGAATTTGAATAAGAGAACAGTGGCAGTGAGAACAGTGACTGACCCCTCCTCTGAATGGACCATCCTCCGAGTTTGTTGTGACCTGTCTAAGCAGGCAGGAAGATCGGAGGAGGAGGGGAGGGGAGGGGGTTACCCGCCCCTTTTGGTTCTCAAAGAAATTTTTTTTGTTCAACAATATTAATCAACAACAAAGACATACACTCTAGGTAGGACAGACCACTAAAGACATGAAATTTACACTGACTCTGTTGATTTTTTTAATCAAAGGTCACAGTGAGTGGGCTGTATTTATCAGCTTTTATATGAAAATGTCAAGAAAGAAGGATTCTCAAGAGGCTGCATGAAGCTGACTGCCATGTTAAAAAGGTAACCAGTTTAGTAACAATTTATATACTAGGAATAGGATGGAATATTATTTTTAACTTCATAAACCTATAGGTCTGCTGAATCCAATTATGTGGAAAAGGACAAAGAAAACATGCCCTACAATGTTTACCACATTGAACTCTGATCCAGGTAGTAGTGTTAGTGATGCTATTAGCAATGATCATCTATCGACACCCCAATCACTTCAAGTGCAGTAATTCTATCCAAAGATCCAACCCCAACCACTTCGAGCAGTGAAGCTCTTGACTTGATCACAGCAGCATGTGATTGTTTGAGAAACTGGGGCAAAGTGTTGATGATACCCAGAGATTCCAATACCTCACTTCGCACACTGCACCAGTTCTTTCTGATACACTTCACTCTCATCAAGTCACTAAGCAGGGAAAATCCTGGACAGTGTCTTTCCAGCATCACTGGCTTAAAAAGTTTCCATGGTTGTCTTACAGTCAGGTGCTTGAAGGGGGAATTTGTTTCCTTTTTCCAGAGCAACCCAATAGAGGAGGTTGCCAAGGGGGGAAATCTGGTTTGCTAGTGCTTTCAGCGTGCCCAAAACCCCTTCACCAAAACCCTAGGAAAAGATGGTATTCTTATTTGTCATGAGCAGAGCTCTATGCATCGTCACGCTGCAGAATGGGCAGATCTCTTAAGGCATAATTATTCCAGTCCTGTAAGTAGAGTAGATGGCAGCTTCTGAAACAACAAGAAAAACATGCAGAGAAAAACAGAGAAATTCTTCGCCAAATAGTATACAGTGTCAAGTTTTAGCTAAGCAGGGCTTACCTTTTAGAGGTCATAGGGAAGACAAAGTTGATTTTTCAGACTGCTCTGTTAATAGGGGAAACTTTGAAGCCACATTGCAACTCCTTGGAAAAAGTAATGCTACTCTCTTCTTTTTTGCGATAAAAATGAAGTATATAAGCAAAACTATACAAAATGACATTATTCATGCATCTTGTAAATTACGTGAAAAGTTAACCAATGAACTGAAAGCAAACAACTTACCTTTTACCATCATATATAGCAGATGAAGTGACTGATCTCATGCAAATCAGGAAATCCTTTCTGTGTGTGTTCGGGTTTTTTAATCTAACTACTCCACAAAATCCTCATATTAAGGAGTACCTAATTAATCTCATTAATGTTGAGAGAGCAAATGCCTCTACAATTACAGAAAAAATCTTGGGATCATTTCACACCCTTCCATCTACTTAAATGCTCGAAACATTCGTGGTCAGGCTTATGATGGAGCAGCTGTAATGTCTTCTGCAATAACTGGTGTCCAAGCAAAGATCAAGCAAATTTCACCTCTGGGTTTGTACACTCATTGCTTTGCTCACTCCCTGTAACCTTTCTATTGCAGCTTCATGCAAAGTCCAAGAAGTAAGGAACCTCATTGGCATGATAATGAGTTGTATTTTTTTTTTAACAACAGTCCTAAGAGACAAAGGGTTTTTTTAGCGAGCTTTGGATGTATATTTGCCAGCATCTCGATGTTCCTGGTCTTTGTAAGATGGGTTGGGTGGAGCACTATGCTTGTTTTGAAATCTTTTTGGAGATGTATGGAATGTTTTGTGACCTTTTTGGATGCTATTATTTCACCCAGTGAGTATATATCAGCATTTGCTTTTGGATGACAAGAGCTGGAATTGGGACAGAGAAACAAAAGTGAAAGCTCAAGGATTGAAGTCTTCACTTCCAATCCATTGCTGTATTTATTGTCACAAAAAAAAGTTCTTGATGAAGTGAAGCCACTGGCTTCAAAATTACAGAAGTAAGATCATGATGGAGTCAACGCTTACAAGATGGTATATAGATTCCAGTATTGAAAATATCAAGGTAACATTGATCAGCTCCTGGTACAATTCTGAGATCCTTCCACTTGCTGATGCCATTGGTGTTTCTGAATGTGTTCCCAGAAAGACGAGCCTTCAGCGGAACCTTACTAATTTCCCAAGTTATATTATATAGCCCACGGGAGCACTATAAAAGAGCAATTGCCATCCCTCTCTTGGATTCTCTCCTGGGTCAAATGAAGGAAAGATTTTCAGAAGATCAGTGTCATACTAATGGCCTGCTCCACCTTGTACCCTCTATTATAACAAGAAGTGACAGGATCTGTTGACTAGTGTGTGTTTGAAATTTTACTTCATTGGGAAGGTGACCTTCCATTTCCAATGTCACTGGGAGCCCTAGCTTAGAAGGTGGAATGTTGTCTGGCATAGCAAGAAATATGAATTTGAATCTTCTGGTACGGAAACTCATCTACCAGATAATCTGCTCCTAGCTCTTGGTGCTTGTGATAAGAATTTGTTCCCTAATATTCACTGCCTCCTAGTAATTGCTTGCACACTATATACCCATTCCTAGTGCTGAGGTGGAAATGTCATTTTCTCTTCTGAGAAGAATAAAGAGGTCCACTATGAGTGAGGAGCATTTGTAAGATCTTTCTGTTATTGCCATGCACTATGGGGAACGAATACCTGTAGATAAAGTTTGTCAGGCATTTGTTCAAGTCCATCCCAAGAAGATTGTTTCACGCTTCTTTGTTTGACAACTGATTTATTATGATATGATTATATGATCTGAATTGTGGGTGTTTATAATGATATGCTGATGATCTGAATTGTGGGTGTTGGTGTGCATGGCCTACCATATATGGGTGTGGTTAAGGGTGTGGTCATTGTGTGTAGGTGTGGTTAAAGGTATTGCCACAACAACCTCCCTTTTAAAAATTGCTGGATCTGCACCTGGCAGGTATTTCAGTATCTGGTGATCTCCCTTTAAAATGACCCTAGAGATCACTGTATCCTAGTTCTCAGTGACCTCTTGTCACCAAGTACTAGGATACAGTGACCCAGGGAGTCACTATATCCCAATAGAGGCATGATTTTCTTTTAAGCAATGGATGTGAATTTTCACCCTAAAGCAATTGACTTCAATATTTTCCTGGTCATATTCCATCTTTTTAAAAACATTACTTCTGGCCATGTCGAATGAAAATGTAGCTAGTAATAATAAAGGTCATTTTGCTAACCAATTAAGTCTTGACATCTTCACCATGTCAACAATAGAGCATCACTAGTTATGAGTCAGTGACCTTACTTCCTGCCCAAGACAAATCACAGCAGTTGCCATGGACAGTGTGAATTTGGATTAAGCTATGATTTTTTTTTTTTACAGATGAAAGATTATCATTTTGTGCTTGCCTATATATCCATTTAGGAAACATCTCTTTTCCTTGAAAATGCCTGGCAGTTGGGAGTCTAGGAACATTTCAAATGAAACTGATTGGGTATACAATCCAGTACCTTGAAAGCATGCTCCTCCACAAGCAACACAAGTGTTCATCTTTCAGGAACTAGAACAATAATATTTTGAATGATATATATATATCACATTCCATGCAGCTGTGGTTAAGTCTATACATTGGAGACAGAGGAGGTTGGAGACCAGAGTAAAACTAACATGTGGATGCATGCAGACAGGAAAACTAAAGACGTCTGCCATCGCTAAACATTCATGAACCCCACTACCACCCAATCTTGTGAGAAGACTTCAAATGGAGGGTTTTCTTGCGAAGAAAGCTCTGCACATCCACCTCAAACCAAAGGATCAGAGCTTCAGTGGACATGTAGGGCTTGACTACCTGAAGTTGCTGGATTTCACGACTATGCCCACTATTCATCATTGCCATGGCATAAGTAAATAATTTATCATGCAACACCTGATGAAGGCCAAACCATATCTATTGATCGACAGTGGACAAATAATATTTTGGTTAGAAAGAGCAAGAAAAATATCTGTTAATATATGACATTTATGCTTTTGTTGTTTTAATTATCCATAAACAATCCACCAGACTTTGCTAACTGCATCATATCAAATGCCAGAAAGCAGTTGACTTCTGCAGAGAACCTAAGTAACTATTGTTATCATAGTCATTTTGATGATACTGACCAACTGTAGGGGGCAATCTACAATTACTTAGTTTGTTTGAACTTATGACCATTTCCAAAACAAGTGCAAAACAATATTCTTCTCAATAATCAATTTGAATTTTCTCACTCTATGTTTCGGCTAGATGGTCTAGCTAACTAGCTTTCATCTAGCCA
The DNA here is from genome assembly GCA_028752905.1 of Cladorhizidae sp. MBARI D1340-BT2. Lineage (NCBI taxonomy): Eukaryota > Metazoa > Porifera > Demospongiae > Poecilosclerida > Cladorhizidae > Cladorhizidae sp. MBARI D1340-BT2. The sequence continues at coordinate 39,248,961 of JAQNBH010000008.1, forward strand.
AAACGTCAAGTGAAGTTGATTATTGAGAAAGTCATCGTATCTACATTACGTCAACTGAGAGTTTGTTGAGAGGAATACTCTTATTTTCAATCTCAGTCAATAAACTAATGTGACCAGACTCTCTGTTTCCATGTGTGGGTGATGTGATCGCTGGGGGTTGACTTCAATAATTTAAATGTCCATGATATATACTGGTTATTAAGTGCAGAGGGGATGGCATAATATGAAAGGGCTGGTGGACGCCCCCAGGATATTTTTAAGTCGCCTACACAATTTTAGTGTTTAGATTGATTATGATGATCTCAACTCTGTATAAATATGAATCAAAATTACTATATCAAGTGAACTCACTAACAAGATCATGGATGGAAGATTTTCTATAACAGTGTATCATTTGTTTCCTCACAATTAATTATTTTGATGTCTGGGGGAAAATTACTTATTGTGCCTGTTCAAGGACCTATAAGTTACCACTACTATATACATGCATATGTGTTAGTCCCAAAATGTAGATCTTCTGTTTATAACTGGAGAGGGAGACTACCAAAAATGCTCTCCAGAACTAGGGGCCCGCATTAGTAATCTATGGGAGCAAGAATAATAAGCATAAGCTGGGGTTAGTCCCCCACCTCATGACTTCTAAGGTTGAAAACCTGGGGTTTGAGAACTTTCAATACCTTGATCGTCTTTTTAAATACTTGACCTTTGTCATAACATCAAGATCTGTTGCAGAATTGCGGAATAACCACGACTCAGCTTCTAACTTATTAAAGAATTGAAAGTTTTATCCAAGATGGAGACGACCCATCCATTTACTGCCAGAGTATATAGAGCAATCAACTGGGTTAGAATATGAGACTTCATCAGAGATCAAGCTCCTTGCTGGACGCAGATCTTATTCAAATTAACCACCACACCCATATTTGAGGATTGTGTTTGTCCAACCTGTTACACACCCATTCAAATTTCCTCTACCTTCCTTGAGCATATCACCACCTCTCACTATTGTGCCATTATAATAAACAGTATATTGGGCTAACTTGAATCTAAACAAGTTATCTATTGGCATACTGCAAAACAAAGAAACAAAGGCTGTTCCCTGGAGTAGGGGGTTGGAGGGCAGTTCAGAAGTCTCCTCCCTCCAAATAGATTGAGGAAAAAGGATAAATTGAAGACTATTAGCTACAACAAAAATATAACGAAATGAATTATATATAGGGACAAAGAGCTGGCCAAAGAGAGTTCGTTTTGGGATTGGGATGGGGGAATATGTGCCAAGACATATGGGACACTACTATCAAGTATTTGCTCTTCTCCCATCACTTGAGTACATTCTCATGACAATTCTGACTACCTTACCTAGCACCTTTTCCTTCACCTCTGCGACTGATCTACACAACATTAGGCCTACTACCCTCCCTTCATCAGCTTCATTTCTCTATTCTGCCACCTACTCTTCAGCCCTTCAATGCTCTCGACCATCTCAATAATCTTCCTCAATCACTAGCAAACTCGCCAAACTACAACAAGAAATGTTTCCACAAAACCTTTATCATCTCACATCTACCATCCTGACACATACCACACCTCTTCTTGTCACCCAATGTCGTCCTTAAAACCTAAATCTTAACCTCACTTCTTTACTGAATCCCATAATTTTTCTTTCTCTTCTTTAGCTAACTTATACCAATTGAGGCTGGATTCGCCTCCCACCTCTTCCAACCACTCTTCCTTTGAACATTTCCCACACAATTTCCCCATGAGCCTACTAGCTTCCCTCCCACCCTAAACTTCTGTTTCAGCTCACAAGACTCTGCCAACAACCAGGACAATCACTTAACAGTGCTACAACTTTTTTCACTAGCCTACCTTCAGCAATCTCCATCGACGTAATCATTTTGTTTATCCTCGAGCTTCCTCCACCCCAAGTCCCCTCTTACTGCAATCCATATTACTCCATCCCACCAGGTTCTATTCTCTTGAATTATTCAAATTCTTGCAGGCTGCCTTACCTCCTGTCCACCACACTTCAGATGCATGTTCTAGACATGGCCAAGCTAGTATATACTCCCATGTTAGTTTACCTCTGTCCACTTTCATCTCTCCAAAAACAATTCTTGCCCTCCATTTCTCTGCTTGTTCCTTCATTTCTCGAAAATGAACATTTCCTCTCATCACTGTCAAACCACACCCCATTCTTCATTCTCTCCTCATTAATCTCTCCCCGCTACACTTTCCACTGACCATCATTGACTTACCCTTATCACTGTTAATCCTAAATCTCCATTTCATTGCTGGGCATGAGGAGTGTAACACTCTCTCCAATGCTCTGACCAATACTTGGACTACATCACCAAATTAACAATACTTCCACCATCCTATTCCCACCATACATCAACATCTCATCACCATCTGGACCAAAAACCTTGGCCCTTTTGAATCCATTCACAATGATGTATATTCTCTTGGAATCCAACCTGCTGCATCATCTAGTTCACTTCCTTGCCATAGACTCTAGGATGTCAATTGGAACATCTTCCCCAATCTTTCCCAAAAACCTCCATTCCTTTTCTCCAGCACAACCCCGTTTTCCCCTCTCAAAATTTGACACCATTACTTTTTTCCCTTAAAGTCAACCCAAAATAAGTTACAGCTACTCCCTCCTATATAGCTCTCTAATGCAGCCACCATCACTCTCTTAATCAACTTCTTCACACACCTTCTTGCATTCTTATATTCCTCTCATTGCCATAATAACCTACATTGCCACTCCTATATTTCTAAGCTTCCTACGGATACTTGTGCTTGGATGGCTACTTCAGCTCAATGAGACCACCAGCTCTTAGACATATTTGTTAGTTTTTTCTTCTTCCCTATACCTTCTTCTTCCCTATACCCAACTAAGCCACCAAAAACACAATACATTTCCAAAGTTCCCAAATTCATTGTACACCTTCTCTGTCCTTTCCATTCCTAGTATATATTGTCATGCATTCCCCCCATCTTCGTAAACCCTTTATCTGTTGGTATTCTTCCCATTCCACCAACTCCAGGTTAACATACCCCATGCCCACAGTCACATTATTGCCCTCCTTAGCCTTCAGTTCTACCCACATAGTTCCTTCAATCCTCAGTTGCAGCCTAAACCTGTTGGTCTTCTTAACCAGCATTCCTATTCCACCACTTACATGCTTGGCGATTGTTCACATACCAATCAGATCCAGGTATCTTAACCTCAACCTCTGCCCCCTCCCTCCCACCCAAGCTAAAAAAATGTTTCTGCCAGACCCAGCACATGTAAATCTTCCTTCTTCAATATGCACTTTAACATCCACCTCTCTTGACCACAATCCTCTACAGTTTAGAAAACAGAACTTAAAACTCTGACGTCCTCCCAGGGTAACCCAAGCTACCTGGTAAGAGAGTAGTTTACTTTCCACTTCCCTCCTGTTCAGATACATTATTATTGAAATATAGGCATAATGAAAGAATTTTCCTAGATAAATATGAACTCCAAATATAAAACAGATTTTAAGCAGTTATAGTAACAGGTAAAGGGTCTTTTAAATGTTCGTCCTACACTGGTAAACATTTCTAGTCATATATATATAATATATATATTATAATATATAGCTTATAAGAAGTAGTTCCTCATATAACACCACAACTAATCAATCATTGACCATGTTCATATTTATTACTCAAGTAGATAAGTGCCTATATTATATGTATATATAAAATCAAGATCTATAATTGTCTCAAGGATAGAGAGGCAAAGGTCATGTGAGGAGTTGGAGCTGATTGGATGAAGTCTGGAGGAAAGTGGATGTGGTTGTTAATTATCAAATAGGGGTAAAAGGAGCTTGCCCTGAGCATGTCTGTTTGAGAGAGTGGGCAGTTGAAGAGTAGACAACAGGGAGGCATGATCATAATAAGTTCATTGGTGAGGGCAGAGTCGAAGTGCAAAGTATGTTCAAGAGCTTTGGAGTTGCAGGAAAAGGGGGGAAGTGCCCACACAGAAGAGGAGTAAGGAAATACTAGAGTAGTGAAAGTCTAAGTGTATGAGAAGAAAATAAATTGTAATAAAGGAATTATTTTCCTAGTACAAACTATTTTGATGTGAAGATTCCAGGTGAGGTTTGAGAGCGAGAACAATATAATATATAAATAATTCAAGTGGAGTGTTGTTATAACTAGTTTAGGGGAGGAGGGGTTTTCGAGTATATAATGATCATGCACTTAAAAATGGGAAGATAGCCGGATAGTATAATTATATCACTTCAGTGTCAGATTGTACAGAGTTGGAAGAAAAGAAAGGGATGGGAAACAGTATACTTATTCACATGCATTGTAAGTAACCAGTTACCCGGTATTGTTGAAGATTTGTCTGGTAAGTATTGTGTTCTGAGGAAACCAATTGGTAACCTCAGGTAGGAAAATGTGCAATTGCTGAATTATTCAGGTCAGATATTGCACGATCATTTACCGGATCTTTGGCTGAATAGCTGAACCAAGAAAATTTGTTTTTTTAATGCAGTTTGGATCTCCTGGTGGTAAAATAATGACAAATACAATATTTTACTGTTAGGTATGGAAATTATACACGAGATAGATGGATTAGTCGTGGCAATGCTAGTTTGGTACTAAAATTATGACGAACAGAAATACTTATGCGTGAAGTGAAATGTTGATACATAGATATGCAAAAGTTAGAAGAAAATTGATGGTTTTAATGGTTCCATGCCTACTACTTTTGCAAAACATGCTGGAAGTGTTTTAGGGGTCTAAATCGGCAGAAGATACGGTACTTAGAAGCTAACCAAGTGAGTTTTAGCTGGACTTCAAAATGAAAGTCCACCAGTTTTTCATTTTGCTAATAACAAAATTATGCTTGTATTAAATTCTGTAACAATAGAATGTCAATGTTATATATATAGTTTGCATTCCTATTCATGTTTGTGTTGTTCTGTGTTGTACATGTAGCTGTAGACACATCCTCATACACGACCCTTTACCCATTATTGCCATACATGTACGCATGCGCAGAACATCAATACTACCAGTTAATACCAGCATTGCTATTCTTAAGAACCTATATATACCTAGTTGCATCTTTGATCAAATGACCAATAGCTCTATTATCTATGCTGGTATTAACTGGCAGCTAAAGCATTTCGACGGACCCCAAACTAAGTTGCAGCCACACGAAGAAACCAGCAGATCGGAGAGGAGACTAACCCGAATTAGCGCCCACCATCACGATGACTGAAATAAAGTGCCCATTCGCCGGCTGTACGTATATCCTACCAGACCTAGAACCCACACTAGCAGCTGCAATGCTGTCAGCCCACGCCCTGAACCACAGAGCGACTGCACCAACACAGGCAGCCAGTGTAGAGAAGGTGAGGAGGCCAGACATAGAGAGGAGACCATCCAGGATAGGACCACCCCAGAGAGAGAAAGCATGCTCCTACTGTGGAGGAAGGGGCCATGAGAAGAATGCCCCCACCAGGATCAGAAGGACAGAATGCCCAGCATTCGGGGCCACATGCGCCGGCTGTGGCAAGCCCCACCACCTTGAAAAGGTATGTAGACAAAGGCACACACAGCAGGAGAATGCCATGAGTGATTACATGTGTGTTATCAATACTTCTAACACTGCCATAGAGCACCACACGTACGACCAGACCAGACCAGCGGCAGATGGGCCAAAGGGACATCAAAACCACAACCACATGTACAGCTCCAAATCGAAATAACCACTGAAGACTATGCCCACCTAGGACACACCTTGGCCACAGGCGACAGGAAGATCACTGCATGGGCGATGGCATACACAGGATGTCAGAGCTGCCTCACAGGTACACACATCCTCAAGGAACTAGGCTTGACTGCTAACAACCTCATCCCTGTAAGACTACAAATGAGAGCAGCCAACAACAGCCACCTCCACATCTTAGGAGCAGTCGTCCTGAGATTTACTGACACCAGCTCAGCACTATCTACCAGACAGATGGTATACGTGTCCAAAGACGTCAAGAAGCTATACCTTAGAAGGGGGCCCTGTGCAGACCTGGGCTACATCCCACTGAAGTTCCCAACAGAGGCAATCTCCACCATGGAAGCAGAAGAGGATAGCCCCAGGGCCACCGCAACTATACTAACCACCAAGAGCTGTCAATGTCCCAGAAGATCCACTCCACCTCCACTCTCCAAAACCCTGCCATTCGCTGCAACGGAGGAGAACAGGAAGAAGCTGGAAGACCACCTCAGGAGCGCTTATAATAGCAGCACCTTCAACACCTGCCCACACCAATGCCTCCCACTCATGTCTGGGCCACCCCTACGGCTCATGATAGATCAAGACGCTACACCTACAGCCCACCATAACCCCATACCAGTCCCCATCCACTAGCAGGAGGAAGTGAAGGAAGGCCTCGACCGGGACGTCCGTCTAGGTGTCTTGGAGAAGGTACCTATAGGCACCCCCACTACATGGTGCCACCGCATGATCATATGCCCCAAGAAGAATGGTTCCCTCAGGAGGACGATAGATTTTCAGGCACTCAACCAACATGCCACCAGGGAAACTCACCACACCCAGTCCCCCTTCCATCAAGCACGATCAGTCCCCAGAGAGACCAAGAAAACAATCTTTGATGCCTGGAATGGATATCACTCCTGTAGTGTTATCTTGAGCTCAACAATTATAATGTAGGCAATGAACCAACTCAACTTACAGCACGTGAGGAGCGCATTATATACAGCTCCATAACCAAAGTAAACATAGAATGTAATGACGTAACAGAAACTACATACTAATAATAGTCTGTTTATAGTTTACACCACATCTCCCTTTCTTAGGATGTAAGCCTTTCGGGAGGGCCTATAGGTGCCCCAGTTCTTGAACGAGTCATGACTGGGCTGCGACATTGAATGGTTGCTGGGTTTGGGTGGTGTTCAGGCACGACATTCAATTGACTCCGATTGCGTCGAATTAGTCCACTTGGAGTCTCGATGTGGTACGATCGGGGTGCACTTGCAGTTGCAGGTGTGACAACTCTGCCTGAGATAGGCCTTCCATTCGTGGTAACCCAAATATCAGTGTCGATGGGTATGTCTGGTAGGTCTCGAACTCGATGTCTTTGGACAAAGTCTTGTTTCTGTCGGTCTTTGATCTTTTGATCGCAAACTCTGAATTTGTCAAGGTATGACCATTGAGGTGTGAGGTCTTTCTGGATGAGAGGTAAGTCAGAACGGATCCTTCTTCCCATCAGCAATTCGGCCGGAGAGATTCCACACCATGGAAGTGGCGTTGCTCGATATGACAATAGAGAAAGATATGGGTCACATGAGTCTTTGATTAGTTTCTTCACAGTTTTCATAGCGCGTTCTGCGTGTCCATTACTCTGTGGGAAGTGGGGGCTGCTGGTATCATGCCAGAAGTTGTAGGCAGTTGCGAATTTGGCAAACTCCTGGGAACTATATTGTGGACCATTATCACTAACAAGGATTTCTGGGATGCCATGTCGAGAGAAGACACTCTTCATTGCTGCGATAATCCCCTGTGATGTCGTGGTCTTTAGCTGGATGACTTCTGGGTATCTTGAAAAGTAGTCCGTGACGATGAGGTAGTTCACTCCTTTGAGGGTGAAAAGATCAAACCTAATTCCTGCCAAGGAACAGTGTGGTAATGAGGTGGGCATCAAGGGTTCCTTATTAGGTGCAGCATCTAGAGTACATTCGGGGCATATCTTCACGAGATCTGTGAGCTGTTTCGATATGCCAGGCCACCATACGGATGTCTGGGCTCTGAGACGGCATCTGACGATTCCTTGGTGTCCGTGATGTAGTTTATTCAGGGTCTCCTTCCTGAGTGATTCCGGAACTACCACTTGGTTGCCGTTCAATAGAAGGTTATCACCCAATGTCAGTTCCCCCTGCATCTGCCAATATGGCTTGGCCAGTGAATCGACACGATTTTTGTCAGGCCAACCATCACGGCAATACTTCGTGACTAGAGTACATGTCGGGTCGGAGTTCTGAGCACTGCGGTACACGTCTAGCCGCTCTTTGCTGGCTGGTAGGTGTGCGATAGTCGTCTCCATTAGCTTTTCTGCTAATTCCTCAAGGGTAGAGTCCCCTGTGGTTGATGAAGAAGGTGCATGTGAGAGAGTGTCGGCAGTGTGTAGGTCCTTTCCAGGTACGTGTTGGATGGTATACTCAAACCTATGAAGTCTCAGACGAAATCTCAGGACTCGAGGTGGTAAACTGTCAAGATGTTTCCGCCCCAACAGTGGTACGAGTGGTTTATGATCCGACTCAATGGTGATGTGCTTGCCCAAGATGTAACTGGAGAACTTCTCACAAGCCCAAGTGATAGCGAGAGCTTCCTTCTCTATCTGAGCGTAGCGACGTTCGGTATCCGTCATCGATCGTGACGCATATGCAATGGGTTTCCAGTTTGTTTCAGCTTGCTGTAACTGCACTGCACCTAAGCCATAGGATGAGGCATCCGCTGAAATCTTGGTCTGCGCCATTGGATTGTAGAGTGCTAGTGTAATGGGCTTTGAAAGCTCCTTCTTGACTGCTGCAAAGGCTTTGTTCTGTGCGGGGACCCCATATCCATGCACGAGACTTGCCCAGTAGCTCACATAGCGGTTGAGTGAGTTCTGCGAGATTGGGAGTAAACTTCCCTAACTGGTTTACCATTCCCATGAATCGCCGAAGCTTGGGAACAGAAGTTGGAGAAGTCATCTCAGTAATAGCAGTGGTCTTGTCCGGATCTGCTCTGATACCTGTTTCATCGATCATGTGTCCCAGGAACTTGAGGCTTTTTCTCCCAAATTCACACTTCTGTGGGTTCAGTGTAACCCCTGCTGACTCTATACGTTTGAGTACGGCCATAAGGCGAGAGCCATGTTCTGCCTGGTCACTTCCGAACACAAGATATGTTCCATCTGGCAAAGAACTCCATCCAGCCCCGCGAGAATTCCACCCATTCTTTTCTGATAATGCTCAGGGGCGCTAGATATACCGAATGGTAACTTATTGAAACAGTACCTTCCATCAGTAGTGATGAAGGTCGTCAATAGCCATGAGGATTCTGTGAGAGGAATTTGCCAAAACCCGCTATTGGCATCTAACTTGGAGAAGACGTTGGCTCCTGTGAGTTGTGCTAATGTTTCGTCCACCTTTGGCAGAGGATGGACTTCTCTGAGAACACTCTCATTCAGAGGTTTCAGGTCCACACAAATCCTGAGTGCACCCGACTTCTTTGGGACCACCACCATTCCCGCACACCATGGGGTGGGCACATCCACTTTTGAAATCACTCCCATGGACTCCATCTTCTCGAGTTCTTCAGTCACCTTCAATCGGAGTGGTAGTGGGACATTTCGTGGGGTGTAGAGAGAGTACGGCTTCGCATCAGGTTTGAGTTTTATCTCATACTCTCCACCCAGGGTGCCCAACCCTTTGAAGACCCTAGGAAATTTCTGCCATATGTCCTCGTATCGATTTCGTCCATTCTAGCTGCCAGTTTGAGTGAGGTGATTGCTGGTAATCCGAGCAGGTTATTTTTCAGACCTTCTACCACATCTGCTGTTGGGTAAACTTCTGTATACTGGAAAGGCGACAGGTGTACTGTCCGAGGACTTCCAAAGAATGTTTTGCTGGCCCAATCAGATGTTTATCTGATGTGTTCAGTTGTGGTTTTCCTAACTGAAGCCAGGTTTCTTGGGAAATGGCTGTAACTTCAGCTCCTGTATCCAACTTGAATAGAACTTCGTGGTCATCAAGTCTAAGAGTGGAAAACCACGATTTGTCCTGATTAGTGGTTGTGTGCATCGTATCCAGGAATGCTGTGTCCAGACTATTCTCTTCGGATAGAGTTGATACAGTTTTTGAAAATCAGCATGTACTGTAGTGGCCTTTACGTTGGCAACGGTGGCAGACTGCGTCTTGTGCAGGACATTTGTCCCATGGATGCTGTTCCTTCCCACAGCGTGTGCACAATTTACTTTGAGTAGGGTACAACCTTTGCCTTTCATTTCTGCCTCCTCGGTTGCTGTGTTGAGGTCCCCCACCATGGCGTCTCCTGTGGCCTGTAGCCGGGATAGCCTCGAGACTGGCCCTTTAACCCCTTTGAGTACCTTTTGCTGCTCGTGGACTGCCTCCCTTTGTCGGATCGTCTTCTTGGCCGATTCTAAAGTGAGCTTTGCGTCCATCTGCATCTTTTCGGAGAGCGCAGTGTCTCTGATTCCGACCACAAGTCGGTCGCGAATAATCTCATCTTTGAGGGTGCCATACTCGCAGTTCTCTACGAGACTATATAGAGCCATAATAAATTGCTCGGCGGTCTCTCCCTCAAGTTGGTGCCTACGATTAAACCGTGCGCGTTCAAATATAACGTTCTTTCGCACCTTGAAGAACTCGTCGAACTTTCCGAGGACTATGCCGTAGTCCTTTCTGTCGTCTTCCGATGCATTGGTCGAGGTAAGAACTGCCTCTGCCTCGTCGCCTAAGCAGTAAAGGAACGTGCTGATCTGTCTCAGCGCTGTCTCGTCTGCTAAACCCGACGCCACACGATACTGCTCGTATCTCCGCTTCCAACGGGTCCAGTCGTCTGGGTTCCAAAAATTAAACGGATCGGGAGGTTGAAGGCGTATCTGAGACATAGTGTCACCGCTGCTACCATGTAGTGTTATCTTGAGCTCAACAATTATAATGTAGGCAATGAACCAACTCAACTTACAGCACGTGAGGAGAGCATTATATAAAGCTCCATAACCAAAGTAAACATAGAACGTAATGACGTAACAGAAACTACATACTAATAATAGTCTGTTTATAGTTTACACCATAACTTTGTCCCACTCCACCAGGCTGACAGACATTATACCACTTTCATTACCCCATTGGGTCGATACCGCTACTGGACCACTCCACAAGACTACATAGCCTCCGGAGACGGTTATACCAGCAGGTACGACAGTATAGTGTCCCTCATCCCAAGGAAGACCAAATGCATTGACGACACTCTCCTATGGTCCGACTCCATCACAGACTGCTACCACCAAGCCACTGAATGGCTGGACATCTGTGGTAGAAACGGAATAACCCTGAACCCTGACAAGTTCAAGTTCGCAGAGGACGAAATTGAATTCGCAGGATTCGAGATTACCAGGTCGACCGTTAAACCCTGCAGCAAGTTCATCAGGACAATCACAGATTTCCCCACCCCAAAGAACATCACAGATGTCAGATCCTGGTTTGGCCAGGTTTCATACTCCTTCAGCATGACTAAAGAAATGCAACCGTTCAGGGACCTACTCAAACACACGGAGAAATTTACATGGAGTGAGACTCACCAGAAGGCATTTGCAGACTCCAAACTAGCCATCACAGCTGACATCGTCAAAGGAGTAGAAATCTTTGACAAAAGCAGAGCCACATGCCTGGCAACAGACTGGTCCAAGGATGGGATTGGCTACTGGTTATTCCAAAAGCACTGTCGTTGCCCATCCAGGGACCTATTCTGTTGCAAGACAGGCTGGAAGATAACACTTGTTGGCAGCAGATTCACCCATGGTGCAGAATCTAGGTATGCCCCCATAGAAGGGGAGGCCCTAGCAGTCGCCGATGCCCTGGATAAAACCAGACATTTCGTCCTAGGCTGCACCCACCTTACCATCGCAGTAGACCACCGGCCACTGCTGAAGATCCTGGGGGACAGGTCACTGGACAAGATCAGCAACACACGGCTCAGGAACCTGAAAGAAAAGACACTCAGATACCGGTTCAACATCATTCACATCCCTGGGGTCAAAAACAAGACATCAGATGCCCTGTCCAGATACCCCTCAAGGCCACCACACCCAGCGAAGATGACCCTCCCTGACGACATCCACTGGATTGATGACCAACCACAGCAGCCTCCAACCCGCATCCCATCTAGACTGATGGCAGGCATCCCCACAGAGAATCACTCCATCTCACAATTGGTAGAATCCACAATTTTGGACTCGCTAATGGCAGCCCTGGAGTCGATCAAGCCCATAGACTGGGAGCAGGTTCAAACGGCCACCTCGTCTGACGAAGACATGTGCCTCCTCCTCTCCACAATCGAGGAGGGTTTCCCAGAGGACAGACTCCTCGTCCCACACAACATCCGGGTATTCCATAGCATCAGACACAATCTATACTCCATTGATGGAGTAGTGGTATATGGCGACCGACTTGTGATACCATCAGCATTAAGGCCAACCTGCCTGATGGCCCTACATGCAGCCCACCAGGGGACCTCATTGTTGACATCAAAGGCAGAGACCTCAATATATTGGCCTGGCATCAACAAGGACATCAAGACCACCAGAGAGGAATGCAGCTGCTGCAATAGGATGGCTCCATCTCAGGCAGTCCTACCCCCAACCACACCTGTCTCACCACCCTACCCATTCCAATACCTATGTGTCGACTATTTTCACCACCTGGGAAGGTCATACCTGGTCATTGTTGACCGGTACTCTAACTGGCCTATTGTGTCCCATGCATCTAATGGGGCTCAAGGTCTCATCAGCATACTCCGCACCACATTCTCAACATATGGCATACCAGAGGAACTAGCCACAGATGGTGGACCAGAATTCGCGTCATACCTCACCAAGACCTTTCTCAAGAACTGGGGGGTGCATCACCGGCTGAGCACAGTAGCATTTCCCCACAGCAATTGCCGAGCGGAGGTGGGGGTTAAAACGGTAAAAAGGATATTTGCCGACAACACCAAGCCAGATGGGAAGATAGACATAGACACCTTCCAACAGGCCATCCTCCAATATAGCAATACCCCTGACCCGACAACGAAACAATCTCCGGCCAACTACATCTTCGGCAGAACGACCAGAGACCTCATCCCCATCCTCCCTGGGAAGTACAAGCGTCTACAACCTTGGAAGGACCTGCTGGACTCAAGGGAAACTGCACATACACACAGGCACCAAGATGCCCAGGACAGATGGACCCTCCACACCAGGCCTCTGACCCCACTCAAGGTTGGTGACCACGTGAGGGTACAAAACCAAGTAGGCCACCACCCCACCAAATGGGACAGGGCTGGCTCTGTAATAGAGGTGCACCAATACCACCAATACCTAGTCAGACTTGATGGCTCCGGTCGCACAACACTGAGGAACAGAAGATTCCTGAGGGTCTACACCCCCATCCACCAACCAATACCAAGAAACACCTCTACTCCCAAGACTCTGGCTCCAACACCCCAATAACACCCACCCCCGAGCCCAGGCAGATCTACTAACCCACCACCCCAGGAGAGCAACTCCCCAACCCGACCTACCACCCCTCCCCCACCAGAGATCTCGAACCCAAGCCAACCGATCCAGACTCCAGCATCACCAGCTGCCCCCCTCATTCCGAAACAGGGCAGCCCCCAAACACAAGGCCCCCCAACCACCCCCCCACCACTCCGAAGATCCACCAGAGATAGGAAACCACCGGACCGGTTACACTATTAACTCAGCCTTTATGGCACACATAAAGACTTGGAGATAGACAATACTGTGCAATAGCTAGATAACATTATACACTAGCTGTAGACACATCCTCATACACGACCCTTTACCCATTATTGCCATACATGTACGCATGCGCAGAACATCAATACATGTACTGCTAGTTAATACCAGCATTGCTATTCTTAAGAACCTATATATACCTAGTTGCATCTTTGATCAAATGAGCAAAAGCTCTATTATCTAGTTAACTTACACCAGCATCAAGTTTTGAGTGGCAACTGTGATTGTACAAACCAAAGACTACAACTTGGAGACATATTTTTTAAAGTGCTTATGTTCATGTGAAGGGGGGACTAAAATTATCTTAAAAACCCCTTGTACTATTTTGGAGCTCTATAGATTCTGCACACTTTACTGTATGAATTTTATATATATAATAGCTCAAATGATAGATCTCCCTGTGTGCTCTCTTGTAAAAATCATAGGTTTAACTACGCTAAAGTTACATGCAGCCAAACCGGGATACCTCAAAATCTGTGTGCCTAATTGTTTGTAGTTGTGATTCCATAGGAAAGTGCTGGCCAGTTATCTGTGGCTAGAGGAAGCGTATTCATTAGGTACTAAACCACGACTAGCGCAGGTGCTGGGAAGATAAGGAATTTTGAAATGTTCCCCCCTGCACCCCCTGCTTGCCACATTTTAGCACCTAAATCAACACCTCAAATTGTCGAGTAGGACTTGCTCTAGCCACAGATAACAATGGTCCTATCAGGGAACAGAAGTTTAACTGATTCAGTTTTTAGGTACTCCCATTTTGGCTGCATATAGTTATACCTATGCAACTACAGAGAGATCTAGCATTTGAGTTTTATATCAAGTTCATACAGTGAAGTGTGCAGGATCTATGGAGCTTTAAAGTCCTAACCACAGATCACACTTTCCAGACATGCTCAGACTTGTTCCCCCGTAAATGGTAAAGGGTCATCTGACTGGTTGTGGTCTTATAACTTGGACAATAATCATGAGCACTTTTGATAACGTACTGTTAACTCATGCCTTGTTATGTGACTTGATTTGCGAAAAACCAGTCTAACCGCGGTGAAATGGTTATTCAGTTTTTTTGTTTTTTTTGCACCAACGACTACAACTGTCCTTCATGTATAAACCTGGGGCAGTGGTAAGTTCAGGCGCTAGTTCTAGAGCACAAAATAAGCCTTTACAGCTATATAGCTATGCTATGCTAGGGCCTTTACAGCTATATATATAGCTAGGCTATGATAGGGCTATATAGCTATGCTATGCTAGGGCCTATACAGCTATATAGCTATGCTATGCTAGGGCCTTTACAGCTATATAGCTAGGCTATGCTAGGGCCCTTACAGCTATATAGCTATGCTATGCTAGGGCCTTTACAGCTATGCTCTGCTAGGGCCTTTACAGCTATATATATAGCTAGGCTATGCTAGGGACTTTACAGCTATATAGCTATGCTATACTAGGGCCCTTACAGCTATATAGCTATGCTATGCTAGGGCCCTTACAGCTATATAGCTATGCTATGCTAGGGCCTTTACAGCTAGGCTATGATAGGGCCTTTACAGCTATATAGCTATGCTGTGCTAGGGCCTTTACAGCTATATAGCTATGCTATGCTAGGGCCTTTACAGCTATATAGCTATGCTATACTAGGGCCTTTACAGCTATATAACCAGGCTATGCTAGGGATGCGGTACACAATGCATGATTGCATATAAGCTGGTAAAGCACCCTTCACTCTGCTCAGTTGTATCCTCAGAGTTCTTCCCGATCTGAAGATGAATTTGATGTTGAACTTCCTGCAGACCCTCCTGATGTCTTCACTCATCCCTGCAAATAATAAGGAATAACTACCATAGGATAGACCCCACATTGCCTGTACTGGTGTACTCATCTTCCTTTCTGCATTCAGATGTATCTGCAGACAAAAGGTTGATAAAGGCTTGCGGATAACCATTCTCTATAAAGACCCTATTCAAATTATGTTCTTCCTTCAAAAGGTCCTCCTTCTCAGTCACTACTCTCCTGGCTCTATCATACAAGCTCTTCACCACTACTCTTCTGTCATGGATATATACTAGGATGATGTGATGTATAATCAAGTAGATCCCTTGTAGCTATGGGAAATACTACATAGGGGAGACCATCAATAGACTGGAGGCCAGAGTGAAACAACATCAAGATACATGTCTAAAGAGAAGTCTGCAATTGCTGAACATGCATGGGACAATAGATATCCTATTTTGTGCAAAGAAGCCACCAGGCCAGAAGACAAAAGGAACTTCTAGTGAAAGAGGCATTGCACATCCTCCTAGCAGCACCAAAGTGTGAGCAGTTCAATCAAGACTGTGAAATGAACTTACCTGGGCAGCTACTCTGAAGAGCCTGAATTTGAAGCCACAACCACCATAATTAATCTTATTTTATCTTTTATTAATTTGTTGTTGTTGTCAACATTGCTGTTGTTGTTGTTATTGTTGTTGTATATATTTTTATAATTAAATTAGGTGTTAATGGACTCTGATATTGCCTTTTTAGTTATAGTTATTATTAATTGTATATTAGTTTAAAAATAATTCACTGATTTGGATGTTATATTGGATGTTATATATTTATTTTTTGTTTTAAATTTGGTCACCTGATATAATACATCACCACATAAACATTCAGTATAGCTCATACTGGGAAATACATATATTAAATTTAGCTGGGTGGACTGTCTGAATGTAAACAAACCAAGAGTGGGTTGAATATGCAAGCTTTTGATGATTGCCAAAGGTGTGATGCGTTGCTGTAGATATGCTTGGAGATGGTGTGGTGTCTTCTTGACCATGCTTGAAATGGCAGGTTCTTCACCATACTTGAAATGGTTAACCAGAGCATGATGACATGATCTGTGCTGGTGTTGTGATGCAGTGTGGCTAGCTCTCATGTTCAAACAGCATGAGACGATACTATCCATTTATGCAGTTTCTCATAAACTAATAAAGATAGTAAAGATAACTAGTTTGTATGTGACAGAATGGAACGATTGCACAAAATATATTAGTTTAAGTTACAATGACTTTCTCAATAATTTTAATCGCTCAATGTTTGGGCTAGATGCCAGTAGCTGCAATTCATGAGCACTGCAGACACTTGTTCATATGCTGTTATGACATCTGTAGATTGTTTTTGCAATTTAACTGTCACACTACGAAGTAACCTCATGGTAATACAAGAAACTGGAAAGATGAAAGCTGATATAAAAATCCATTTGCCTTTGTAAAAGTTTCAGAATCCCATGACCATTCACCAGTGTTCACATACGACAGGAAATTTCTTCCATTGTTTGTGACCCCGACTGAAAGATATGCGCATCAAGACAAACACATTTCTCTAGCTGCTTGCTGAGATGAGGCAGAAAGACAGAATCAGCATACTCATCAAATGTAGTGATGCTTGCATTTGGAAGAAGATGAACAAGAGCAGCACCATCAATAGCTATGGCACCATAGAAGTTGGGAGGCTCACGCTGATCATCCATTGGTGATAATAAGATCAGACTTCTTGGAGGATCGTAGCTTTCCATACTCAGACAAAGAGGGTGGAAAAGGCTGATTTTCGTGTTTGAAAAATTGTCATATCACAATCCCTGTTCTTTGCTACAATGTACAGTCATGTAAACAGTCACACATCATTTTTTAAATTTTCAACAGCCTTTGATTGATTTGCGTTTTGGGCATTTAAAGAGTGAGAGACTATTCCTTTTAATTGGCTCATGAATTGAGTGGAGTACGGACAACAAGGACAGACTTGTAGTAGCTTTTGAACTGTTCTTTCCCCAGTCCTCAATTGTACAGACAGTCTCAACCACAGATTCATCCAAGACGTTGCCTGTGTCCAATGTTAAGAGCTCTTCAGACTGATCTAGAAAGGGATTGCCCATATCTTGAATAGCCTCCACCAAGGAAGGAACATATAACTTGAAAGTCTTCTGTGTTGAAAGACCTTCATCATGGTGAAAACATTCCCATTCTTTTTCAATCACAATTGCTCTTCAAATGTTTGAATAAGCCGTGCTTGCTCAGGCCCAGCCAGTAGCCACTTTCTGAAAGCTGACAGATTTTGTGTAAGCCCTACTGTCCCACCAGACCCTTTGACTATCGCATTCTTTTGTTATGAGCCTGATCAATGGGCATTGCCGAAAAGCGGTTCTTAGTTTTGTGAACCACCCAATGACCATGCTCATGAAACGCATTGTGAATTGATGTGGGCAAGTTCTCCATATCACGAATGTGAACAGGCATCATCGAGTATAATGATAATGATCTAGTGCGAAAAACCAGGGGATAATTTCCTTTAAGCGAGTCAAGGTAGAGACAGAAACTTTTCTCTCGATGCACCCTAACAAAAACATGGCCCTTGAGCTCAAGGTTGAGTATAGTATCCCAGTATTGAAACATAGGACTACCCTTCCTCATACTCTCTCTTCAAGCCTGTTTGGACAACAATCCACCAGTGCCTCTTCTTGGAGCTTGGCTAAAGCTACAGCACTGACTTGGTGAGCATACCTGGTCCTCATAAGACGAGAAGCTTTAAAAAAGCTATCAACAGTGCCAGATGAAGCTACACCAGCTTGAGTAAGTACAGCTGCCCATCCAGAGCCTTCAAGGTAATCCCCAAAAGTACTCCACATTGCCGTTTCTATGTGCAGACCGCCCATCATAACTACATGCTTGCCATCACCATGTGTATTGGGCCACTTCCACTGCACTAACTTGGCTAAAGCAAAGAGTGGTGCATCAAAAACGGTAACTGGAATTTGATCATGGTTAAGGAATTGTATAGCCTTCAGTTGTACAGTCCTTCCATGTTTCACCATCGCTGCAGTAGCAGCTTTTTCATAGAAAAGAGGCATCAGTTGAGTAAGGGTAGGGAAAGAGTTATTAACATCACAATGAGAAGCATGATAGGCAGCCAAGGCTATGCTGTCTCCATTCTCTACTTCATTTTTTGCAAATAGCTTGATTGCCTGTTCAAGCCAAATGTGCTCAGTCAATATTGCCTCTTTGAAATGCCCACTTGCAGTAGCACTAGACTAGGAGACTGAAACATCAGGGACTGTAACACTTTACTTCTTGAGAACAACTGATGGCACTGTAACATAGTTCTCAGGTAACTGATTACAGGTTGCTGTTGTCAAAAACTCTACAGTAACCTGAGGACTGCCTGTGTTCAGCTTTCTAGGAAACTGAAACAAACTTATTCTTGTAATGAAAGGAGTCTTTGGCAGTTGTGTTGGAGGGGTTATGGTCTAAGGCACCAACAGTAAATAGACCATGGCTCAATTGCCTGGGGCATACCAGACCAATCTCATTTGTGTGCTCACAAATGGAAGAAGCTATCTGCTTTTCAAGCTCCTGGATCCTATCATAACTGACACAAACCTTAAGTCCAATATACAAATGTAATGGTGGCTGGAGTGACGAGAGATGGTCTTTGATGACTTCTTTTTACAGTTGAAAAATATAGCCTGGGAAATAGTTATAATTCTACTGAATCTTGATCTTTAATGCTGGATCCATTTAGTAACATGGAAACAAAATTTACTTGAGGTTTGTTGACACAGAATAGGCAAAAAAGAGCCAATAAATTGAAAGCCATTTGAATTTAGTATGTCTTCACAAACAATCGTAGCAGCCTTAGAAAGAACTAGTGCATCATCCTCATAGTTTATAGTTGAATGCTTGGATCTGCTGCATTCCTTTCTCAGAATTATGTTATTTCCATCACTCTGAGCTTGAGCCTCAGGAAAATGTGAGCTCTTTGAAACGAACCTTGTTAACTTGTTTAGAAATCTAAGCGACTTTCATAGAGAAATCGCAATTCAGAAAGCTAATTACCCTCTTCTACTAAACTTTCTATATAATTATGTCAAAAGCTCAACAAAAGCTCTTGCTTCCATTTTTCTTTCTTCATGGAACTTACTAGAAGCATTCTGAATTTCTCGCAAGTATGATCTGTGGCAATTGCAGAGCTTGAAGCAGCTCCAGTTTTTCTTGTAAATGCACACTTTGTGGTTGTGACCACTTTGTGGTTGTGACCACAAACCACCGCTAGCCCAAACTCTCAATCTGTAGCGTGTCTAACTTTTGGAAGAACACTGTAAAGTATGGAATTGATATGAATTTAATATCTAAAAGCCGGTGGTGGTATAACCCATTAAAAAATTTGTTTTTTGTTTTTTATTTTATTTTGTGATATGGAGAAGCTATGTTTCAAATCAGTGAATTCCATTGTAAAGTTATGGATGATTTTCTCCACCTAGTTCACTTACATTTCTCTCTGTAAGGAAGAAAAACCAACGAAAAATCGCTCCTGTTCTATCGGTCATAACTTCGTGACCACTTAACCTATCCATATTCTAAAAAGACCAAAATAAAGCCCACCACATCTAGATTACCTCTGCGGGGTTTGTGCAATAGCATGGTGTAGGTAACTACTTCTGCACATCACATGCAAAAACGACCATTAACGATTCCAAGATGTCAAAAATATACAAGATGAAGCGAACTAAGTTTTTTTATCGTGCTACTGTTGTTTCAGATGAGTTTCCTGGAGTTTCTACTCCAAGTCCATCTACTCCAACTCCAGTGATAACAGCGTCAAGGAAAAAGTTGGCTTGGGAACTCAAACACACTGCGACATCTCATTGAGAAGGACAAGAGGATCT
Organism: Cladorhizidae sp. MBARI D1340-BT2; assembly: GCA_028752905.1. Classification (NCBI taxonomy): domain Eukaryota; kingdom Metazoa; phylum Porifera; class Demospongiae; order Poecilosclerida; family Cladorhizidae; species Cladorhizidae sp. MBARI D1340-BT2. Next base: position 39,269,244 of record JAQNBH010000008.1, read on the forward strand.
GTCGGGCTGAGGTAAAGGACCAGGAGGCAGTGAAGAAACGTAGGCGAGTGATGAGGATGGACAGAGCAGATCTATTGGATGAACAACAGGAGGTAGAGGGTACGACCTATGAATCTGGAGGATTTGACTGATTGCTGCTCAAATGCATGATTCAAGTGACAATTCATGTTTTCAATGGAAATCATGGCGAAGATGGTGTGCTGACATTGAAAAGAATGCCTCCAACTTTGAAAGCGATTTCCAGAAAACAATGAATTTCGACTTTATTAAAATTCCTGTGGCTCAAAAAAAATACTTATATACAAACATTTATATATCATTGTAAAGCTTATTCCCTACTCTATACTTTCATCGGACAACTTAATTATTTTTAGGTAGGAGTCACTTGTTATGTGTGCATGTTTGATACTGATTTCAAAAGTATATATACATTTGCCTCCATTTTTTCTTGGTGTGCAATTTTCAACTTTTCTTCTGATGAAAAGATACCTTAGAGGTTATTATTAGTAACCTGTGAGTGGCTACTGGAAAGTTATCCTTTATTATAATATTAATGGTGAGTATTCAGGTGCATGACTGAAGCAATTATTCATTTGGAAAGCACTATTGCTTAGCATTATAATATATATCATTGGAAAGCATATAAATTAAGCTATCTTTTAAGACCAGAATTACCTGCCAAAAAGAAAAAACAAGAAAGTTATGAGGGTTAGAAAATACAGATATAATTGTGTGGTTTGTGGGTTACCTCCCCCTTAAATAATAATGAGATGCTAAGACACATGACACTAATGAAATGGTAAAACACACACAAAGGCTCAAATTTCAGTTATTTGGTATCAGATATATGAACACAAAATCAAGTTTGGTAATGAGTCTTTAAGGGGGGGGGTTCCCTGCCCTAAAATCTAGTGTTAGAAAAATCATACATCAGTCAATATGAAATCAATTGATATTAAATTGCACAATCTGTTTGAGGAGGGGTAGAACAATTTTTGGTCACAAACGTGGGTGTGGTCTTATAGCAGGTTTCCAAATTATGGTCAATGGGGGAAAATCCGGGACAGCAATAAACTGCCTGTCGAGGGCGCTCGACATGGCCAGCCAGGCCATTATCTTCGTTCCATCTATGATGATGAACCTAACAGTCATTTGAGTGCATGCATTAATTAAAGTGTTAATTGTGAACGTGGTTGTGAGTGTGGTGTAATATCAGGTGGACTCTCTGTGTGCATGCAATTGTGTGTGCATATAGTTGTGGTTACTTCCTGTATCCTATCTGGCAGGACTTATAAAAGGTCCTGTCAGCCATTTGTGATTAGTCTTTTCTTCACCATAGTTTTCACCAGTTCACAAGTTATACCTAGACACCCTAAATCTCTCTGGGTAGGTATTAACTAAGGCAATACTTAGAGATAGACTCTGGTGGCAGCACCTATTAACTGAAGGGAGAAGGTAGTCCTAAGCGAGAAACCTTAGACACTTTCTTTAAAACACCAACAACCCCTTCACATCTGGTGGCAGCGGTTTTGCTTGGAAGCAGCATCAGACCAGCAACACAGCCATCGAAAGCTACTTATATCGACTTCATGTCGAAGGATTCAAGGGAGCTAAGGTCAAGGACAAAGCCGCAGTCTACGCTCTACAGAACGATGGAGGAGAATGATGATGCAGCAAATTTGACGAGGAGCTCAGAGTACATGCTGACGAGTAGTCAAGGTCACAGCGAACAGTTGACAGATTTTTTCATGCAATTTCTTGCTCGACAAAGAGAGGCAGGATGAGGACAGGAAAGCCAGGGTCCTAATGGAGGAAGCCAGAACTAGGCTGGAGGAGAAAAGGCTCGAAGCAGAGTTCGAACTCCAACGTAGGAGGGAAGAGCAGTACTCAATTTTCCTGGAATTGTCTCCTACGGTGGTGACACCGTACCCCAGACCGTGAAGAATGATCTAGTTCAGTGTTTCCCAAACTTTTTAGCCCAGGGGCCGGTGAGGACTACCCTGAGTGTGTCAAGGGCCAGAGGCAATTAGGGGGGGGGGGGAATAGGACAAGAACAATTTTGCTTCTTTATTTCTGGGACATATGAAGCAAGCATAAAACACATGACAGTTGCACAAAGTAATCATAGTCGGTGTGAAACATGGAATTGCTTTTGCTGTTCCATGATGACATCGATATCATGCTTGAGATGGGAAGAAGCCACTCTCACAGTGTCTTCCAAGTGCGCATCAGAGATCAAATTCCGGTACTTGGACTTGGCATGGCAACATGGCAATGCCATTGGCAGCTAGGTTCGGGAATGTTTGCGTGGCAGGTTGTAGAATTCCTTCAGCTCCTTCTCCAGAAACTGGGACTTGATCAAGGGGGGTCGTTGGTATTAAAAAAAAATTTTTAACTTGTTGTTAAAACTTTAGAGCTCCGTAGATTCTGCAAACTTCATGGTATGGACTTGATATATAGAATGGTGGCAGCACCCATTAACTGAAGGGAGAAGGTAGTCCTAAGCGAGGAACCTTAGACACCTTCTTTAAAACACCAACAACCCCTTCACACTGCCCTAAAGTTTATGTTGTGGGTATGACAGTTTTACATATGCCAATAGAGTGATACCACCACATAATGTGGCTTCCTTTTTTACTGTAAGTATCACGACAAATTTTCTCAAACTTTCAAGTTTCCGAAGATTTAATCCAGCAAAGAATAGACTTTCTACCTTAGTATAAAATCATATCTAAAAACAAAGAGCCACATTATGTAGATCTGGAATCTAATGATGTGTAATTTTAGTACTACTCAGCACTAAATATCATGGGGATAAGGAGCATCCTAGTACCACAAGTGACCAAAAAAGAGTAATTCCAGTAAACTTACAAACAAATATGCACATAAGCCACAAATAATTATAGGTAAAACTTCAAACAGTTTAGTCCAAACTTAATATACAGCAAATATACCAGTGCAAACCCTCATACTGTGAGTTGAATACACTAACAAGTTTAGTTGGTTAGTTTGGGACTTTTGCTTGGATGTGGGGCTGAGTCATTTGGGTCTGATTCCCTATCAGATAGCCAATCGAATCCTCCGGCAGAGTAACAAAATTCCTTCTTCACCCTGATGCTTGTCCTCAAACCCCTTTCTCTTTGCTCTCCCTCCTCAGAGCTTTGTACTTTACAGAGCTCTTGTACTTGCTTTTATTTATTCTTTTGACATCTTTTTCTTGCAATAAGTGTTTACATCTAGAAGAAGGTTCGAGTTGGAGACTTTTTGAAATGGTATGTAAAGATGCAGCACACGTCATTCCAGTTACACACTGCTAGTGCACTTGCAGTTTTAACAGCAATAGGACCAAGGAACATCTCTTTGGGACAAATTTTCCACAGTGTAGAATGAAATGATTCATTGGAATTCTGAGTATAACCATGGACACAACATTCTAGTAACTTCTTGCTACCTAGTGCATTGTATATTGGACGGAGGAGTGGCACAATAACATCTGGGATGGGTTTCTTCTTGTGATGATACTCTTCCTCATTAGCCATAGCTTTCTGGTATCCACCATGAATGAACTCCTTCAGGACATAAATGATGGCGAGGATGTTCGTCTGAAGAATTGCAGTGTAGTAGTGATGCCTGAACAGCTTTCATCATCCCTTTAAGATCCCTCACGTTCGTTCTGCCCTCCCCCCCCAAGAGTCTTTCTATGTGATAGCTTCCTACCCTTATACTCAACTTTGAGGTTGCGGAGACAAGTACCCATCCGTTTCTGAATGTGTCCAATACAATCAAGCTTTTCAACGTGATTTTTCTTTCCCCCTCCATAGGGTTTTTGATTGAGAAGTTTAGATTCAGTTTTACAGTCCCCATCAGCAATAAGAAACTTGAACCTAATCTTATAATACTCTCGAGACCTAGCAAACATTTCACACACACATTTAGGCATTTAGGCTCCATAGAAGCAGCACTTCCATCAACATTCACTGTACATTTATGTTTCATCTTCCATTTCTCAAACTCTTCTCCTTTTTCCTTATTTTCCCAGTAGTTACAACCAGAACAGTGTTTAGACAGGACTGTATAGTCCAATACTTTGCCACTTTCATGTTCTATGACAAAGGTAACCCCCAAAAAGAGATGAAAAGCCTCATTTTTGCCAAGTACCATCAGAACTAACTGTAATGTCAATAATTTCATCATCTCTAATTGCACCATACAATTCTCTGATCTCTTGACGAGCTCGCTGCATACTAGCTTGAGCTTCTTTAATACACTGCTCATTTATAACGGCACAATGTTCTGTGTACCTGTTCTTTGTCAATGGCATGGGCATATCCATCAGAGTACAGAAAGTATCGAGTGAAGCCCGCGTAATGCCACTACATTTATTGGCAAACACTGATTTGCAATTGATCGCAAAAGCCTGGCCGATGGTAGCAAAAGGGATTGGTGTAGTAAGCCCACATGTTTCACATAACAAGCAGGGATTAGTATTCAAGCCACTACGCATGTTGAATTCCTCCCTCAAGACTATAGGACCAGAAGAACACCCACTACATGTTACACCTGAACTCAAAGCCAATTAAAGGCCACCAATCTCGAGTATTGTGATCTTCTTTCCATCATGCTGTCTAGCGCACTAGCCGGGAGAACTGCAGTGGTGGCAGACAATGACTGAGAAGGAGTGGCATGAGATGGAGTGTCAGTCACTGGAGGGATGTCAGGATGAGTTCAAGTGGTAGGCAGTGGATGAGAGGCCACTGATGTAGAGGCTACTTGCTTAGCAAGCTTCTTTCTTAGGTGTGAGGGCCTTTTTTTCCTTCCTTCTCACCGTACTAGGCTTCGTACCTGGCATGGTTGCTTGAAGGCTAGCTACTAGATTCAAAGGTCAAACTGATTACATCATCTACTTTAGCTGCTGTTCTAAATACCAAGAGAGAAATTTTGAAGCGAAAAAGCAGAGAAGAAAGTAAATGCTGAAGAAAACCAGTCTCCCGGCAAAAAAAGAGCAGTATGGTTTAATTGAATTTTTTGGGACATATATAATTGTAGGGTGCTTTTTTGAGCTGTTGGTATTCTTTTTCTCCAAAGTAAGATGTCTGATCAATTGTCTGATCAATCTAGTATATAATGGGGGAAATAATAATAACTTCTTTTTTAAAATATAGATTGTTATTAGGTTAGTTACTAAATAGTTTCACACTGTGCTGTATTATATATGTGATGGCCTTAACAGGCTCAGCAATAGCAACATTAAATCATAATAAAATTATACTTTTTTGGATTTTGACACAGGGAGCCCCCCTTAATAATAAAGGAAGTGCGGGAAAGGACATAGCGAAATCCTGAAGTGCAGAGGCAGCAAGTTTTGGTTATTGTATATGTGACTGGCAAGCAAGGGCGTCATACTTTTTTCCCATAAATCCCATTAGGAACCGTAACAAAATGAACCATGCAATTTTTTAATGAAAATCTTATACGGTAAGTCGGTAAGGGAGTAAACACCATAGCAACCATAGCAAATTAAATATGCGTGGGCATTTTAGGTCTTCCTCTTTGGTTGCGGTGTAGTTTCTGGTCTTGCAACTGAAGGCTTTGGACAAGTCATGAGCTAAATTGGTAGAGCAAAAGGGCCCGATTCCATCCCACTGGCGTTTCGCATCTAGGCCCGTTGGGATGATCCTATTACATTCCATCAAGAACTAGGCATTTTTACTTTAGGCGGCGTCCACGTCTATGGAAGTCACTGCCTTCCATTGATTTGAATATGTCAGTTAAAATGATCGCATCAAAATTAAAAGATTTTTTCTGGTTACATTTTTTGGCTCATTTCGATCAAAATGAACCCTGCTCCTATCACTTTCTATGTCCCTGTTCAAAGTTTCCCACTCACCAACTCCTAACTTCTCTAACTTCTGATACTTATTTTTCATTGATTATTTTAATAAGGTTGCTAGCTGAATGCTAGGAGACCTCCAGGACTCCGCATGTTCATGTTTACACACCTTACCACAACTGTACTGTATCACCAATCTGATGTCCTGTAAAGCAATAATAATAATAATAATAATAATAATATTTGGTCGTTGTCCCCGAAGAGAAATTTCATTGACATCTTTTTTGAAGATTTCGATTTTTACCTGTGTAGAATTGGCATACTCTTTGACCGTCACAATTCCAGGCTCTGCTTTGGACACCTTGAAGTGATGGCAAGTGGTAATTACCTGTGAAGAAGCTTTGAAAGAACTGTGACCAGTCAATCCACTGAACTTTTCTTGGCCCCAAGGAAGTGACAGTCAGTTGGGCTTGGTTCTTACCCGAGGACGATGACTCTTTCACGACATGCACTACGTCTATCATTGTATCAAACCAGTGGCCAACGATACAAACGCTTAAAGAGCCCAAAGAAATGATCTGGTGCAAATTTGGTGTGCCCAACCAACATGAACGAAAGCTCAACAGTGTTGCTCAGGCCTGCTATAATTCTCCATGCTAGGTATTGAACAACCATGTTATTTTTATTTTGCCCTACACAGTTATCTGCTTGAAGAAGTAGATGCCTTTACTTTCCATCTGTTTGCAGGTAGTGGTGGATAAGGCTTATAGTGGCATTGGCTCCTTTTCCTATCTCATCAGCTATTGATTAATTCATTTGGCTTGATGTTGCTTCACATGATATGCCACACTTTCGAGGGGTCTTGAAAAAAATTGGACCGGGTTGCTGTGCATTGAATGGATAATACACTATAGTGCATTGCTGATGGTGGGTTGCTCTGGTCATTGTAATGTTGCCGCTGTACTCGGGCAAGATCAAGATGTTTTTTAGCGTCCTGAAGCCTTTGCGACTTCAATTCCTCCGGTAAATTCACTGATTTCATCAGAAGATTAGCATTTTGTTGACAAGTGTGGCAAAGATCCGTGGCTGGCTTCATTGCAGCTATATGTGTAGGGACACAATTCCTTCCAAATATTCTCAAAAGTCCGACGAGACACGCAACTTACTTGCTTAAAGTCACAAGCTCTTACATAGCACCTGTAAACAGCACTCTTGGACATGTGTGAAGGCAGTAGCATAACTCTATAGTCCTTATGGGTCGGTGGTCTGCCAGGTAGTGGCATTGCGTGATTGTTGGCTAACTGCTACTTTAATCTTCTCAACTTCCTCTGTCTCGGTTTGATTGTGAGGATGCTTTCTTACATTACCATGCATTCGTACACACAAGCCATTTTGAGCTAATCAGATCCTTTAATCTCCGAGAACCAATTGCATGAATAAATAAAAAGGCAGATTTGCATATCAGCATACTCCCATAATGGTACTTGATAATAATGAGACCTATCTTTTGAGCTATATATCAATTCCATACCATGAAGTTTACAGAATCTACGGAGCTATAAAGTGGTAACCACAAGTTTGTTTGTTTTAATTTATAAAATGCTGCTGTCCCCCCCTTTAGTGTTCCTTGTTGGTTTCTCTTCAAATCAATGAGAAATTGCATGGACAAAAACCAAATAATGGTACTTGATAGAAGCTCGCACAACTTCACGTGAGACAGAAGGTCCATTGGGGAGGGCGCAGAAAGCACGAAGAGTAGCCAGTACTACTAGATCTAGTTCTGTCTTCTCTAAATCCAGGCTATCTTGCCTAGCATGCAGGAATCTCTCTCTGTCAGCATGGGTCCAATAAAGACCCTTGTTAGGTCTAAAGGCCCTACAGGGACTTCCATCGAAGTAGTCACGCACTATAACTTCTTCTTCTCTTGCTCTTCCACACTTCTATCCAGGTTGATAGAAGCACTAGCACAATCAGCAATGTCATTACCATCTCCTTGCTCATTATGATGGCTAAAAAACTCTTTATTCATGGAATGGATTTCAGAGTTCACCTCATCTGGTAATCCAGGAATAGCTTCCAAATCCATTGACGTAAACTTGCATAACTTTTGAGAAGGTCCTAGAACAGCAGTTCGTATATCTAAATGAAGCTCACTCTGTGCTAAGACACAGTGATATAATTTTTAATGATGTGTAAGGGAATGTAAGGGAAACCTAAAAGCGGTTGCTATGGTATTCTAAAATGGGCTTAGAAATGATATCATGTAACTTGACTATATACACGTTTTACCACGATTTGTAGTAATGCGCTGTAGGGCTTGCCAGGTCACATACACTGTATATCTTCTCAACCAGCAGTTACATAATAATTCCCTACCTTCCAATAATAGCCCCCCTTCCAATAATAGCCCACCTTCCAATAATAGGCACTTTCCAATAGTAGCCCACCTTCCAATAGTAACTGCAAGAAAATGTATTGTATATTGGATTACTAACTGTTGTTCCTGGTAATTTGATAGGCACATAGGTAGCTGTTCACGCTAAGCTAGTAGCTTCTTTGGCTTGATAGTATTGTTAGATGGACACATCTATGTGGTCTCCTATAGGTCAAGGAGTAGTGGAAGCCAAGCTTCAGTTTTCCTGACATTCAAAGTGGGTGAAGGCAGTTTTCCTGACATTCAAAGTGGATGAAGGCACACTATAGATATTAGCAAGCTACTAGTCGTTCCAGCTCTTGACAGACTCAGGTACGCTTTATGGAACCATCAGACCATCCCTTTGGCTTTTTAGGCCTGTTCTTCTTTTCTCCCACATTTTGGTTTCCCACTCTTACTCTTGGTGGCCTTGCTTGGCAGCAGAAATAGGCAGTGGGGAGCCTGGACATAAAGTGTTGCTCATAATTATTAACAAGTCTGGCAGTAGACTTGCTGGAGTACAGATGCTCAGATCGCTGGCTTGAAGTACTTCTGAAGGGCACCCCGGCTGCTCCCAAGTTGCTCGCCTCTTTCAGATGAGGAAGTGCTCGAGTAGTGTGCGTGGGTGGAAAATGAATTTTATGGAATTTTAACGAAATCATTTTACAACCGGGCGCTTGCCACGTATTGCTTGAGCGTTTAGCATATTGTGCCTTGACTCCTAAATACACAAAGGGATTAATTCAAGTTAAGTGTTATTGAGAACTAGAAGGATGAGGAGTTGAGGGGTTTGCGACGAATGATCATGCACTTACCCTTATTTGGGTTGATCATGAAGAAATGGGAAGATATATAGCCATAATGATATCACTTCAAAGGCAGATTGCACTGAGTTGATGAAAGAAGAGAGGGGATGGGACAGGAGGATAATATCCTCTGCATAAAGATATTTTTCAGAATAGGGAGCTCAGCCTCTCTTAAACCTGACTTTCCACCTCCCTCATGACCTAGAATTTGGAATTTGGTTATGCCACAGAGCAGACTTTACTCAAGCTAATGAACTCGTCAATACCATTCCTTGGGACACCATTCTCTCCCCATTAGAGACGACTCCTGGCTCATTTTTAAAAGACTTTTTATTCCATCATGCATACGACTAAACACCATCAATAGGTCTTGAAGTAAACTCTACTTTAACTAGGCCTACAGATTGGAAAAACAATAATCAGGTAATAGCTATAGTGAACTTTGTCTCGAGGAAAGGGAATCTGCATTTTTCACAGAAATGTAAGGGAGCTTCTATCCTCATCACTATGATTGCCAGTATAAATGCAGTTTCCTCTCCTGCACTACCACAGGATTCTCGTCTTTGTAGTAATATTGAAGCGACTGTCTTTCCTGTATTCATCAGCCTCAGTCTCTGATCTGGGTCTCGGTGAAAGCTGAGACTGGATTCTACTTGTAGAGAAAACTCCACAAGGATGGCTGCAGTATTTAGTATTGACTGGGGCAATTTGGTTTTGGCCAATTTGTGACTCTCAGGTGAGGTTTACAAAGAAAAAGGCATGGCAAATATTGTAGTTCTGCATCGCTAAAAACCTCTCAACAATCCTGGCTATGGGCATACTACCGAATATTAGGCCAACTCTCCCTTCATCTCTCAATTCTGCCACCCACTCTTCAGCCCCTTCAATGCCCTCAACCTCATCCAAGAATCACCAGCAAACTTCCAACAGTACAACAAGAAATGCACAATATCTTCCACAACACCTTCACCACATAGACTAGTTCACATCTGGATAGGACACATACCACACCTTTACTTATCACGGAAGAGTCCTGCTGATGATATCCTTAACCGATGAACTCTGCAGATAAGGGGTGTCGATTAAAAAAATTAACTTGTGGTTACAACTTTAGAGCTCCGTAGATTCTGCAAACTTCATGGTATGGACTTGATATATAGCTCAAAAGATAGGTCTCTCTGTGTGCTCTCTTTTGATACTAAAATAGGTATAACTATAGGCGAGTTACTAGACCATTACCTAAAGTGGAGGGACCTCAAAAACCTGCATCCCAAAAACTGCATCCCGAATAACTCCAGATTGCTAAGTGTAATGCTAAGTGTGCCCTAGCCATAGCCCTAGCCCTAGCCCTAGCCGAGACTAGAGCCTTTTTCATTAGGCGTTAAAATGTTACGTGGTCAAGCGCACGGGTGGAAAATTGATTACGTTGTTTGGTGCAGGTTTTTGAGGTCCCTCCACTTTAGGGTCTAGTAACTTGCCTATAGCTATACCTATGAACCTATTTTGTATCAAAAGAGAGCACACAGAGAGACCTATCTTTTGAGCTGTACATACAATGAAGTTTGCAGAATCTACGGAGCTCTAAAGTTGTAACCACAAGTTAAAAAAAAAGGTACAAAATACCATCACCCCCCCCCCCCCCCCCCCCCCCCCCGTTAAAAATCAGTTTGTATATATTGGTCTTATAGAGCACACAGAGGGATATATTGAATTATATACCAAGTTCACAGAGTGAAGTGTGCAGCGTTCATGGAGCTCTAAATTTATAACCACAGCTTTTTAACCCTTTGTCAAAAAAAACACTTCGTTCCCCCCCCCTTATTCATTTCTCGAGAGGTATACAATGAAATGGGTGGTGTAAAAGTATCATAATTCAAGAATGGTTGACAAAATTGAGTTGAAACTTGAAACGCAATTATTATAGTAGTGAAGGTGTAGAAAGGGAAAAGACCAAAATAGTCGACTCCTTTTAAGTATGTGGCTATTATCCATGATGAGTGAATTTATATCTTTTTCAGGGACAAATTCCTACAAATTCCTTTCCCTTTATCCAACGAGCTTTGCATGGCAAACATGTCCTTTACACTTCTACTAGTAATCATGACATCACTATTGGAACATGTAGATGAATACCTTGTGTTAAATCTATCATCATGATGGTAATCTATGTCAAAAGGACTTAGCCATGCTCCCACGGATACATCCTCGGTGACGTAGAGGACCAGGTCATCAGAGCTGGCTGCTATTCGTCTGACAAGTTGTTGGGACAATATGTATCCACCACCCGCAGCAAAAGGCAAGTACTTATCACACAGAAACCATTTGCTGTCTGCCCATTTCCCCTCGCTATGAGGTTTACTATTTCTAAATAGAAAGCCCAAGTAATGCAGCCGATTTGATCTTAGCTGTTGTAACACTCTCAAAATTGCGTCGACATCTGCGAAAGAGTCGTCATCACACTTGAGCAGAAAAGAGAAGTTGTAATGGTTGTCCAGTGCCACTAAACTCTGCAGCACTTTTCTCGTGAGGTTGTTGTAGGAGTCGTGCAAATCAGGTAAGAGCAGAAGATCATCATATGTGGCATTCTCTTGAGTCAAGTTCTTTATATCCTTGGAGGAAAGTCCTTCAGTTCCAATAGAGAATTTTACCAATGCAGCAGTTGCGTTTTGTCTGTAATTTTTCGCCCATGTCTCTCTAATGGCATCACGCTCTCTTTTTCCTTTCACACGAGACAAAACTAAAATCATTAGTTCCGTGTTCTTGATGTTTTTACTGTAGCTTGACGCACAATCTCCAGTTCCACAGATACTAGCTATATCATTTACTGTTAATGAAAGGTCAAAACTCAATAGATAAAATACTACACAGAGCACGAAAGTCACCAACACCAAAAATGTCCATTTAATCATGACTTCTCTGTAACTACCAGGATCTTGTCGCGGAATTTACTTTTCCCCTACCACTTGGACCACACCCGTTTCATAGATATCCGATTTCAAGCGAACGAGAGCTTGACGAGATCACCGAACACGGCCAGGTGACAATTCTGGGAATGTTCTCCCTTAGCGAAATAATCGTCATCATTCTGTGGTGTTTGGTCGCCCTCTTGCGGGTTTTTTCTCCTGCAGCTACTACACACAGAGTTGCCAACCGCCGGAATGGCCGGGACAGTTGAGCCTTTTCCTGGTGGTGTCCTCTGGCAATGTCCCGGAATTCGCACCTTGCGCTTCCACTCGCTACTACATGTTTAGTTTACTCGTAAAGCAACAAAAACAGGACACTTTTTAGCAGTCAGATAAACAATTACGACTCCAGCGGGTGTGCCAAACAACCTTTCCCCCCCCTTCTAACATACTTGACATATGAATTTGGCCCATAGCTTGACTGACAATTGCTGCAACAGGTGTCTGGTTGCTTCACTAGAAGTAAGCCGACTGCGTAAAGTTGTTCTAGATGCTATCGTAGAGATTGTAGAGCAAATGGAGTCCAATTCCCCAGTGTTTCTACCACCAAAGGGACAAAGACACCACCTACGGATCCAACGTTTGCTGCATGTTTCACGTCCTTTCTTTCTTCTCCTTGCAAACCCTTGTAAACACACTGCACCGGCGTTCCTAGAAGCATTGTTTACTGTGCCTGGCTGCAATGAGTTGACTACAAAGTAAGTGGACCTCCCATCCGAAAAATCTGGGTGGAAGATGTCTTCTGGCCTGTCCAAGGAGTCTCCGCAAATGCGTGGCTCACGTTTAGTAGACGAGTTGTCGATCACTAGAGCTTGATAGATTATGACACGAAGGGCATCATGCCTTCTAATTCTGTAAGGACCATGACCACACCCAAGCAGGTGATCTCCATTAGGGTCTATGACCATGCCACAGTGACATAAGGGTGGTGGGGCGCCTTTGAAGGCCCAACCAAATCTTAACTGCGACCATAAATTCGTGATTAGGTTTGGCTAGGCCCAAATTGGCGATAGGAGGAGCTTTTAGCCATGCACTGGTGTGATTGCTGCTCGATAGAGCATTGAGCCTGGCTTTTCCAAATAAATCCGATGAGTCAAAAAAGCGATCAAATTCCTGCTCATCAAGGCAAGTTTGTAGGTTTTGTTGTGAAATCCGTGAAATCTGGGAAAGGTCCTTGTACTAATACCTAGCTGATCCAGGATGACTCTGGATGGAAGCTCTCCGAAAAACAAGGGTGGGGAGTTGGATGAAGGCACCAATAATTGGGGAACAATTAATTTTGAGTAGTCAGTGCTAGCAACTAAAGAGACTGGTGCTGATTTCGAGGTGTTTCTAAGACCCAGACCGCCTAGTCTAAGCGTAAGAGTAGCTTGAATCCAAGCGTTCTCACTAACTGGACTTCGTAGAATACCTGAAAGTGTTGATCGGAGACTGGCATCAAACTGAAAGCTGGTTTATCGATAAGGAACATTGGCACTGCCCTCAATAAATGGTTTATCTTGCAGATTCCTAGGCAATTCCGTAGTAGATGGAGGTTCACCTGTGCATCTTCATGGTGGGGAGGATTGAGGGTAGGTGGAATACCTTATTAATACTTGCTGTGATAGTTTGTTCAAAAAACTCTTCAGTTCCCCAAAGAGGCAATCCTAGGAGAGTGATACCTTCGCTGGGCTTCTTTATAATCTCAGGAAACTCTGGAAATGAGGTGTCCCCACTTGGCCAATAAACTTCACATTTCTCTCTATATTGAGGTGTAGTCCAAAGCCAGAACCTAATTCTGAGATCTGATGGAGGATACTAGAGGCCGCTGTACGGGAAGCAATGAAGGTGCCATCATCCAGATACTACATTTCTAGCAGTACATTTTATGGTTGTTTGATTTTCTTCTTCAAGTAGGTGAGAACTAATGAAAAAAGTATAGGGCCCAGGGGGTCACCTTGTTGTACTCCACTGGAGGAAATCAACCTACTATTACCAAATCTTCAGTGCAGTAACAGTATTGGGTCCAGGCGAAGATATCAGGGATCAGTTCCTCCACAGAATCAAGAAAGAAGCTTCTATGACATTCATTAAATGCATTAGAAAAATTTAACCTGAGAACACACATGTCCTCATGCTCCCTGAGATGGTGTATATATAGCCTGGTGGTGTGAATAACTGCCTCCAAACCACCTTTAAATCCCACACCAAACTGACCATGTGGGAGAAATAACTCTGGGAGTTCTTGATAAACCGAGGAACAGTGCGAGGCGGCTCGCAAGTCTACGGAAACTGTCACCAACTGCTATTGGGTGATGACCCTGGCTTGACTACGGCTGTCAACTGTGCACCACAGATCCATGGAGATAATAGTATTTCGATTGGAGGTGCGGCACTCACGTGAAACTTCCCAGCACATTATCTGATAATTGACTTTTATTGCAATCTCAGCAAAATGGCTAGTATAGCAAAGAAGCAGAAGAGAGAATGCCATTTTGACACTAAATGGATTAAAGAATCTCAGGGGATAGTCAAAGGTATAAATAAAATGAAATTGTAAGCATGGAATACAGCAAATACAGGGTAAATAATAACATCATGGGTACAGTGTGCTGCTTGTGTTCAATGCAATAGTAATGTCAGTAGTCTTGCCTTCATTTTAGGTTACTTGTATGCCCGAGGTACTCTGTGTGCAATCGACTTTGGTGTTACCCATGGTGGCCGTAATGATGTCACATCTCACCTCAAGAGCAAGAAACATAAGGATATGTCAAAGGCTGTGCTTATTCCAATTACCTCTCTCTATCAACATCAGAGAAGTGATCAAGTAATCGAAGCCGAGGTCAGGTGGGCTACATTTGTTGCTAAGCACAACATATCCTTTCTGTCTAGTGACCATGCCACCAAGCTTTTCAGCAAGATGTTCCCAGACTCTGAAATTGCAAAGAAATTCTCCTGTTCCCGCACCAAAACCACCGCCATAGTGAAGAAAGCTCTTGCTCCTTACTTCACACAGAGAGTTATTGAGTCGATGTCAAGTGGTCCATTCTATTTGATGATTGATGAATCCAATGACAAGAGGGATAAGTCTTGCATAATTCTTGTGAGGCTTCTTGATCCACAGATAGGTGAAGTACGGACGAGATTCTTGGATATGCCTGTTGTGAATATTGGTACAGCTACCAACTTGTTTCAAGCCTTGAAGGAGTCACTGACTAAGTATGGGCTCAGCTTTGACAATGCAGTGTCTTTCATGTCTGATACCACCAATGTTATGAAAGGAGTGAGGTCAGGTGTGCAGCAGCTGATTAAGGATGAGATCCCATCTTTGTATGATGTTGGTTGCATCTGCCATTTGGCTGATTTAACAGTCACTCATCATGGATTAATAGCCACATGCTTAAAAGGAATCGACTATTTTGGTCTTTTCACCTTTCTACACCTTCACTACTATAATAATTGCGTTTCAAGTTTCAACTCATTTTTGTCAACCATTCTTGAGTTATGATACTTTTATGCCACCCATTTCATTGTATACCTTTCGAGAAATGAATAAGGGGGGGGGGAACAAAGTTTTTTCTAACTCGACTATGTATGAGAGTGGACCAGTCACCTCTGATATCTTACAAGATAACTATTTCTGTGACTTCTCTGTAAAATTCTCCGCAAAAATACTGTCTCCAATTTTGTAAGTTTCGTACTGGTTGTGATGAGTCATGTGACAACTTTTGCTTGGCTTGTCGACATTCCACTTTGTTTGACATGTCCAGAATAAGGTTGTCTAATAAGGAATGTGGGCGACGGCCCATGAGAAGTTCTGCTGGGGATATGCCTGTTGTTGTGTGCGGGGTTAACTGGTAAGTCAACAGAAATTTGGATAACCTCTCCTGGATTGGAAGATTCTGCATTCTTCCGATTGCTTGTTTGAAAGTCTGAACTGCCCATTCAGCCAAACCAAGGGATGGTAAGGTGCAGATATTACGTGCTTGATATGACTACTGTGAACGCTCGGAATTCACTGCTAGTGAAGGGTGTTCCATTATCTGTAAGTATTTTCTGAGGTAATCCATGGGTGGCGAAGATCATGCGAAGTTTTTCGATTGTCTTAGCTGAGGTGGTTGATGACATCAGTTCAACCTCTATCCACTTGGAGTATATATGCATCCACCAGAATAGGTCATTGTGTCCAAGAAAAGGTCCTGCGAAATCCAGGTGCACTCTGGACCAAGGTTTGCTAGGCCATTCCCAGGGGTGGAGCGGAGCCACAGGAGGTGAACATCGTGATTCCTGGCAAACTTGACATTGTTTGACCAACTCTTCAATGGCTGAGTCCATCTTTGGCCACCACACGTAATACCTCGCGAGAGCCTTCATCTTACTGCAACCTGGGTGAGTGTCATGCAGCTCCTTCAACACTGCTTCTCTGCCTTGTGGTGGAACAACTACTCTAGCTCCCTAAAGTACGCATCCATCAACTACACTCAATTCCTGAGCTCTGGACTGGTAAGGTGTGATTTAACACCCTTCATGTCTGATGGAAAACCTTGTAAAACAAACCTCTTCACCCTTGAGAGAATTGGGTCCCTGTTGATCCATTTCTGTATGTTAGCACTACTAATGGTGGTTGTGGCCAGATGATCCATGGTATGCACATCATCGCCTGTTAGCCCCTCGTGTGGATCGGTGATGTGTTGAGGAAGTCTACTTAGAGCATCAGCGTTGGAGAGAGTTTTACCAGATTTGTATTTGAACTGTAATGGTATGCAGATAGTGTCAAAGCCCATCTCTGAATGCGTGATGATGCTAGTGCTGGAATGTCATTCAATTCACTGAATAAGAAGGACAGAGGTTGGTGATCAGACTGAATCGTGAAGTGATGCCCATAAATGTAGTTACGAAACTTCTTTACCACAAAAATAATAGCTAGCCCTTCTTTTTCTAACTGGGAGTATTTTTTTCCCAGCAGGGTTTAAAGTGTGTGATGCAAAAGCTACTGGTCGCTCCTCACCATTC
Organism: Cladorhizidae sp. MBARI D1340-BT2; assembly: GCA_028752905.1. Taxonomy (NCBI): domain Eukaryota; kingdom Metazoa; phylum Porifera; class Demospongiae; order Poecilosclerida; family Cladorhizidae; species Cladorhizidae sp. MBARI D1340-BT2. The sequence continues at coordinate 39,286,248 of JAQNBH010000008.1, forward strand.
TCCATTTTGAGACAATACAGCCCCAAGGCCGTACTGTAATGCATCACAAGCCACTAAGAGTGGTTTAACAGGGTCAAAGTGCACCAATAAACTGTCACTTTGCAGTGCATTCTTAGCAACAGAAGTAGTACTTGAGTCGTAGAATGTAGAAGGTCCAGTCCTCCTTACTGAGATTGAACGGGAACAGCATACCGTGAGTTGCCATAGGTTTTATCCTCGTCGCTAAGTGTGGTATCCTAGCGGACGCGCTAGGTGGTACACACAATTGAATTGTGAATAGAAATCGTAATTGAAAGAACACTTGCCCAAGCACTTGCACAAAAGCAAAATACTGACAACTGCACAAAACAGGAAATGGGTTTGCTTAAAGAACTAGTTCCACAATAAACCACAATCATGAATATACTTATACAATTGTTACATCTAAACAAGGTCCAAAGTACAGATATCACAGATAACTACAACTTGACACCAGATTGATGAAGTGTATGTCACAACCACCCTACTCCAAAGACTTCTACAGCTGGAAAGCTACAACGAGCAAGCTCTGTTAATCTTTTGTCAGATTGTCCATTCTGTGTAAGAGACATCATGTTTATGGAGAAGCAGCAATTGGAGAAGTAGTACTGATTGCAAAAGAGAGCAAACTAATGCGAGAGATTGATATGCAATAGAGGTTAAAAAAGAAGGCATCTTGATAGGAAATATACCTAGGAAGGTCTCCAAGCTATGTTCACTTCTTATACGAGACTATCCTCACAGAACACGTGCAGTCTGTGATGCATGAGATCAACTTGCCCACCATGAGAATAACCCTCTACCTAGAACTTGTCTTCATAATCATGTTATAGCTGTTGAGTTTGAACAGGAAAAGCAATGAACCCTATAGCTATATGCTATAAGATGGAAAAGTAGAGCAAACTTGTCTTAAAGATCTTGGCAAAGGATGGGAGCAGAAGCGTAGCAAGGGGTGAGGTGGAGGGGCGCTTGCCTCACCAATATTTTCCACTAACCACACCCCTAGAATCAAGTCACACCCACAAATTAAGCTACATCTTATATCAACTGATGCACCCCACAAGCCACACATACTTTACCGAGTCAGAATTATTCAATTTTGTAATGCACACATTACTTCTCTCAAGTCACATTTTGTTCTGTGGAGTTTAGAGGTAGTGTATGGTGATGGGATGATCTCATCCCCATACATTCCTGAAGCAAAATGTGCAAATATACGTGATAAAAGCAATGTCAGGAGCAGAGAGAAGCTCATACTCTCAAATTGTTCCAGCTATATATCTGTTTACTGTGTTGCACCAGCAACCAATGCAGCTAGTGAACATTCATTTTCAGCCATACGATGTATAAAAACATAGATTAAATGCTATGGTTATAAATGTTCATAAAGACTTAAACTGATTTAAGCTGTGTAGCTAATGAGTTTTGTCAGGAATGAACGTAGGAAATACAAATTTCCAAAATTTTAACTATTGTCGGTGTGGTTAGAGTGATTGTAGTTAATATAATTATGTTGGGCGTGGTTTTGTGTGGTTTTGCCTCACCAACCCCAAAATCCTCTAGTACAACCACATGTATACCATCCTGGTTTGGTCATGTACATGTTTAGTAATGGTGACAGTATTATGTGGATGAATAACTAGAGCACTAGGTTTGATTGGCAGAGATGGCAAAATACTCTGAAGACAAATGAAAAAATAGCTAGCAAAATAGCAAAATTCATATTTAGAATACCGTATTTCCTCAATTAGACCTCATCCTCGATTAGAACATGCCCTCAAATACTACAGGCAGCTAGTCAGCTCATGTGATAAATGGAACATGCCCTCGATTAGAATGCCCACCATCTGCAGTGGCATTTGAGTCGAGATGGGATGGATCACATGATGACAAAATTCACTGCTAAAGCTTGGACAAGTAGCAGAAAGTGCTGCAGAAAATATCTCCAGCGAGACGGCAGAGAAAAGGTGGAAGAGACTGACAATAAAGATCCCTTCGCAAGTGAAAAAGCTGACAGTGAAGATGAAACTAGAAGAGATACCTAGAGCACGACCGTTACCTGTTCGAGATCTGGTGATCTCATCCTACTATTGTGCGCATGCCTGTTAGTCCTGTTCAAATAATAGAGCACATTCTCGAATAGTACACGCAGCCAGATAGCACATGAAAAGAATACAATGCATACGTTCTAATCGAGGAAATACAGTACGTATACAGGGACATAGCCAGAATTTGACAGCACTTATTTCTTTTTAAGAATGGAGTGAAAATACGTGACCGCCATGGTTACAATTTGGGGGAGGGGGTGGGGAGGACTTGAGGAGTAAGAGGAAGGACTACCAAATCACTACGCTAGGAAAGGGTCTGGTACCCTCCCATAGAGCAGATTATTCCGATTTCCCTTTTGCGAGCAAGCTAGTATAAGTGGTTGATGAAGCAAAGCACGCTAAATTTGATTACACACCAGGGGCAGATCTAGAGTATCAGTAGGGGGGGGGGGTTATTCTTGGACAGGAGTTTGCAATTGAGGGTACGCATCAAAATATAACATGGCATCCATACATGTTACTATATATTGAGAGAAATAGCTCTAGACATTCATGCCTTTCTGTCTACCTAGTTTTACATAGACCCTTCAGTTTATGCATTCTATTTTCTGGAGCAAAAGTGTACAAAATTAACTCAAGAATCAGATTAAAATAGAGATACACTTCATTTATGACATCAATTGTATTTCGAATATCAGGCACAGAGCATGATTTTGCTACAGCCAAATTTAAAACATGTGAGTGACAATGAGTGTACAAAGCAAGTGCATTCTTCTTCTTGATAAAAGCCTGAGTCCCTCTTCTTGTGCCCTCTATTACTGAAGCTCCATCATATGACTGTCCTCTCATATCGTCAACTTCAATACGAGAAGATCAATAATACCAGCAGCAATGTTTTCTCCAGTAGCCCTTTCGAGGTGGAGAAAGTCCAAAAATATTTCATGGATATGCGGCTGAGCTCGACCAAGATCAAGAAATCGGATACATAAAGACAAAATTTCCTGATTTGCATGCTTGTGTCTGCGACCTCGTCAGCCATAACGCTGTAATATTTTGAGGTTTTTAATGGACTTAAAAGCTTTTCACGCATTATAATTTCATTTTGTATTACTTTAGATGTGTATTGCTGGTTATTCTCTCCTAGTTGAAGATGATCCCGTATTATTGGATCGTACTTGGCAACATATTCGAGCAAAGCTAGAAGTTACCTCTCTTTCCAGAAGGATTTGATGTCATGCTCTCTATGGCCCTGCATAGGAAGCCCCTGCATGCTGCAAAATTTAACAGCATCAACAATAGCTGAGAGGATGTATTTATTTCGGTTGGAGGTCATTTTCTGGATTTGACAATATATTCTGCTTTCTAGATTTTTTTAATGTCATCAGGAATAATTTTGCAGCATGTAAAGCATCTTGGTGATATCGAAAATCCCCATGATTAGTTAAATAACTATCCCCTTTGCTTTGCAGAAATTTTTGAAAGTTTTTTTCCACTAGAATTCCCAAATAACCCTTTATAATTTGTCCAAACAGTACACACAGTAACCTCCTTCATGTGAGGGTGAATATGACAACCATTCGAACTCTTTTAGCCATGACTTCTGAAATGTTAATGATAGTTTCTTTCCCTTCTTTATCACTTCAAAGGTTGCAAACTTTGAATGTTTGCCTCCACTCTTCAAAAATTCATATTTGTCACTATTTAACAAGGAACTGATTGGTATACTACCAGCAGCAACAAGTCCAATATCATTGATACCTGTACTTCTACTTCCCGTTTCCATGAAAGCTGTTTGCAAAGCACTAGCATCATTAGAATCTGAAGGAATGCACTGGCACACAATGTCAGTTTCTTTAACACCTTCTTCAGGTCTCATGATAACCTCACATCCCACTAAATCCAATTCAATATCTGAACTGGCATGAGCAGGGCCAGAAATGCTACTTTTTGTTACCTCTTGATGTGGTCCTGAAGTATCTCCAGAAGAAGAGAAAGAGCACTGATGTAGTCTCTTAGGTGACAAACTATCACTTATGGAATGGTCATGTTCAGAGCCAGAAGTAACTCCAAAGGAACACTGACGTAGTCTCTTCATTTTTAGCCTCTGAGTTCTGATCTGATACTGTAGCACATATTAAACCCATGTGGTTGCCAATTGCCACAGCACATTCATCATGTGGTTGCTAGCCTAAGACCACCAACCACATTGCACTCGACTCAACTACTCATCATAACCTTCACACTGGTATCCACTGGTGTACAAACAGGTTTTGAGTCTTGTATGCCGAATTTATTGAGTTGAGAAGTTTCTCAATATAGGCAGATTGCCTAATCGAAACATTTCCGGTTTTCTCATCTTGGAGAATTTTCATGCCAAGAAAATAGTAAACCTTTCCCATATCAAATCTCTTTTCGAGAACATCCTTCACTTCTTTTATTTTCTTGTCACTGCTTCCAGCAAGTATAATATCATCAGCATAAACACCGATATAGAACACTTTTCCTCCTGCATCCATATATATGCAAGGATCACTTGCTTCCTGAACAAAACCCATTTTCTGCTGATTATCCAGTGCTGTATTCCAACAGCGTGGGGATTGCTTCAGTCTTTTCTTGAGCTTGCAAACTAGATTTTCTTGACCTTTAGGAATGAAACCCTTTGTCTGTTTCATGTACACCTCCTCCTCGAGCTAACCATTGAGGAACGCTGTTGTTACATCAACTTGATGCAGCTTCAATCCATATTGCACTGCCAATGCGGTCAATATACAGAGTGATTCTAATTTAACCACTGGGCAAAATGTCTCTTCATAATCAGTTCCATATTTCTGTGAGAATCCTTGAGCTACCAATCTTGCTTTGTAGTGTTCAACTAAGCGATCTGCACCAGTCTTGATTTTGTACACCCTTTGCTACCAACAGCTTTTCGTCCTTCTGGCAATTTAACTAGCTCTCAAACATCATTGTCTTCGAGGGATTTCATTTCCTTTTCCGTGGCATTCAACCATTTTGATTTCTCAGGGCTAGCCAGGACCTCTTCAATAGTTACCGGATCCTTTGGTTGCTCATTGGCTGTGTTCACTCTCACTCTGTAATAATCTGGAAGACATCTCTCTCTTTTGGATCTTCTATGAACTGGCTCAGCTGTGATATCAATTGATGCTCCAGAGTTGCAGTAGTCATCAGGACTTGTGTCACTGTTATCTGAAAAATCCAAATCTATAAGGTACTTTGTCTTAGGTTCAGTTGACTCTTGTTCAGTTTCTCACTTTTCCTCATTAAACTGAACATCTCTACTGTAAATGACCTTCCCTTTCTTAGGATCATAGAGTCGATACCCTTTTGTTTCTTCACCATTGCCCAGGAATATGCATTTCCTTGCTTTCTAATTGAGTTTGTGCCTTTTGTCCTTTGAAATGCGAGCATAAGCATCTCAGCCAAAAACACACAAGTGCCCAACCTTTGGCTTGTTACTTGTTTGAGCTTCAAATGGAGTCATTCCTTTGAGAGTTTTTGTTGGACTTTGAATCTTTGGATCTACAGCTGTAGACAGTGCTTCAGCCCGAAACTTGTGAGGTAGCTTTGCATAAATCAACATTGAATGCACATTCTCAATGAGAGTTCTGTTTAGCCACTCAGCAGTACCATTTTGCTCTGGAGTCTTTGGCACTGTGTGTTCATGGCGTATTCCTTCAGATTTCAGAAATCCTCGAAGTTTGTCGTATATTCGCCACCATTATCTGTGTGGAGAGCTATCAATTTGCAGCCACTTGCTTTCTCAATTAGAGACTTTCATTCCAGAGAACAATCAAAAACCTCATCCTTGTGCTTCAGTGGATAGATCCACACATCATCTATAAATGTCAGGAAATACTCAGCCCCACCTAATGACCGAGTAGTCATTTTCCCGCATACGTCACTGTGGACAAGACTAAGGAATTCTTTTGAACGAGTGCCTCCACAAGTTTGAAATTGACTTCTGTGATGTTTTCCTCCAACACATGTCTCGCAAAAAATTGATTTCCTTCAATGTATCGAAAGCAAAACCATCGACTAGTTTTTCCTAAGCCAGCTTCTGTAAACTATAACCTGAAGATATATCAAAGCTGAATTAGTCTACACTACAAGTTCAACATAACATTGTGCCAAGAGTGCATCTTTCCAACACATGTCTGTATCGAAATAAATACTCCAACTACAAATAATTATAGGTAAAACTTCAAACAGTTTAGTCCAAACTTAATATACAGCAAATATACCAGTACAAACCCTCATACTGTGAGTTGAATACACTAACAAGTTTAGTTGGTTAGTTTGGGACTTTTGCTTGGATGTGGGGCTGAGTCATTTGGGTCTGATTCCCTATCAGATAGCCCATCGAATCCTCCGGCAGAGTAACAAAATGCCTTCTTCACCCTGATGCTTGTCCTCAAACCCCTTTCTCTTTGCTCTTGCTCTCCCTCCTCAGAGCTTTGTACTTTACAGAGCTCTTGTACTTGCTTTTATTTATTCTTTTGACATCTTTTTCTTGCAATAAGTGTTTAGCTACATCTAGAAGAAGGTTCGAGTTGGAGACTTTTTGAAATGGTATGTAAAGATGCAGCACACGTCATTCCAGTTACACACTGCTAGTGCACTTGCAGTTTTAACAGCAATAGGACCAAGGAACATCTCTTTGGGACAAATTTTCCACAGTGTAGAATGAAATGATTCATTGGAATTCTGAGTATAACCATGGACACAACGTTCTAGTAACTTCTTGCTACCTAGTGCATTGTATATTGGACGGAGGAGTGGCACAATAACATCTGGGATGGGTTTCTTCTTGTGATGATACTCTTCCTCATTAGCCATAGCTTTCTGGTATCCACCATGAATGAACTCCTTCAGGACATAAATGATGGCGAGGATGTTCGTCTGAAGAATTGCAGTGTAGTAGTGATGCCTGAACAGCTTTCATCATCCCTTTAAGATCCCCCACGTTCGTTCTGCCCTCCCCCCCCAAGAGTCTTTCTATGTGATAGCTTCCTACCCTTATACTCAACTTTGAGGTTGCGGAGACAAGTACCCATCCGTTTCTGAATGTGTCCAATACAATCAAGCTTTTCAACGTGATTTTTCTTTCCCCCTCCATAGGGTTTTTGATTGAGAAGTTTAGATTCAGTTTTACAGTCCCCATCAGCAATAAGAAACTTGAACCTAATCTTATAATACTCTCGAGACCTAGCAAACATTTCACACACACATTTAGGCATTTAGGCTCCATAGAAGCAGCACTTCCATCAACATTCACTGTACATTTATGTTTCATCTTCCATTTCTCAAACTCTTCTCCTTTTTCCTTATTTTCCCAGTAGTTACAACCAGAACAGTGTTTAGACAGGACTGTATAGTCCAATACTTTGCCACTTTCATGTTCTATGACAAAGGTAACCCCCAAAAAGAGATGAAAAGCCTCATTTTTGCCAAGTACCATCAGAACTAACTGTAATGTCAATAATTTCATCATCTCTAATTGCACCATACAATTCTCTGATCTCTTGACGAGCTCGCTGCATACTAGCTTGAGCTTCTTTAATACACTGCTCATTTATAACGGCACAATGTTCTGTGTACCTGTTCTTTGTCAATGGCATGGGCATATCCATCAGAGTACAGAAAGTATCGAGTGAAGCCCGCGTAATGCCACTACATTTATTGGCAAACACTGATTTGCAATTGATCGCAAAAGCCTGGCCGATGGTAGCAAAAGGGATTGGTGTAGTAAGCCCACATGTTTCACATAACAAGCAGGGATTAGTATTCAAGCCACTACGCATGTTGAATTCCTCCCTCAAGACTATAGGACCAGAAGAACACCCACTACATGTTACACCTGAACTCAAAGCCAATTAAAGGCCACCAATCTCGAGTATTGTGATCTTCTTTCCATCATGCTGTCTAGCGCACTAGCCGGGAGAACTGCAGTGGTGGCAGACAATGACTGAGAAGGAGTGGCATGAGATGGAGTGCCAGTCACTGGAGGGATGTCAGGATGAGTTCAAGTGGTAGGCAGTGGATGAGAGGCCACTGATGTAGAGGCTACTTGCTTAGCAAGCTTCTTTCTTAGGTGTGAGGGCCTTTTTTTCCTTCCTTCTCACCGTACTAGGCTTCGTACCTGGCATGGTTGCTTGAAGGCTAGCTACTAGATTCAAAGGTCAAACTGATTACATCATCTACTTTAGCTGCTGTTCTAAATACCAAGAGAGAAATTTTGAAGCGAAAAAGCAGAGAAGAAAGTAAATGCTGAAGAAAACCAGTCTCCCGGCAAAAAAAGAGCAGTATGGTTTAATTGAATTTTTTGGGACATATAATAATTGTAGGGTGCTTTTTTGAGCTGTTGGTATTCTTTTTCTCCAAAGTAAGATGTCTGATCAATTGTCTGATCAATCTAGTATATAACGGGGGAAATAATAATAACTTCTTTTTTAAAATATAGATTGTTATTAGGTTAGTTACTAAATAGTTTCACACTGTGCTGTATTATATATGTGATGGCCTTAACAGGCTCAGCAATAGCAACATTAAATCATAATAAAATTATACTTTTTTGGATTTTGACACAGGGAGCCCTCCTTAATAATAAAGGAAGTGCGGGAAAGGACATAGCGAAATCCTGAAGTGCAGAGGCAGCAAGTTTTGGTTATTGTATATGTGACTGGCAAGCAAGGGCGTCATACTTTTTTCCCATAAATCCCATTAGGAACCGTAACAAAATGAACCATGCAATTTTTTAATGAAAATCTTATACGGTAAGTCGGTAAGGGAGTAAACACCATAGCAACCATAGCAAATTAAATATGCGTGGGCATTTTAGGTCTTCCTCTTTGGTTGCGGTGTAGTTTCTGGTCTTGCAACTGAAGGCTTTGGACAAGTCATGAGCTAAATTGGTAGAGCAAAAGGGCCCGATTCCATCCCACTGGCGTTTCGCATCTAGGCCCGTTGGGATGATCCTATTACATTCCATCAAAAAACTAGGCATTTTTACTTTAGGCGGCTTCCACGTCTATGGAACTCACTGCCTTCCATTGATTTGAATATGTCAGTTGAAATGATCGCATCAAAATTAAAAGATTTTTTCTGGTTACATTTTTTGGCTCATTTCGATCAAAATGAACCCTGCTCCTATCACTTTCTATGTCCCTGTTCAAAGTTTCCCACTCACCAACTCCTAACTTCTCTAACTTCTGATACTTATTTTTCATTGATTATTTTAATAAGGTTGCTAGCTGAATGCTAGGAGACCTCCAGGACTCCGCATGTTCATGTTTACACACCTTACCACAACTGTACTGTATCACCAATCTGATGTCCTGTAAAGCAATAATAATAATAATAATAATAATAATATTTGGTCGTTGTCCCCGAAGAGAAATTTCATTGACATCTTTTTTGAAGATTTCGATTTTTACCTGTGTAGAATTGGCATACTCTTTGACCGTCACAATTCCAGGCTCTGCTTTGGACACCTTGAAGTGATGGCAAGTGGTAATTACCTGTGAAGAAGCTTTGAAAGAACTGTGACCAGTCAATCCACTGAACTTTTCTTGGCCCCAAGGAAGTGACAGTCAGTTGGGCTTGGTTCTTACCCGAGGACGATGACTCTTTCACGACATGCACTACGTCTATCATTGTATCAAACCAGTGGCCAACGATACAAACGCTTAAAGAGCCCAAAGAAATGATCTGGTGCAAATTTGGTGTGCCCAACCAACATGAACGAAAGCTCAACAGTGTTGCTCAGGCCTGCTATAATTCTCCATGCTAGGTATTGAACAACCATGTTATTTTTATTTTGCCCTACACAGTTATCTGCTTGAAGAAGTAGATGCCTTTACTTTCCATCTGTTTGCAGGTAGTGGTGGATAAGGCTTATAGTGGCATTGGCTCCTTTTCCTATCTCATCAGCTATCGATTAATTCATTTGGCTTGACGTTGCTTCACATGATATGCCACACTTTCGAGGGGTCTTGAAAAAAATTGGACCGGGTTGCTGTGCATTGAATGGATAATACACTATAGTGCATTGCTGATGGTGGGTTGCTCTGGTCATTGTAATGTTGCCGCTGTACTCGGGCAAGATCAAGATGTTTTTTAGCGTCCTGAAGCCTTTGCGACTTCAATTCCTCCGGTAAATTCACTGATTTCATCAGAAGATTAGCATTTTGTTGACAAGTGTGGCAAAGATCCGTGGCTGGCTTCATTGCAGCTATATGTGTAGGGACACAATTCCTTCCAAATATTCTCAAAAGTCCGACGAGACACGCAACTTACTTGCTTAAAGTCACAAGCTCTTACATAGCACCTGTAAACAGCACTCTTGGACATGTGTGAAGGCAGTAGCATAACTCTATAGTCCTTATGGGTCGGTGGTCTGCCAGGTAGTGGCATTGCGTGATTGTTGGCTAACTGCTACTTTAATCTTCTCAACTTCCTCTGTCTCGGTTTGATTGTGAGGATGCTTTCTTACATTACCATGCATTCGTACACACAAGCCATTTTGAGCTAATCAGATCCTTTAATCTCCGAGAACCAATTGCATGAATAAATAAAAAGGCAGATTTGCATATCAGCATACTCCCATAATGGTACTTGATAATAATGAGACCTATCTTTTGAGCTATATATCAATTCCATACCATGAAGTTTACAGAATCTACGGAGCTATAAAGTGGTAACCACAAGTTTGTTTGTTTTAATTTATAAAATGCTGCTGTCCCCCCCTTTAGTGTTCCTTGTTGGTTTCTCTTCAAATCAATGAGAAATTGCATGGACAAAAACCAAATAATGGTACTTGATAGAAGCTCGCACAACTTCACGTGAGACAGAAGGTCCATTGGGGAGGGCGCAGAAAGCACGAAGAGTAGCCAGTACTACTAGATCTAGTTCTGTCTTCTCTAAATCCAGGCTATCTTGCCTAGCATGCAGGAATCTCTCTCTGTCAGCATGGGTCCAATAAAGACCCTTGTTAGGTCTAAAGGCCCTACAGGGACTTCCATCGAAGTAGTCACGCACTATAACTTCTTCTTCTCTTGCTCTTCCACACTTCTATCCAGGTTGATAGAAGTACTAGCACAATCAGCAATGTCATTACCATCTCCTTGCTCATTATGATGGCTAAAAAACTCTTTATTCATGGAATGGATTTCAGAGTTCACCTCATCTGGTAATCCAGGAATAGCTTCCAAATCCATTGACGTAAACTTGCATAACTTTTGAGAAGGTCCTAGAACAGCAGTTCGTATATCTAAATGAAGCTCACTCTGTGCTAAGCACAGTGATATAATTTTTAATGATGTGTAAGGGAATGTAAGGGAAACCTAAAAGCGGTTGCTATGGTATTCTAAAATGGGCTTAGAAATGATATCATGTAACTTGACTATATACACGTTTTACCACGATTTGTAGTAATGCGCTGTAGGGCTTGCCAGGTCACATACACTGTATATCTTCTCAACCAGCAGTTACATAATAATTCCCTACCTTCCAATAATAGCCCCCCTTCCAATAATAGCCCCCCTTCCAATAATAGCCCACCTTCCAATAATAGGCACTTTCCAATAGTACCCCACCTTCCAATAGTAACTGCAAGAAAATGAATTGTATATTGGATTAGCAACTGTTGTTCCAAATATATGCTGGTAATTTGATAGGCACATAGGTAGCTGTTCACGCTAACTAGTAGCTTCTTTGGCTTGACAGCATTGTTAGATGGACACATCTTTAAAATGGTATGTTTATTCATCTATGTGGTCTCTTATAGGTCAAGGAGTAGTGGAAGCCAAGCTTCAGTTTTCCTGACATTCAAAGTGGATGAAGGCAGTTTTCCTGACATTCAAAGTGGATGAAGGCACACTATAGATATTAGCAAGCTACTAGTCGTTCCAGCTCTTGACAGACTCAGGTACGCTTTATGGAACCATCAGACCATCCCTTTGGCTTTTTAGGCCTGTTCTTCTTTTCTCCCACATTTTGGTTTCCCACTTTTAATCTTGGTGGCCTTGCCAGTGGGGAGCCTGGACATAAAGTGTTGCTCATATTAACAAGTCTGGCAGTAGACTTGCTAGAGTACAGATGCTCAGATTGCTGTCTTGAAGTACTTCTGAAGGACCCCGGCTGCTCCTAAGTTGCTCACCTCTTTCAGATGAGGAAGTGCTCGAGTAGTGTGCGTGGGTGGAAAATGAATTTTATGGAATTTTAACGAAAACATTTTACAACCAGGTGCTTGCCACGTATCGCTTGAGCGTTTTGCCTCAACTCCTAAATACACAAAGGGATTAATTCAAGTTGAGTATTATTGAGAACTAGTTTATGAGAAGGATGAGGAGCTGAGGGGTTTGCGACGAATGATCATGCACTTACCCTTATTTGGGTTGATCATGAAGAAATGGGAAGATAGCCAAATGATATCACTTCAAAGGCAGATTGCACTGAGTTGATGAAAGAAGAGAGGGGGTGGGACAGGAGGATAATATCCTCTGCATAAAGATATTTTTGAGAATAGGGAGCTTTTTTTCTCAGCCCCTTAAACCTGACTTTCAACCTCCCTCATGACCTAGAATTTGGAATTTGGTTATGCCACAGAGCAGACTTTACTCAAGCTAATGAACTCGTCAATACCATTCCTTGGGACTCCATTCTCTCCCCATTAGAGACGACTTCTGGCTCAGTTTTAAAAGACTTTTTATTCCGTCATGCATACGACTATTCCAACTAAACTGATCTATAGACCATCAATAGGTCTTGAAGTAAACTCAACTTTAACTAGGCCTAAGATTGGAAAAAGAATAATCAGGTAATAGCTATAGTGAATTTTGTCACAGAGGAAAGGGAATATGCATTTTTCACTGAGATGTAAGGGAGCTTCTATCCTCATCTCTATGATTGCCAGTATAATTGCAGTTTCCTCTCCTGCACTACCACAGGATTCTCGTATTTGTAGTAATATTGAAGCGACTGTCTTTCCTGTATTCATCAGCCTCAGTCTCTGATCTGGGTCTAGGTGAAAGCTGAGACTGGATTCTACTTGTAGAGAAAACTTCACAAGGATGGCTGCAGTATTGAGTATTGACTGGGGCAATTTGGTTTTGGCCAATTTGTGACTCTCGGGTGAGGTTTACAAAGAAAAAGGCATGGCAAATATTGAAAGTGATTGTAGTTCTTCATCGCTAAAAACCTCTCAACAATCCTCATACTACCGAATATTAGGCCAACTCTCCCTTCATCTCTCAATTCTGCCACCCACTCTTCAGCCCCTTCAATGCCCTCAACCTCATCCAAGAATCACCAGCAAACTTCCAACAGTACAACAAGAAATGCACAATATCTTCCACAACACCTTCACCACATAGACTAGTTCACATCTGGATAGGACACATACCACACCTTTACTTATCACGGAGGAGTCCTGCTGATGATATCCTTAACCGATGAACTCTAAGTGTAAAAAAATTGAAATTGGTACGAGTGGCTAGGAAGCACTCTAGATCATTAGGCATTAAAAAAATTGTGGTCAAGCGCGCGGGTGGAAAATGAAATTTTTTGCACTTAGTTATCCGTTTTGGGGATGCAGGATTTTGAGGTCCTTCCACTTTCTAGCAACTTGCCTATAGTTATACCTATGAACCTATTTTAGTATCAAAAGAGAGCACACAGAGAGACCTGTCTTTTGAACTGTATATCAAGTCCATACAATGAAGTTTGCAGAATCTACGGAGCTCTAAAGTTGTAATCACAAGTTTTAAAAAAAGGTACAAAATACCATCGACCCCACCCCCCCCTTAAAAATTAGTTTGTATTGGTCTTATAGAACACACAGAGAGATATATTGAATTATATACCAAGTTCACTAAGTGAAGTGTGCAGGATTTATGGAGCTCTAAATTCATAACCACAGCTTTTTAACACTTTGTCAAAAAATAACTTCGTCCCCCCCCCCCCCCCCCCCCTTATTTATTTCTCAAGAGGTATACAATGAAATGGGTGGCATAAAAGTATCATAAATCAAGAATGGTTGAAAAAAATTAGATGAAACTTGAAACGCAATTATTATAGTAGTGAAGGTGTAGAAAGGTGAAAAGAACAAAATAGTTGACTCCTTTTAAGCATGTGGCTATTATCCATGACGAGTGAATTTATATCTTTTTCAGGGACAAATTCCTACAAATTCCTTTCCCATTATCCAATGACCTTTGCATGGCAAACATGTCCTTTACACTTCTATTAGTAATCATGATATCACTATTGGAACATGTAGATGAATACCTTGTGTTAAATCTATCATCATGATGGTAATCTATGTCAAAAGGACTTAGCCATGCTCCCATGGATACATCCTCGTTGCTGTAGAGGACCAGGTCATTGGCTGCTATTTGTCTGACAAGTTGTTGGGACAATACGTATCCACCACCCCCAGCATAAGAGAAGTACATATCACACAGAAACCATTTGCTTTCTGCCCATTTCCCCTTGCTAATAGGTCTAGTATTTCTCATTAGAAAGCCCAAGTAAAGCAGCCGATTTGATCTTAGCTGTTGTAACACTCTCAAAATTGTGTCCACATCTGCGAAAGAGTCGTCATCACATTTAAGCAGAAAAGAGAAGTTGTAATGGTTGTCCAGTATCACAAAACTCTGCAGCACTTTTCTCGTGAGGTTTTTGTATGAGTCGTGCAATCAGGTAAGAGCAGAAGATCATCATATGTGGCATTCTCTAGAGTCAAGTTCTTTATATCCTTGGAGGAAAGTCCTTCAGTTCCAATAGAGAATTTTACCAATGCAGCAGTTGCGTTTTGTCTGTAATTTTTCGCCCATGTCTCTCTAATGGCATCACGCTCTCTTTTTCCTTTCACACGAGACAAAACTAAAATCATTAGTTCCGTGTTGTTGATGTTTTCACTGTAGCTTGACACACAATCTGCAGTTCCACAGATACTAGCTACATCATTTACTGTTAATGAAAGGTCAAAATTCAATAGATAAAATACTACACAGAGCACGAAAGTCACCAACACCAAAAATGTCCATTTAATCATGACTTCTCTGTAACTACCAGGATCTTGTCGCGGAATTTACTTTTCCTCTACCACTTGGACCACACCCATTTCATAGATATCTGATTTCAAGTGCACAAGAGCTTGGCGAGATCAACAAACATGGCCAGGTGGGAATGTTCTCGATCTAGCGCGGGTTTCGTCATCATCCGCTCTTTTCTGTGGTGTTCGGTCGCCCACTTGCGTTCCCCCCCTCCCCACCTTCGGCACTTTCTGCTATCACGCAGAGTTGCCAACCGTCCCAGTGTCACAGGAAATCTGGCATCCCAGGAAATTTGGCATCCCCATTCCAAATATCCTAGGATCCCCCCAGGAAATTTGGCACCCCCATTCCTAATATCCTAGGAAATATGGAATCCCCCTATTTTTTTCTCTCCTTTTTAAAAAAAAAGTTAGTTTGGCTATCTTTGTGATTCAAATGAGTAGCAGTAGCGTTAGTGTACCCAAGTGGACAAACAGAAAGCATCAGCTAGCTCAAGTTCAACTAATTGCTAAAGTTCAAATGTTGTCCATTGATGTTAGAGGTTCTGTCATCGAGGGAAGAAGATGGAGGGCCTTCAATCTGGACTTGTTCAGTATATAATCTAGTCTGACCAAATGTACTTAGTAGATCTTCTCTGAATCCGTTCAAATAAAAGAATGTCCTTTATAAGATAAGGTTAGAATCTCTCAAGCCTTAAACCAGAACTCTCTAAAGAGAGAAGAAAACTGAAATTTAGTCACAGCCCGACCAACCATAATTTATGGCCATGACAGGCTAACCAATGAGCTTTGAGAGACTTAAAAAACTAACAGTAAGGGGTTGAATACAGTGTGTTGTATAGGTGGAAGGCACAGCATAACCACACCTTCTGACATTGATGTCCACCATTAATGTCATGGCCTGAAGCAATACCTCCTGCTTGTCATTGGAGGCTTATGAAATCATTGGCATCGATCAATTTATATCATGACAACTACAATCTGAATCAGTTATATTTAGATATAACTATGCAAAGCCAAGATATTTAGTACCCCATAGTCCCATACATGACAATTTTGAATGTTTATAGAACAGTTACAGTATTAATTATGACTACATTGACTACAGCACCATTTATAGTCTGGATTACTCCACACATCTTGAGGGACAGTTTGACAAGTGTCATGGAACCATTCCAAGCAGCTGTCACATGAAACCATTTTATTTCCATCCTCATTCGCTGGCAATCTACAGTGACAGAAGATTTTCATTACTTCAACCTTCTTCGTCATGTGGATACATTTCCTCTTCTTTGATGGGAAGTGCTTTATTAGCTTGTCTTTGATACAGTTGTACAAATGCCGCCTCATATGACCCACATCAAAAAAATGCTCTTTTGGGCTCTGGTCATTGCAAATAGCCATAGCGACTGCAAATAGCCCACAGTCTACTGAGTTTGGCTGTTGTTGC
The DNA here is from genome assembly GCA_028752905.1 of Cladorhizidae sp. MBARI D1340-BT2. Taxonomy (NCBI): domain Eukaryota; kingdom Metazoa; phylum Porifera; class Demospongiae; order Poecilosclerida; family Cladorhizidae; species Cladorhizidae sp. MBARI D1340-BT2. The sequence continues at coordinate 39,302,836 of JAQNBH010000008.1, forward strand.
ACATTGGCATATTCCAAAGTAATTTTTTCTTCTGTAGTGTGCAGAAGTGATGCTATTTGTACTTTTGTAGAGTATGTGAGCGAAGTGGTAAGCTGTCATATACTCGAACTGTGGGATGTTGAATGCCAACAGTGCTTACTGTCAAAATGATTACCCACAGAATGGAGTATTTGGACGCATTCAACACTGGCGATGTTGAAACTGAGCATTTGTCCAAGAAGTGGACTTTGCAAGGAGCTAACAGGAAGTAGATCCAGGTCATGTTTCATGAGAAGCTGTGCTGCATGAATCAGTTTGTCATTGAGTCATCTGCCATTTAGCAGTACATTTTTGTCTTCATCATTCAGTTCGATTCCTCCAATTTTCTGCCAGCAGCCATCACTAACAATTTCATCATCCTCTCCACTGCTAACTATCACTGGATCCACATCTAGTTTCTGACGCTTTTGTTCAGTTACTGGTAGGGGTAACAGGGTTCTCTTTGCAAGCCTTACAGGTAAAAGGCTTATGTTGATCAGCTGATGGGTCAGTATTCTCATCAGCACCTGCATCCTATAGTGTTTAGTTATTGTTGTTTTGGGGAGGGGTAGGGGGAAGAGACAAATAATTACAGAGCTAACATGTTTATAACAACAAATGTTTGGCAGCATAACAATCTCTTCAAATAATTACAGAGCTATGTTTGTTATAAAAAAAACATTTGACAGCATAAACCAGCTTTTCAAATTGTTAATAACCATATTGTCATCATAATTATATACTTACCTCATTGTTGTCATGGCAATTCAGTCTTCTCCCATCAGGATCATACCATATCTTAAGGTCATCTTTGGGGCCTTTAAGATGATAGCGACCTTTCCCGATATCTTCCGCAACTGTATATGGACCTCCAGGGAACTGAGGCTCAAGTTTTCCACCCTTACGACCTTCGTTCTTCATCGACTTGACAAGCACTTTGTCACCAACCTTGATTTTAGTATTGGTATTGTGCTTTGACTCGTATTGATGCTTTTGACGGGCTTGGGCTTTTTCAATATTTGCATATGCTTGCTCGTGAATTTTTTTCTGAAACTCAAGCACTCTTTGTTCTAAGTCTAGTTCATCAGGTTTACAATGCACTTGAGAGATGTCAATGGGAAGACGAGCTTCTCGTCCATACATAAGAAGAAATTGAGTACACTTGGTGGAATCCTGGCGACTCGACCGATAAGCAAATAGGATATTATCTATAAGTTCATCCCAGTCATATTGGTGATCGTTAACGAGCTGCTTCTTCAGCGTTTGATTAAAACGCTGATCCAGTCCATTTGATTGAGGATGGTAAGCACTAGTGATCTTGTGCTTAAATCCAGTGAACTCTTCAAGGGAATCGACAATCTTGTTGCAAAATTCCCTACCCTGATCAGATACAATCTCTTGAGGATATCCATGTCTAATTTTCTCAAAATTTCAAGTTTCCGAAGATAGAATCCGGCCAAAAATAGCCTTTCTACCTGCCAGTCTCCGATCAACACTTTCAGGTATTCTACAAAGTCCAGTTAGTGAGAACGCTTGGATTCAAGCTACTCTTCTGCTTAGACTAGGCGGTCTGGGTCTTGAGAAAATTTGTCGTGATACTTACGGTAAAAAAGGAAGCCACATATTGTGGTGGTATTGGCATATGTAAAACTGTCATACACACAACATAAACTTTAGGGCAGTGTGTGAAGGGGTTGTTGGTGTTTTAAAGAAGGTGTCTGAGGTTCCTCACTTAAGACTACCTTCTCCCTTCAGTTAATAGGTGCTACCACTGGAGTCTATCTCTAAGTATCGCCTTAGTTAATACCTACGTATGTAACATGTTTATCAAAGTGAGCATCACCCAATTTGTGGTCCTTCCACCTTTTTATAGGGTGTAAAAATGGGTAGACCGAGATAAATAACTTCAGTTCTCTTGAGACCACTCGTTCCTTGTGGCAGTCTCATGGTTCTCCTGAGACCATTCGTTCCATGCGGCAGCCTTATTTGTGTGCTTGATCCCCTCTTCCAATATCACACAAGACCTCACAGCAGTTACCACTGTACATCTTGTTCAAAGCATCATAATTATTTGCTGACAAAGAGAAGGGATCAGGTAAATAACTAGGGGATAATCTGACAGCGCAATAGCTGAGATGTAGCCCAGCTTGGCTCCCGTTTTGGTGAAGTACTAAGATATTGGCTCGGGTTGCACACCTGGGAAGTTGTAATCATTTCTTGATGTATTTCGTGGCATCGGTTGAAAATATAAAGTGGGCATTGTCAGACAAAAGTTTACTATGTGTCAAATTATTATAGATGCATACCTGCCATGAATAGAGAACACATCTTTACCATCAACAAGTATACTGCATTGGCTACATTTTGATATATAAATTAGGACCATAGCATGAATATATGCAAAGATATGGTACTTAAATGGTAACCCACGGTTTTCAGACTTGTACCCCTCTAAAATTGTGTCACCAACATTGCTATATAGCAGCTAGTAACTAGGGACCCAGCTCTCATACATTAACTAACACAGTAACTAGGGACCCAGCTCTCATACATTAACTAACACAGTAACTAGGAATATGGAAGAGGGGGAGGAAAGAGAGAAGGGGGACAACATGACGAGAGAAAGAGGAAGCAGAGTGTTCCAAACACCACAACCAGCAGTATGTCCTTACCACATCCATGCCAAAGACACTTATAGCAGTCTGAACATCAGCCAGCTGCTTCTCTTTGAGAGGTTCCGCTACTGCATTATCCACTTGTCCCACCCCGTCCTCCCCTCGGCTCCGCTCACCTTGCAGTTAATCAGAAGGCAGCTATTCCTGCTCCGATAATATAATTAGACCCTCCGACCTGCACAGAGATAAAAGATATAAATTCAAAAAGGGGCCATAAAAGATTTTAAAAAGATGTCATAATATTCTGAAATACGAATGTACATGGACCATTTTAGTAGAGATAGGAGTGGTATTTCATCATCACTGGATTTATTCATCTCAGGAGATGTGGAGATCTTGGGAAGAGGGGGAGAGGGTGGAGGAAAGCTGGTGGCAATCGGTGGGAGGGGAGAGGTGTGTCCCCATCCGAACATCATAACTGCATGGAGAAGGAAGAAGAGGGAGGGTGGAGGAGAGGAAATATGAAGGAGTGGAGAAGGATTAGGGGAAGAGAAGGAAGAGGGGAATAAGAAAAGAAGAAGAAAGAAGAGTGGAGAAATGGGAGAGAAAGGAGAGGAGATGACAGGAAGAAGAAAAAGGCATGTAGGAAGATGCACATGAGCAGGGGGAAGGAGATGTACAGCAACAAAAATCATCTAAAACACAATCTTATAACCATACCACACACACTCACACACACCATCCTCTCTCATACTCCATGTTGCTGTGCGGCTAGCACTGGGCATGGTTCTCCTGAGACCACTCATTTCATGCAGCAGTGTCATGCTTCTCCTGAGACCACTCGTTCCATGCGGCAGTCTCATAGTTTTCCTGAGACCACTCATTTCATGCAGCAGTCTCATGGTTGTCCTGAGACCACTCATTCCATGCGGCAGTCTCATGGCTCTCCTGAGACCAATCGTTCCATGCAACAGTCTCGTGGTTCTCCTGAGACCACTCATTCCATGTGGCAGCCTCATGGTTCCCCCGAGACCATTCGTTCCATGCAGCAGTCTCATGGTTCTCCTCAGAGCACTCATTCCATGCAGCAGTCTCATAGTTCTCCTGAGATCACTCATTCCATACGGCAGTCTCAAGATTCTCCTAAGACCACTCGTTCCATGCAGCAGCCTCATGGTTCTCCTGAGACCATTTGTTCCATGCGGCAGCCTTATTTGTGTGCATGTTTCCTCCTCATTTCTTGTAGGGGAAGTTGGACTCAGCTCGCATGTCTATCTATGAGCAGGTAGAAGTCCACGGTCTCCTCAGCAGAAAAGTGAGTAAGAGATTTGCCTCCCCCACCACACCCAGCATCACTCAAACCCTGCCTGAGATTTACCAGTCTTGGGGGCATCTCTCTTCCAGTAAATCCATCACCATGTTGTACCTCTAGATCGACACAACACCGCCGCTCCCTTCCTAACACTATAATATTAAGAAAAATTATGAGTCACATGATTTCATTTAATACAATGCTGATCAATTAAAATATCATGCATTTTGTGAATTTATAAAATATATATTTGCTCTGAAATAGGCTGAAGTAATTTGGTGGAAAGATCGGGGGGGAAATTATTTAAGCTGACAAAAAGCATTTTATGTCAGCCTCCATTTCCCTTATCATGGATGTAAGCAACTTTATTGAAAGTGGGTGCGAGGGGTGAGGGGTTGGTGCATGACGGTTCATCTCAGCCATTCTTTAGGGGGTGGTAGAGGGAATTTTGGACTGGTTGATCCTAGAATATGCATGGGACATCAAAATGCAAGTCCACAGGTTCTTCATTTTGCTAATAACAAAACTATGCTTGTATTAAATTCTTCAACAATAGAATGACAATGTAGCTATATATACAGTATGCCCCGCACTTGCATTCCTAATCATGTTTGTGTTGTTCTTGATGTTGTGTTGTACATGTAAAGATGTGTTCTCTATTCATGGTATCTGTATATATATATATATACAGGTATGCATCACTACAATAATTTGATGCATAGTGAACTTTTGGCTGACAATGTGCCCACTTTTGATTTTTAACTGATGCCACGAAATACATCAAGAAATGATTACAACTTCCCAGCTGTGCAACCAGAGCCAATCTCTTAGTACTTGACCTACTCTAAATGAGAGCCAAGCTGGGCTACATCCCAGCTATTGCGAAGTCAGCTGGCCCCCTAGTTACATGATCCCGTCTCTTTGCCAGAAAATAAAAGTTTAAAGATGCTTTAGACAAGATGTACAGTGATAACTGCTGTGAGGTATTGTGTAATAGTGGAGGAGGGGATGATTTGGTCCATTTCTTGGTGGTTTGTGGGAATTTGAGAGGAATCATAAGTTGCTGGTGGATGAGGTGGATAAAGGAGCTTGAGAGTGCCTGGATGAATTTGGGGAAGTGGGTAAAGGATAATGGCATTGCTATTGGGAAAAGGCATGGAAGGAGTAAGTAGCAGTGTATTTGATATTATATTATATGGCAGTGAGTGTATTGTTGGTGACACAAAAGAAACAAATTTTTGTGTTGGTTTTTGGATGAATTTTAATTTTGGTTTCATCTCCTCCCTCCCCCCCCTCCCCCACTCCCAATAATCAGAGACTGCAAACTTCCACCATCCTGCAATGAGAGACTACAAACTTCCACCACTTCCTGCTATCAGAGACTGCAAACTTCCACCACTCCCTGCAATCAGAGACTGCAAACTTCCATTTCCTCTGAAGGGCTGGACACAGTACATAGTTGTAATTTAGAGGATAGCGCCGTACGCCTTTACTTCTTGGATTGAACTGAATGCAAATATAATGTGTCTCCAAAGCAATGTGTGCAACAACTGAGTATTGGGTAAAGGGTCAATCAGGTAAGGGGTCGTACGTATACAATGTCCAAGTATACTATACAATGTCCACTACCTCCCCCAAGTAGGCAGTATGGCCTACTGAGAGATTGTTTACTTATGTCCATATCGGTCGATTGGTTTTGGTCCTCGCCTGCTTCGTCGCAGGGGTGGCGGCCGTATGTTAGGTAGGAGTTTGCTGGATTCCGATTGGGGGGAGGGCGAGGGTTGGCGAGGGGCTGTTCCTGGAGAGATGATGGTTCTGGGCGCCGCGGGGCAGCTGGGGGCCGGTGTTGCTGGCGAGGTCCCGGTGGGGCGGACGGGTGGTTTGGCTGGCGTCTGGGCGACCGAGGCGTATGATCTGGGGATGCTTCCGGGTTGAGCGACGGGGGTGGTCTGAGCCGGTGTTGCCGGTGGTGGAGGGGCGGTTGCGGGGTGGTCGGAGGCTTTTGCGGGGGCGTGAGGCCTGTGGTTGCGGGCGTTGGATCGGGTTGGGGTTGCCTCATGTCGTGGTAGGTGGGGGTAAGCGGTCGCTCGTGGGATTGGGACATCCGGAAGGGGGGAGTATGGCGGCTGGGACGTGGGTTTCGTCTGGTGCGAGGTGTATCGTCGGAGGAATCTGCGGTTTCTTGTGGTGAGTCTGCCTGAGCCGTCTGTGCGAACAGAGTACTGATGGTATTGGAGGACTTCTACGACCGTGCCTGTCTTGTCCCACTTGTTGGGGTGGCGGCCAGTCTGGTTTTGGACCAGTACAGTGTCGCCGCACTTGAGGGGGGAGAGGCCCTGGGTGTGTTCGTCCCATCGTGTTCGGCCCGTGATGGCCCTCTCGCGGAGATCAAGACAGTCGGACCAGTCTGTGTGAGGCCGATAGCGGTCTGGGATGCCGGGGTGGAGATCACGGGTTGGTCTGCCAAAGAGGCAAGTGGCGGGAGACATCTTGGTCTCAGGATCCGGTCCATTCCTGTACTGCAATAGGGCCTTGTGGAACTTGTCGGAGAGGGCACCGTCTGGGCCGGTGTTTCCGGCGATCAGTCGCTTCATGGTTTTCACTGCAACTTCGGCCCGGCAGTTTGCATGAGGGTTGTATGCCGACGATATTCTATGGTGCACTCCCCAGTTGGCCAGGAAGGCCCTGGTTGTGTGGGAGGCGAATTCTGGGCCGCCGTCCGACGTAAGTGTGTCGGGTATCCCGAAGGTTGAGAACGTGTCTCTGAGCATCTGGGTGAGGCCTGTTGCTCCATCTCTAGACGTGGTGACGACTGGCCAGTTGGAGAAGTGGTCCACCAGGACAAGGTAGGTGACCCCTTGGTGGTGAAAAAAATCTGTGCATATGTGCTGGAATGGGTAGATGGGTTCCACTGGTGTGATGGACAGCATGGCGGGTTGAGAGGCGGCATTGCCGTTGCATATGGCGCATCTGTCTCTAGTGGCCGCAATATCTTTGGTTATCCCTGGCCAGAATATGGAGGCTTCTGCCCGTGCGGTCATCTTGCTGATGCCTTGGTGAGCTGCATGGAGTGCGTCGAGGCAGGCAGGTCGTAGCTCTGTTGGGATAATGATCCTGTCCCCGCGGCAGATGACTCCGTCGACTGTGGAGAGGGCGTGGATGAAGGGGAAGTAATCCCGGGTCATTGGTGGCATGAGGTGCCTTCTTTCTGGCGGCCCGTGTTCAATGAGTAGGGAGAGCTTCTGTAAGGACTCGTCTGCTGCAGTGGCGACCTGGAGTGTCTCCCAGTCGAGGGGTATGCCTGTGATGGCGGCGCAGAGGGCGGTTGCAAGGCCGGCGGCGTCGTCCTCGGTGGGGTGAGCGATTGAGATGCCCGCCAGGAGTGTAGTTGGTATCCTGGGGCTGTGGTTGGGGCAAGCCGAGTCGGGTGCCATGTTGTCGTCGGGGAGGTTCATCCTGGTTGGGCTGGGGATCCCGGATGGGTGGCGTGGGAGGGCGTCACTTGTCTTATTTCTCACGCCGGGAATGTGCACCATCCGGAATCTGTACCTGAGTGTTTTCAGTGGAGGGCCAGACATCATGGGGAGGGGTTGGTGCTCGCAGACGTTGAAAGCACTGCCAGCGTACAGGTCCCATAGGTGCTGCTCGAGCCGACCCCGATTGGCCTCTGTGGCTGGGAATGGGAGGCTGGTGGGTCTGGGGGGCGATTGTGCCCTGGTTGGGCATGAGCAGGTTTTGGGGGATGTAACTATTGTATCCCGCCCTGACTGGCTCACCCTTGGGGTCTGAGTTGGGAGCACGATAGGTGGCGGAGATCTGGTCGGCGGGATTGTCCGATGGTGTTGATCTGGAGGTCTGGCCTGTGGGTCCGCTATGATGATGTCGATTTTGTGTGGGCGTTGTTCCAGCGTCTGTCCCCTTGCCTTGCCTTTTCCCGAGGGTGACATGGGCGTGCTGAGGGGGAAATCCTTGGGGATCAGTCCCAGGTCTGCGCAGGTGGCCAGGCTGAGGTACAGCTTGTTGGCGATCTCAGATAAGTAGATCATCTGTCTCATTTCGGGGCCTGTGGGGTTGGCCCTGATCCTGATGATAGCTGCTCCTAGGATCGGCAGGTTGGTGCCGCTGGCCGAGTGCATAATCATGTTTACAGGTATGAGATCTGAGGCTGTGAGACGGAGCCTGGACAGGAGGCCTGGGCCAGCTAGGCAGCTTTGGCAGCCTGTGTCCGCCATGGCAGTGGTGGCGAGGTTGTGGGTCTCCGTGCGGAGGGTGTGGCCGTGTACGAGAGCTGGGTCCCTAGTTACTGTGTTAGTTAATGTACGAGAGCTGGGTCCCTAGTTACTGAGACAGTTAATGTACGAGAGCTGGGACCCTAGTTTTAATGTACAGAGCTGGGTCCCTAGTTACTGTGTTAGTTAATGTATGAGAGCTGGGTCCCTAGTTACTGTGTTAGTTAATGTACGAGAGCTGGGTCCCTAGTTACTGTGTCAGTTAATGTACGAGAGCTGTATCCCTCGTTACTGTGTTAGTTAATGTATGAGAGCTGGATACCTAGTTACTGTGTATGAGAGCTGGGTCCCTAGTCACTGTGTTAGTTAATGTACGAGATCTAGGTCCCTAGTTACTGTGTCAGTTAATGAACGAGAGCTGAGTCCCTAGTTACTGTGTTAGTTAATGTACGAGAGCTGGGTCCCTAGTTACTGTGTTAGATAATGTAGGAGAGCTGGGTCCCTAGTTACTGTGTTAATTAATGTATGAGAGCTGTATACCTAGTTACTGTGTATGAGAGCTAGGTCCCTAGTTACTGTGTTAGTTAATGTACGAGATCTGGGTCCCTAGTTACTGTGTCATTTAATGTACGAGAGCTGAGTCCCTAGTTACTGTGTTAGTTAATGTACGAGTTAGAACACTTTTTTTGCAATGATAATTTCTAAGCATGTTTGTCATTCAGCTAACTGATTGGGTAGCCAAGATAATGGCAGTGGATTCCTCTTGTGAAGTACCTTTACCTCTTTCGGATGTAAAAAACGGGCTGCTGGCTAGCTAGATCAACACACACACACACATAATGCACACATACACACACACATGCACACACACACACATACACATACACACACCACTACCACCATGCTTAGGATTTGCAATCCCTGTTTGCTTTGCTACGTACTCAATTCATTGTGTTCTTGAGCTGGTTGCACTATAGTATTTTATTTTTGTTGCTCTATTCTTCACTAGATGTGCTCAATCCTTTGTCAGACGTGCCAACAAACTGAATATCTAACTCCTTAACTTCTCCACAACTGGATCAAACATTTAACTGCTTGCTTCCACATTTTCTCACATAGTTTGTCAGTCTCACAATATGTATAAAAATAACACACACATGCACACACAAACACACCCTCCCCCCACACATGCACACACAAAATAATAACCACTATTGTGTCTATTATAGTCAATTGACTTCCAGAAGTGAGATTCATGGGAATGAGGAGTAAAGCCGTTCACTCATGTACAGCTATATATGTCCACTGTCTGCTGTCTTGTATGAGTATAATTGGGTTCCAATAGCTACTGAAGCTTCTCTTACCTCTGCTTTTTCCTCATGCTATTCTTCTTTTGGTGAAGAGGAAGCAGAAAGAGCAGCTAAGTGTGAAGGTGCTTGGACCTCGGCAGAGCTGCATGTATAAATCTATATGTGCTTGCTGCACTTTTTATGATTCAGTTTGTTGCTACCTCATCCTGTTATTGTGGCATTGGCTATATAAATCAGGACCATAGCATGAATGTGTGCAAAGATATGGTACTTTAAATGGTGAACCACAGTTTTCATACTTGTCCCCCTTAAAATCATCTCCAACAACATTGCAGCACCTTTGTTTTGTTTTACAGCCAGTAACTAGGTACCCAGCTCTCATGGAGAGGAGATGACAGGAAGAAGAGAAAGGCATGTAGGAAGATGCACATGAGCAGGGGGAAGGCAACAAAAATCATCTAAAACACAATCTTATAACCAGAATGAACACACACACACACACCATCCTCTCCCATACTCCATGTTGCTGTGGGGCTAGCACTGGGCATGGTTCTCCAGAGACCACTCGTTCCATGCGGCAGTCTCATTGTTCTTCTGAGACCACTCCTTACATTTGGCAGTCTCATGGTTCTCCTGAGACTACTCGGTCCCTGCAGCATTCTCATGGTTTTTCTGGGACCACTCGTTCTATGCGGTAGTCTCATAGTTTTCCTGAGACCACTCATTCCATGCGGCAGTCTCATCGTTTTCCTGAGACAACTCATTTTCCATGCGGCAGTCTCATGGTTTTCCTGATAGCACTCGTTCCATGCGGCAGTCTCATGGTTCTCCTGAGACCACTCGTTCCATGCGGCAGTCTCATGGTTCTCCTGAGACCACTCGTTCCATGCGGCAGTCTCATGGTTCTCCTGAGACCACTCGTTCCATGCGGCAGTCTCATGGTTCTCCTGAGACCACTCGTTCCATGCGGCAGTCTCATGGTTCTCCTGAGACCACTTGTTCCATGCGGCAGTCTCATGGTTCTCCTGAGACCACTCGTTCCATGCGGTAGTCTCATGGTTCTCCTGAGACCACTCGTTCCATGCGGCAGCCTCATGGTTCTCCTAAGACCACTCATTCCATGAGGCAGTCTTATTTGTGTGCATGTTTCCTCCTCATGTCTTGTAGGAGAAGTAAAAATACTCTGCTCGCATATCTATCTATGAGCAGCTAGAAGTCCACAATCCCCTCAGCAAAAAGATGGATAAGAGATTTGCCTCTCACCACACCCAGCATCACCAGAGAGTCACAAGTCTTGGGGGCATCTCTTTTCAGCAAATCCATTACCATGTTGCACTTCTAGATCGACACAACACCGGTCCTTTCCTAACACTATAATATTGAGACTAGACTAGTCATGAGTCACATTATTCCATGTGACCTTTTTAATACAATGCTGATCAATTAATATATCTTGCATTATGTGCATTTTTTTAATTTTTATTTGCCCTGAAATAGGCCGAAATAATTTGGTTAAAACATGGTAAAATTTTTATTTATGCTAACAAAAAGGATCTTATGACATCAGCCCTCCTCCATTTCCCTTATCATGGATGTAAGCAACTTTATTGAAATTGGGTGTGAGGAGTGAGGGGTTGGTGCATGACAGTTCACCTCAACCATTCTTTAGGGGGTGGCAGAGAGAATGACAGTTTGTCTCAGCCATGCTTTAGGGGGTGGCAGATGGAATTTTTGGACTGATTAAGCCTAGAATATGCATGGACATCAAAATGGAAGTCCACCGGTTCTTCATTTTGCTAATAACAAAACTATGCCTGTATTAAATTCTTCAACAATAGAATGTCAATGATGCTATACAGTATGCTCCGCACTTGCATTCCTAATCATGTTTGCGTTGTTCTTGTTGTTGTGTTGTACATGTAAAGATGTGTTCTCTATTCATGGTGATCTGTATATATATATACAGGTATGCATCACTACAATAATTTGATAGTAAACTTTTGGCTAACAATGCCCACTTTTGATTTTCAACTGTGCCACGAAATACATCAAGAAATGATTACAACTTCCCAGGTGTACAACCAGAGCCAATCTCTTAGTACTTCACCTACTCTCTCTATAAGACCAAGAAAACGAGAGCCAAGCAGGGCTACATCCCAGCTATTGCGAAGTCAGCTGACCCCCTAGTTACTTGATCCCTTCTCTTTGCCAGCAAATAAAAGTTTAAAGATGCTTTAGACACAAGATGTACAGTGGCAACTGCTGTGAGGTCTTGTGCGATAGTGGAGGAGGGGATGATTTGGTCCATTTCTTGGTGGTTTGTGGGAATTTGAGAGGGTGCCAGTGGATGAGGTGGATAAAGGAGCATGAGAGTGGCTGGATAAATTTGGGGAAGTGGTTAAAGGATAATGGCATTGCTGTTGGGAAAAGGCATGGAAGGAGTAAGTAGCAGTGTATTTGATATGATATGGGAGTGAGTGTATTGTTGGTAAAGTTATGACAGAAAAGAAACAAATTTTGTGTGTTGGTTTTTGGATGAATTTTAATTTTGGTTTCATCCCCCCCTCCCTTTGAAGGGCTGGACACAGTACATAGTTGTAATTTTTTTTAGACTTTCAATTCAACTAACACTAACTGGCAGTCTAAATGACATGTACTGTGTCACTGTCAAGGAGGGTGAGGGAACCGACTCACTTGTACAATAATTGCTTCTCTGTGGCACTTCCCAAAACACTAGCTTATGATCGCTTCAATTTATTGTGCATGTGGTAACCTCAACATGCTCAGCATTATTAGTCCTGCTGCACAGCCTGGAGATACACTCATGTATTGCGTTTTCTACCCTAATAAATTTCACTTTAGAAATTTAGATTCATATGTTGTTTTTCTGTAACATGTCAAGTCAGGAAAATCATGTGGAAGTTTTAATTAAGCAGGGTGGTAAGACCATATCATCACTGGACTATCACTAGCTGAAAAGCTGGGGGTGACTAGGTAGACACGAAGAAAACCTGCAATTCGGAGTTGAAGGAAAATTATAGCAGGAGCTTAGAGAAGGATAGGTGGGCTACAGGTCAAAATTTCCTACCACTTATGCTGGAAAAGTGAATTACATTAGGCTGCTTGCCTCAAAGTTTTAGGCGAGAGGGAATGTTGATTGAGACAGGAGATCTATGGACAATGTCAATACAGCTGGAATGACTTGAAAAATGACCTTTAGACCATGAGTACCAAACTGATTCAACACTGAAGACAACTGTGGAGGTGATGGAGGGGGGGACACCAAACCCAAACCAGCAGCCACTCTGACCACATCACCATCTATTCGGAGGCCTAAAGATGACGGGAAGACATGGAATCAGATTGTGTCACAGCAATGATCTCGACTCCACATTTCCAGCCATCATCAAATACATGATAGTTTGTGAGGTCAAAAGCACCAGAAGCTGCTATCAAAAAACAGAGAAAGGGTGTAAATGATGCAGCTCTTCTGATCTCAAGACCACCAAATATCACAAGAAGTGACACCTGAAACCAAGCTTGATAGTTTGTGTGAAGAAAATGTTAGTGGCCTCACTCTGGATGAAACACTCAATTGAGTCAAAACCTTGAAGCTTTGTTGAAAAAAACAAAAACAGGGGGAAGACTGTAAAAACTTGGGAATTTGACAAAGCAAGAAACAGAATCAGTGAAGAAGTGGAATTTGAATCAGCCTTCATATCAATCAGCACCTCAATCCTATCCATACCACTCCAAGGTAGGCAATGGGGGGGGCTGGGGGGAGGGCTTCAGCCCTTTCAGATTTAACAGACAGAATATTTCAAGTTAATGAGGGTATCAAAAATTGTCCAAACAAAATATGTAATTCAATATTAGAGATCAACAATTATTTGAACTGTCCCAAAATGTGCATTCTACTATTATTGCACGACACAACCTCATTGCCAATATCATCTAATGATAATAAACCTGTTTTTTCTTTATGTACATGTAAAACCATACACCAGTTTAATCTGCTTTGAGATATTGTGGTATGTAGCCATGTCTTCAGCCGGTATAGTACACTAAAACTTCTTTCCCTGATTGTGTTAGTTGCTGGTGAAACCAACATAAGTTTAGTGATAGTGACAACCTCTGATAATCCCTGTTGTGGACTAGTCAGAGACTTTAGGATATTTTGAAAATCTTCCAGTGGTGACTCTTCAGTAGAACTAGCATGAAGGAGGGTCAACTGAGTTTTTAATTTGCTTGGATTGCTGAAGTCAGAGCGATAAAATGTAACGACTTCTTCTAAGGCCTTTGATCTTAATGGTGAATCAACTGCAGAAATCAAAGTTTCCAATTTACTGAGCATTCTAAATCCTCTTTGTTCAAATAGGTCCTGAATAGAAAATACAACAAGGTCTATGGCTTCAAAATATATTCTTCTGTAGTGCTCTTGTGGTGAAATAGGAAATTCAGATGCAGCTTCTCCTACCTCAAAACGGCGTGGCACTTTCCTTCTACGTGGCAACAAAGGTTCAGTCACTTCAAGTGAAGAACGTCGCTTTAACATACATGTACTTCCAAAATAGGTCAAAACAGTCATTTGAGCGAATTAATTCAATTGCCTGAAGGGTGAGATCCACAAGCTTTCGACCTTCGCAAGCTGAGATATTTTTGGCCGTGACAAATTATCGACCATACTCAGAAGCTTTCTACACAATTCAATGCCAAAGAAGAAGTCAAATTTTTCTATCTGCAGTAACTCCAGTTATTCTTGCTTTTGCTTCTGTGTCTCTTGTTGCATCTCTTGTAACTTCCCCTGTTGACTGCAAAGCTTCATAATTTTCTGAAATTGATGCTGCCCTGACAGACCGAGTTGGACATAAAACTCTGATACCCACAGCAAAGTCTGTCTTGACCTTTTTGAATACCGCATCTTGCTTTGGGGATTTTTTTAATAAGCTTCGTAATCTCGTACACAGTGCCAAGAGTGGATTCCATTAACTTGATACCCTTTAAGCAAACTCATTTCCTGTTTTGTGCAGTTGTCAGTATTTTGCTGTCTTGGGGCAAGTGTTACAATTTCTATTCACAATTCAATTGCGTGTAACACCTAGCACGTCCGCTAGGATAACACATTAACATTGTGGTGGGTGTGGCACCACAGTATATATATATATATAGATGGACACAAAAGTATTAGCTACAAAAACTAGTCAGACAAAAATAATAAAACAACAACAACCGTAGTCAAGTTTAAGTGGTCACTATATAGCAGTTCAGAGCACAATAATTTGGGCCAAATGAACATAGTGTTCCTAACCTAATTATAGTCATTTTGTTGGTTTAAACCCATAATATGATTTCCATATGTTGGAGCCATGAGGTTATTTCTATTTTCATACTTGATCGGATATGATTTCCTGTGGACATCAATGGCATATCATGATCGTATAGTATAGATGAACTCAGTTGCCTCTTTAGTAGGAAATGGTTTGGCCTCACCCCACTTTGAAAAATAATCCACTGAGGTGATAAAATATCGATTTCCACTGGCACTAATTATATAAGATCATTTCCAATTTTATTCCATACATGGGCTGCAATTAAATGGACAGCTGCTACTGGCAAAATAATGATTTCAACCACATTTTAAATGTCTGTACATGTATGTATGTGTGTGTGTGTGTTTGTAATTAGCCTAGTCATACAGCAGTGAAGTCATTTAGTAGTTGTGGATCAAGTGCAAAGTTATGGCTACAGTTCAAAGTAGGAAATTGTGGACTCGATGTACAATGTTCTTTTCTCGAAATGACAATTTATTATAAATCTGGAACTAAGGAAAGAAATTGGCTGGCAGGGTAATATAGTTTTATTATAGGTGTCAAGTGATATTGCCTTCTATTAATATCTGGAACCCACTTTGTCAATTCCATCCCAACCAAAATTCATCACAAGGTCATCATGAAATGCCCCTAGTATCAACCTCTTCATTTTTGGACTTTGTTACATCATCTACAATAAAGATATTTCAAACTATATTCCCAGTAGGGAAATGTCCCTAAGCAAAGTATTTCTGGCTTACCTCTCTGAAAATTCCTCTCTTATCTTTATAATTTATGTCAAATATAGTTATTATGGGTGTAAAGTGATATTGCCCCATTGATGACCTAAAAAATTCCTGATGGTGGCTTTTCTCAATTTCTTTGCTATTCTATGAGTAGCTACTTCCATGAAGAAGACACTGGAACACTCCATCATAGATAAGAGACTCACACTTAGAATCAATGGCTGCAGTTAGCTTTGCAGGAATGATGTGATGCTGTGATTGGATGCCTAATTCCCTAGGATATTGAGCTTGGTAAATGGTGATGGCAAACCACGAGGATGTTAAATTGCCTGGGAGAAAGCAGTGCAAGCAAAACCCTGTCAAGTGTGAAAGAACTCTCAGTTGACGTATATAGTAGGATATTAATATACCTATTACTCTTTAACATTTCGGTTAGAGCATCATGGAGCAAATGCATCATTGGCAGATCACTTATTGACTAGTAAGCATCAGTTACACTTTCTATATAAATTATTATAATTATGCCAATTATATAGCAGCCATGTCTCACTGTCTATAGGAGGGCAGAAGTATGTGTGTTTACCTTACAATAGTTGCTGCACCATCATGGCATGGCAAAAATGATGTACTTAGCTAGAACATGTTGATAAAGCTCTAGCTTTCTTTCCCATTATAAATTAACCATGTAAGCCTGTTGTCAGGAGAAGCTCACTCTCTTGCAGCTCCTGCGACGCCAACCTCTTGTTTACTGACCTAGTTGCTCTGCAACTCTTATCAATAAACCTAGCTTGACCAATTCAATCTCCGCCCTTCTGATAAGTCATAAAGGTAAAGAAGAATAATAGCATAGAATCACAATTGTCTCATACACCAACTGTCTTATATAGTTCCTTTAGTACTCTTGTTTTTTCTCTTCTCTCTCTCTTTCTCTTGCTGTTCTTCTCTTTTATAGATTGCCTATCACAGTTCACATAGTGGTTTTATGGGTAGTCTGTCTTCTCTGATCTCATGTCCTTCTAGAAGTGTGGTTTTACATGTACAGCAGGATGTCAGTTATCCGGACAGGTTGGGACAGGAAGGTGTCCGGATAACAGAAATTTCTGGATAACTGAAGTCACTAGTTGTACACACAAATGTGTACACGAATATATTGGCTAGCTGGACCTCACCTTTGCATATCTGCTGCAAAAACCAAAGATAAACTGTCCTGTCCAACTCATGTAAGTCAGCCCTTCTAGCCATCTTCCTTTTTTGATGCAATCACCAACTTCAATCTCTCTCATAAAAGCTTGTAGCTTGGCTTAGTTCTTGACTAAATCATAAACTGTACATTTTCCTATGTTAAATCCTGCAGCTACACTAGGAAAGCTTCTCCCATTCTTAATGTAGTTACATATTTTTAGCTTATCTTCAATGTTCAAAACAACTCTCTTTCTTTTCTTCCAAGCCTACCTAGCAAGAAATGAGCAGCTGCATCTCAGCACGTGCAGCTCATGTGTTGATTAGTACCCTAATTTGATGATTGTTGCCTGGGACCAAAGTACATGTACACTGTACTGTACATGTACAGTATATGTACATGTACACCTGTTCTGGTTAACTGAAGTTTCCGGATAACTGGAGTCCGGATAACTGACTCCTACTGTAGTTGAATAATCAGATGAGTGATTCCCACAGGTTGTTATTCCATTCTCAGAGGTCTCAGAGGCAGCCACAACGTGTGGTTTTACATATTCAGATGTAGGTGAGTAATCAGATGAGTGATTCCCACAGGTTGTTATTCCATTCTCAGAGGTCTCAGAGGCAGCCACAACGTGTGGTTTTACATATTCAGATGTAGGTGAGTAATCAGGTGAGTGATTCCAAAGTCAAATGGTTGTAACGATAATGCCCACCTTGCGAGACTTCCATGCATAACCTTAAGATGACTCAGTCATGTTAATGGGTTGTGATATGTCTGAATCTCAAACCTAGAACCTTCCAGGTAGACTCGGTACTGCTTTACCCCCTCAACAATCGCCAATGCTTCCCTTTCGATTGTGGAGTATTGTTGTTCACGTTTTAAAAGCTTTCGAGATCCATAGGCTAACGGGTGCTCCACCCCTTGTTCATCTTTCTGACTCAGCACGTATGCTATGCCTGTGGCGGAAGCATCTGTCTGCAGGATGAAAGGCATGTCCCATTTTGGTGTTATCAAAATAGGATCTTTTAACTGAGTGAAAGCGTTCTCCAAAGTCTCATTCCATGTTATCTTAATAGGCATGTCTTTCCTTGTTAAGTTAGAGAGGGGCGTGGCAATTGTAGCAAAGCTAGGGATGAATCTCCTATAGTACCCTGCTAAGCCTAAAAAAACTCTCAGATCTTTCTTCGTGAGGGGTCTGGCAAAGGCTTAGACTGCTTTAATCTTAGCTTGCATAGGATGTACTTGTCCTTTACCCCACCACATGTCCCAAATAGACGACACAACTATTACAGGCAGGCTTGCACTTATTCCTCTCCACTGTTAGGCCTGCATCTCGTAGTCTTGTGAAGACTTCGTTCACGTGCTTCATGTGTTCTTCCCAGCTGTTGCTGTGGATTAGGATGTCGTCCAAATATGTGGCCACGAAATGATGTATTCCCTGGAGAACTTGGTCCATCAGAAGGTGCAGCCACTAAACCGAATGGCATCGTCTTAAACTCGTATTTCCCCCATGGGCTGATAAAAGCTGTCTTGGGCTGGCTCTCCTTATCAACGGGCACCTGCCAGTAGCCTTTGGTGAGGTCCAATGCTGTAATGTATTTGGCTGTCCTGATCTCGTCGATTAAGTCTTCTACCCGAGGGATCGGGTATGGATCAGATTGTGTTATATACCAGATTCAACTTTCTATAGTCTACACAAAGACGCTTACTTCCGTCCTTCTTTGGCAACAAAATGACGGGTGCTGCCCAAGGACTTTTAGAGGGTGTAATAATGTCCTGTTTTAGTAGTGTCTTGATCTCTTTTTGGAGATACTCGTGACCAGTGTGTGAAAGTCTGTAAGGTGGAAGCCTAATCGGGCTGGCATCAGCCGTGTGAATCACATGGTGTATCAGGTGCGTCCGTCCTGGTTCATCCCTGATCACATCCTTGAATGAGTGATGTAATTCATCCAGTTCCTTTTCCTGTGAGGGTGTCAGTATTGACCCTGTTGGTTGATGTTCTGATGTCACTTCGTCTTCCTCTTCTTCCGCAAGGAATACTGCAGTTTCCGGTGCATTCCACTTCTTCAGTACATTGATGTGGAAGAGTCGGTGTCTCTTCCGACCTTCTCCCATATCAACCTTCTAATTAGTTTCTGATAACTTCTTTGTTATTATGACGGGTCCTCTCCATTCATTCGCTAATTTGTTCTGTTTCCTGGGTTGAAACACAAGAACATGGTCACCCACACACAATGTTTTACTCACTGTCTTTTTATCCTAGTGTTTCTTATGATTTCGTTTGGCTTGTTCTTCATTTGTTTGGGCCATTTCTCGGACAATGGTTATCTTTCCTCGTAATAACCTTAGGTATTCGACAACCTTGATGTCGTTTTCTTCTTCCTTTTTCGTCCAGTGATCTGTAAGAGCGTCCAATAGCATCCTCATTTTTCTCCCAAACGTCAATTCGTATGGTGAGAATCCCGTGGATGCATGAACCGTACCTCGGTAGGCCCATTAAACGTAAGGAAGGCATTGGTCCCACTCCTCCTGATTCTTTTGTGTCAGCTTCCATAGTAGTCGCTTCATGGTAGAGTTGAACCTTTCAACCATGCCATCCGTTTGGGGATGGTAGGGTGAAGTCCGAATCTCTTTGATTCCTGTTAAAGTACATTGTTTTAGATATAAAATTGGTACCTTTGTCAGTTAGTATCTCCTCGGTTACCCCCAGTCGAGCTGTCATCTCAATTAGAGAGTTAAGCACGGCTTCTGTGGTTGCATTCTTCAACGGAAATGCCTCCGGCCAATTTGTCGCATAGTCCATGACAACAAGGACGTATTTGTTTCCTGTGGAGGTCCGTAATAGTGGTCCAAAGATATCCATGGCTATCCTCCGGAATGGGTCTGGAATGGGTGAGAAATCACAGCAATTTGTCGCAATGGAAGCGGTAATAAAATAAAAAACGGTGGCATTTCAGTCGAGACAATGGGTCACACGAGGACAGCAGTCACTGTTTAAAGCCTGGACAAGTTACTGTTGATTTAACATACTTGCCATAAGTTCATTGCGGGACATTTTACGGCGCGAATTTTCAACCACGCCCACCAATTAGCGTGTGCCTTTCCCTTGACCACCATTAATTTCATACGCGAACACGTCACTTATTAGCATGTCACACCCACTAATTGATGATGTAATTTGTCCTTATTTGAAACATGAAGATAAAATTAAGTAGAAGCAGAAGCAGCAGAAGAAGGACCAGCTGAAACATCTGAGTCAGAATGGGCACTAGCTACATAACTCTTTGTAGCCTTCTTGCACTCTGAGAGCAGTTCAGGAGGGAGTTTGATGTCCAGACAGCAACTATCAATGTTGAACTTCATGGCCATAAGGGCAACAATGGAGGACTGGTCAAGATTTGACCTTTGATCAGAGTGGATCTTCCTCAGTATGGAAAAACCTCGTTCAGAATCGGCATTGGGATGGACATCAGACATGATATTAATTTGTGAAGGAGATTGAATCTTGGCTGCCCTTCCAATGTGACCATTTTCCCAACTTCCAACCAGAAAAGCCCTTCCTTGGGTCTCATGACACCATCAGCTGCCTTATACTCGACAAATGTCGGTAAATCATTGGGAGAAAGCTTGAAGTCTTGGAATTGTACCTTCAGATTCTGCAGAGATACAGCATCGTTGAGGCCAATCTGTGGAAAACGTTTAGCTAGTGAAGTGATGGTGTTGAAAGAGAATGATGAAGTGTGTTAAGGCTGAATGACCCTTAAATCTTTCATCAACGAATCTCCAAAAGGAAATTTGACGAGCATTTTCTTCATTGAAGACATATAAAAAGCTCTTATATCTTCAAAGAATGGTGCTGTGTCATGAAGGTGTTCAAGATGAGATACACTAGTCCACGTATCATCACCAATTCCCAAATCCTCGTTGGAAACATGATTGGCCTCATCGAAGTCAAGATTCTTTAGATTATCACTAGCAGCTAGAATGGTGTCGTCAGAAAGAAAGTTTGACCTAACTAACCGGTTCATCTCATCATATAGCTGTGAGGTAATATTCTCTGTAGATTTCTGGAAGAGGCGGTTGAATTGATCCATTGAGGGCAAGATAAAAGAAAGAAAATGCAACAGAGGTTTCGTCAGATGATTCTCAAGCCTTGAAAGAATGCTACAGACCTTAGCTGTTTCAGCTTCCTCACAAGACAAGAAGAATGACTTCAAACCATCATACTGCCTGAGGTAACGATTCACACACTTCAGCAAGCTGAGCCATCATGTGGGGCAATGCTTCAAAATCACCCCTGGCTCAGTGGTGAAAATTGAACCCCATAGGTTGACAAATTGCTGCTTCCTCTTGCTGCTATGATGGAAATAATAGAATATGCCAATGAAGAGCTGGTCAATGTTCACTGGGAGTGCCTTCAAACCAGCTTTGACTGTTAAATCAGCCAAATGGCAGATGCAACCAACATATTACAAAGATGGGATCTCATCCTAATCAGCTTCTGCACACCTGACCTCACTCCTTTCATAACATTGGTGGTATCAGACATGAAAGATACTGATTGAGCCCATTCTTAGTCAGTGACTCCTTCAAGGCTTGAAACAAGTTGGTAGCTGTACCAATGTTCACAACAGGCATATCCAAGAATCTCGTCCATACTTCACCTATCTGTGGATCAAGAAGCCTCATAAGAATTATGCAAGACTTATCCCTCGTCATTGGATTCATCAATCATCAAAGAGAATGGACCACTTTACATTGACTCAATAACTCTCTGTGTGAAGTAAGGAGCAAGAGCTTTCTTCACTATGGCGGTGGTTTTGGTGCGGGAACAGGAGAATTTCTTTGCAATTTCAGAGTCTGGGAACATCTTGCTGAAAAGCTTGGTGGCATGGTCACTAGACAGAAAGGATATGTTGTGCTTAGCAACAAATGTAGCCCACCTGACCTAGGCTTCGATTACTTGATCACTTCTCTGATGTTGATAGAGAGAGGTAATTGGAATAAGCACAGCCTTTGACATATCCTTATGTTTCTTGCTCTTGAGGTGAGATGTGACATCATTACGGCCACCATGGGTAACACCAAAGTCGATTGCACACAGAGTACCTCGGGCATACAAGTAACCTAAAATGAAGGCAAGACTACTGACATTACTATTGCATTGAACACAAGCAGCACACTGTACCCATGATGTTATTCCTGTATTTGCTGTATTCCATGCTTACTTACAATTTCATTATATATTTTTTATTTGTACCTTTGAAACGCTTGCCTATCCCTGAAATTCTTCAATCCATTTATTGTCAAAATGGCATTCTCTCTTCTGCTTCTTTGCTACACTAGCCATTCTGCTGAGATTGCAATAAAAGCAATTATCAGATAACGCGCTGGGAAGTTTCACGTGAGTGCCGCACCTCCAATTGAAACAAGATCAAAGGTTGTTTGGCACTCCCGCTGGAGCCGTAATTGTTTATCTGAAGTTTTTCTATGCTAAAAAGTGTCCTGTTTTTGTTGCTTTACGAGTGTTAAAGGACTAAACTAAACATGGTTGAGACTACAGTGGCCATCTAAGCGAGTGGAAGCGCAAGGTGCGTGTAGCTGTAAATTCCGTGACATTGCCAGGACAAGGACAACACCGGGACAAGGCTCAAAATTCCGGGACTGTCCCGGCCATTCCGGAACGGTTGGCAACTCGGCAAGTAGCAGAAAGTGCTGCAGGAAAAAAGCCGCAAGAAGACGACCAAACACCACAGAAAAAAGTGGGAAAGCCGGATGTTGACGATTATTTCTCTAAGGCCTAAAGACCCGCGCTAAATCGATAACATTCCCAGAATTGTCACCTGGCCGTGTTCGGTGATCTCGCGCAAGTTCTTGTGCGCTTGAAATCGGATATCTATGAAATGGGTGTGGTCCAAGTGGTAGGGGGAAAGTAAATTCTGCGACAAGATCCTGGTAGTTAACCCTTTCACCGTCGACTTAATTTTGAGATTTTAACCTATTATTACTTTAATTTTTGTATCAGATCATTGGTTCAGAAAAGTCCAAGGCAACCGCATATCACATGATTACCAAAGAGTTACTGATCAACTTGGTGATAAATATGTTGCCTAGCAACCGAACCACAAACCATTTTTTGATTATTATCTCTGCGTTTATCGACTATTATAAGTATATTTTATGGCAAATACTAAAATATGGTTGCTTATCGATTATCGAACTGCAAACAGCATATAATCTACATTTTTTGGCATAATTTATGAATATTGAATGCCTTTCTATTTTGCTCTAATTGGGACGTTTTGAAGCACTTTGAGGTATTGACTGTTGCCCATCAAGCACAACGAGGAGGTCTGTCTGTATTGCGCTTGATATAGAAAGTTGAAAATTTCAACATGTTGCAGAAAGGCACAATAAAGCAAAGACTCATCAAGAAAACATACGTGTACTACACATGTCTGCATGCAGAAATGATAAAGAAAAGAAGTACACATGTACATGCCTAACACATGTACATACTACTACAAAAGCAATACAAAGAAAATCTCGAAGAGAAAAGGAAGCTAATGCGAGTAGTCAGAGAGTGTGTGGAATTCCCTGAAGCATGTTCTCCCACGCACAGCACAAAGGCTAACACCACAATGAGAGCAGTGACAAAAGGTCTCATGTCTCTTACCTCTGGCGGCACACACTACACACCTCGCCCTGAAGTCCATAAAGTCTGGCCAATGGTCAAAGGAGGAGTTCAAGCGGTCCAACTGAGCCAGGGCGAAACTACAAGGCCATCCAATTCTTTGCCGAGAACAAAAGCCATCAATCAGATAATCAATTAGATCAAGACAAAAATCAAGCATATCTCTCTTCCCTCTTCCTGAGACAGCATGCTGGGATGGCCAAACATAACTGTCCAGGACATAAGCATTCAAAATATGATGTAAAAGAATATTCTTTGCCACCATTTGTGTGACCTCCGACCTATGTTGTAGTATGATTGCAACTGATCTCCTCGGTCTACTCCTCTCATATATTTTTGATAATCAGGCAGGAGAGGTGGACAAGAAACATCCTTGTCTCAATTTGACTTTTATTGGGTGTAACTCTTGTGTGCCATCCAGCTTGCGCCTCTTTACAGTTGAAGGTTCAATTCCAACTGGACATTCGGGAGGGTGCAGGGTAGAAACAAAATAGATTGGTCATTTGTCCAGCCAGACAGCAGAAAGTAAAGGACCATTTGCACGGTAGTCTGAAAAACCTCGATTAATTGAGGTAACCTTGGTGACCAGGTCTTGGGGGAAGTGCCGGCGATTGTAACGTGCTGTTCCACAGGCATTGATGCCACGAGTGTATAGGTGGTTGAATAGCGTCGGACTTGCATAGTATACAAATGCAAACCACTATCCTCCAATCCTTTCATCAGGTATAAAACTACACTGGAACACAAACCTACCCCTCCACTATCACTATCACTCTTGCCAGTACAGTATATACTTGCAACTTCTTCACGTATCCATTGATGGAATCTGCTAGTACCCAGACCTTGATCCCCCACTTAGTTGGCTTATCCTTCAAGTACTGCTTGAAGCCAAGCCGACCTTTGAAGGGAATCATGGCCTCATCAATAGTATATACACTGTTGGTGCATATTGTACTCTTTCAAAATTAGCTTCAATGAAATCTAAAAGTTTCCTCACCTTGAAAAGGCGGCAATACTGAGCATGCCCAACAGGCTTTTGCAGAGAACTGTCATTGAGGTGAAGAAACCTGAAGAGCTGCTCAAACCTGGTCTTTGGGATGATTTCAGAAATGCCTGGTGTCCGGATGCGAGGGTGCTTTGTCGTCCAATAGATGTCAAGACGCGGAAGTTTCAAAATTCCCATGGTAATTAGGACACCGATGAAAGCCTTCATCTCGGGAATAGTGACATCATGCCATGGACGAAGTTGGGGAGAACTAATAACAGATTGTGCTGCAAATCGATTCGTCTCCACCACGAGTAAGTCCCAAACATTATTACTACAGAATCTGTTGAGGTCAGCACAAGAGAGAGTAGCACCTGAACAAACATCAGGTCCAGGAGTGAACCTATAGTCATAGACAATGTGGACTGGCTCTACTCTACTCCAAAAACCACCTAGAGAATCAAGACCTGAAGAACCTCCAGCAGTGGATGGACCAGGAACACTGGTTGGCAGACTGCCTTGGCCACGAGATCTGCCTTGGCCTCGACTTCTTCCTTGGCCTTTTCCTCTTCCTTGGCCTTTTCCTCGGCCTCGGCATCCAACATGCCTCCTGCCTTGGCGATCAGAAGGTAACAAGTGATACTTCTGAGTCAGAAGATGGAACTACATCAAATGAAGGAGAAGATGGTGAAGGAGAGATTGTAGGAGCACTTGGGGGCGAGTTTGCAGGACCACTCGGAGCAGAGTTTGCAGGATCACTCAGAGGTTCACAGATTCAAGATCAGTGGCTAAACCTATATAAAAGATTACTTTATAACCTAGTGATAATTATATAACATACATTCTGGCTTATTATGTCTCACTGTTTGCTAGCTAAAATTTTATATTCCATTCTATAGATATCTATAGATATCTACTCATACTTACCAAGCAACTCATACTCTTCATCAGGAGTCACAAAAGCTCCATCAGAAGCACTGGCACATGAAGTGTTTGGTCCAACATTCTGAGGAGTTGAAGTTAAAGCTGTGGACAAAGCTGACAACTCCTCAGGGTCTAATGCCTCATCACCAAGGAAGGAAGACACTTGATCTTCATCATCTTCATCGCTATCACAGTCAGAGAGGTCGAAACCATCATCAAACAAGAGCTCTAACACGCGAGCACGATCAAATCTTTCAGCTTGAATTCAAAATTGTTTGACTCATAGCTACCTACGTGCTATATACGGATCTTAAATTTGGTGAAATAGTAGAGCACGCCGTTTTTAATAATAAGGGGGTTGATTTTTTACGCGACGGTCACTCAATCTGGCTTACGGTAGCGGTTAAAAGTCAAGTCATGATTAAGTGGAGATTCTTGGTGTTGGTGACTTTCATGCTCTGTGTAGGAGTTTATCTATTGAGTTTTGACCTTTCATTACCAGTAAATGACGTAGTTAGTACCTGTGAAACTGGAGATTGTGCGTCAAGCTACAGTGAAAGCATCGAGAACACGGAACTAATGATTTTAGTTTTGTCTCGTATGAAAGGAAAAAGAGAGCGTGATGCAATTAGAGAGACATGGGCGAAAAATTACAGACAAAACGCAACTGCTGCATTGGTTAAATTCTCTATTGGAACTGAAGGACTTTCCTCCCAGGATATAAAGAACTTGTCTCTAGAGGATGACACTTATGATGATCTTCTGCTCTTACCTGATTTGCACGACTCCTACAACAACCTCACGAGAAAAGTGCTGCAGAGTTTTGTGACACTGGACAAACATTACAACTTCTCTTTTCTGCAAGTGTGATGACGACTTTTTCGCAGATGTGGACACAATTTTGAGAGTGTTACAACAGCTAAGATCAAATCAGCTGCTTTACTTGGGCTTTCTATTTAGAAATAGTAAACCTCAAAGCACGGGGAAATGGGCAGAAAGCAAATGGTTTCTGTGTGATACGTACTTGCATTATGCTCAGCTGCGGGTGGTGGATACATATTGTCCCAACAACTTGTCAGACAAATAGCAGCCAGCTCTGATGACCTGGTCCTCTACAGCAACGAGGATGCATCCATGGGAGCATGGCTAAGTCCTTTTGACATAGATTACCATCACGATGATAAATTTAACACAAGGTATTCATCTACATGTTCCAATAGTGATGTCATGATTACTAATAGAAGTGTAAAGGACATGTTTGCCATGCAAAGGTCGTTGGATAATGGGAAAGGAATTTGTAGGAATTTGTCCCTGAAAAAGACTCATCATGGATAATAACCACATGCTTAAAAAGGAGTCGACTATTTTTGGTCTTTTCACCTTTCTACACCTTCACTACTATAATAATTGCGTTTCAAGTTTTTGTCAACCATTCTTGAGTTATGATACTTTTATGCCACCCATTTCATTGTATACCCCTCAGAAATGAATAAGGGGGGGAGGGAGGGGACGAAGGTGTTTTTTTGGACAAAGTGTTAAAAAGCTGTGGTTATGAATTTAGAGCTCCATAAATCCTGCACACTTCACTCTATGAACTTGGTATATAACTCAATAGTGTGCTCTATAAGACCAATACAATAATACTGATTTTTTACTGCAGAGTTCATCAGTTAAAGGTAAGGGGTCCACTACACCAAAAATATTTTTTATCTTTTCCCCCCAAAATATGATGACAGTACATGCAAAATGCTGCCTTCCAAATTGGAGAAGATTTGGATGCTCCAATCTGGACTTATACTAACTTGAGTACTCCCGATTTGAAGCTTCACGTAATAGTGAGTTTCAATGGCCGCAGAGACCGACATGGGAAGCAAACCAGTGATTGTGGTCATCCCCCTAGCAAGCGGCCTAGGACAGACCAAACTTCCCCTCCCTATTCTTGATTTTTCTGGTATGTATAATTATGTATACCACTTTTGGTGCTTTTTTATGGTATGGTCAGTTCAACCATTGAAATACTAAACTAGTCCTTAAAATGCCTGTCCCGAAAAAGTTGTTTTTTGGGAGGCCAAGGACGGTTCTCCCTGCTTCATATTTGGAGTAATCAGACAAAATTTTCCTCTCAATGAGAGCTACAAGCTCTGTTTTTTATTTTAAGTAAGTATGATGTCAACAGGTACAAAAAAACACAATGAAAATGCTACCAAGAAATTGCAATAGAATTTTTTATTTTTTTTAATCCATGATCACACTATTTTTTTTTTTTAACTCAGTTATATTGTGTTTCATACTTTGTAATTTACCCTGTGGTAAGTTGTGAAATCCCAAAGTAAACTTGTCTCCAAATATGACCGTCCTCGTGAAATCTTAAATGTTCACTAAGTCCGGATCAGTTGGAGCTGGTTAGTTGGCACAGCACCGGTACACATCATACAAGATTTCAAATAAAAATTCTGAAGCAGAGACAAGTTGTGGGTTTTTTTGGTTTTTTGTTTTTTTGGGTAGTGGACTCCCTTAAGGGGCAAATGGGCAGATGGGCCAAAAAAAACAAAAAACTTAACTCCTCTCTTGTTTGGAATTTTTGTTTGAAATTTTGTATGATGTTTACCTATACACTGACAGCCACCCATCTCAGACTTGTGACCTTTTGTGGTTTGGCCAGGACAGCCATAATTTATTTGGAGTAGTGTTTACTTTAGGGTTTCACAACTTACTATATACAAGGAAATTGGAAGTACAAAGAATGCAACTACATGTATATACATGGAGTTGTTTGTGAAAAGGTGTGTTTGATGATTTTTTAATAATTTTTTTAGTCATGAAAAATATTTTCTGTACTATTCTAAAGCCAATTCAAATATACTTGCTTAAAATTAAAAAACTAAGAATGTCATTATGTAGATCTCATTGAGAGGAACCAGAATATATATAATATTTCCTCTTTACTCCAAGTATAAAGCAGGGAGATCCGTCCTAAGGCCAAAAAATCCCTTTTCGGGAATAGGCAATCATTGAACTAAACGTTTGAAAAAACGTTTGAAAAAGGGAGGAATATACCGACAAAAATCATCCAAAATGACATACCAACAGACTATTTTGACTATAATATACCAGAACACAACACATACAAGAGTAACTAAACTGTTTTTTTCCTCTTTCCTAATCCTGGCTCGCGATTCATGGGTCGCTTGCCAGTTCCCCTGCTAGTTCCTGGCTGGTTGCTAGGTACTGGTTGATTGCTAGGGCATGGGGTAGCAGTGTCAAAAGCACCAGCAGCATACATAACACTCTCACTCCTCAGCTGCTGATCCTCACAAACCCTTTCCTCGCCCGTCTGGCCCTTCTCCTCAAAGTTTTGGCTCGCTCCGTTGCCCTGTATCTTGCCTTCTTCATCCTAGCAACATCCCTGCTCTGATGCAATGGGACTAAGCTGTAATTCTAGCTTATCACCAATGGTCTTCTAGGAACTCTGGCCAATCATTCCAGGAGCACACAGCCAGAGCACAGGCAGTATCAACTGCTATCTTTCCTAACTGCAATATCTTTAGGACACACGTTCCACACTATAGAATGCAAGGACTCATTTGCATTCTGTGTGCAACCATCCACGCACTTCTCAAGAAGTGCCCTACTTTCCAGGTGGGCATAAATCGGTTTCAAAAGCTTCTGGAATGGGGGTGTGCTTGTGATGATAGTCTTCATGCCGTTCCTGAGCCACTTGGTATTTGCACCAAGAGGCCTCTCCAGTTGAGAAAAGGTGGTGACGGGGTCTCTCGTCAGTGGAATTCAAGTGGGGTAGAGTCGCTTGAGCAGACTTGATCATTCTATCCAGATCCCCAACACTCTTCCTGATCGCATCTCCATCGTAGTTTTGGAGAGAATTAATCAGGGTGTCTGTCAAGCGTCCTACTCCACCAATGGTCTTTCCATCTGAGAGCTTCTCACCTCGATGCCTTTTCTTCAGCTCTCGAAGTGCCGTTCCCATCCTCTTCTGCACATTCCCAATGCAGTCGCTTTTCTTCACCAAACAATCTGACCCATATGGCTTTAGAACAAGGATAAGGGAGTGGGACCACTTGTACCTGATCTTGTGATCCAACTGTGAACTGTGCCATGTGGCTCCATGTCCCCTGAACTGCTGCTGTAGTTGGCAGAACAGACATGGCTGGCTTTCCAGGTTGAGTACTCTAGGCTAGTCTTGTCCTTCCTCTCCCATCTCTTGCATCCTGAACAGTGCTTACACAGCACAGTGTAGTCTACCACCTTGCCAGTCTCATGGGCAATCACAAATACAGCCCCAGCATATAGTGAGTTGAAGCCACGCTTTTGCCATGTGCCATCGCATCTGATGAGGATGTTTACAACATCACCAGGTTGTGCGTCTATGTCATAGTACTGCCTGATCTCGTCGCGAGCTTGCTTCATGCTCTCCTGAGCCTGAAGGATGATCTTTGCATTAACATCTCGAGCATGGTCGGCATACACACTCTTTGACACTGGGGAAGGCAAGTCTTGCAAGCAGTGCAACAGCTGAAAACTAGAGAAATTTCCACCAGCACACTTGTTGGCAAGAACTGACTTCACATTGACTGCATATTTTTTAGAGGAATCTACAGTCTTGAATGTAATGGGAGTGTTGCCAGAGCAGCTATTACAAAAGAGGTATGGGTGGGTCACCAATCCCATCCTTATGGAACTCCTCCCGCACTTCCACTGGTCCGCCACCACACTTCTTACAGCTACACCATTCCAGCAAAGCTGCCTGTAGACACCATCCCATTCCAACACTCTCGACCCAGTCTCACTCAGAGACTCATAGTCCTCCTCATACCCAAGCTCATTACTGTCATCATCATCACCTTTAGCGAATGAGAGGTATGATGACTTACTAAGTTTCTTCTCATTAGCCGTGGGACCAGGTTGGAATGGATAGAGTGGCTGAAGTGGAAGGTGTTGATGCTACTGGCAAAGGAACTGGACTGGCCTGAGATAATGAGACAGGCAAAAGTGACGACACTGCAGGTGAAGTTGATGGCACTGCAGTCTTAGCTGAGGCTTCCCTGGTGGGAGGCTTGCGCTTCTTCTTCAGATGGTACGGTGTTTTGTTCCAGCCATCCTAGACAAGAAAATCTAACTAACACAGGGGTGTAGGTAGAATGGTCAGAATGGGGAGGGGGCTCAAGATATTTTCTTGTGTTGCATGAAAATGGCAATGCTAAACAGCAGATGCTCTGTATTGCTAACAATACAATCAGTAGCTAGCTCATTGCACCGACTCAGTAACAGCATTTTATTATTAATTCTGAGGGGAAGGTGGTTAGCCCCCTCCCCCCCCCCCCCCCCCCCCAATCCCTTAACTACACCCTTGTAACATGAACACCCTTGTAACATGAATAACTCACCTTCTCTTTATTCATATCTGGTAAGAGGTCGACAAAATAAATGTTCTAAAGCATGAAATGGCAGGTCATTAGCAGCTAGTACAGCCTAATGAACCCCCTCTAATTGAAGAGTACAGGTTTAGCTAACCTCAGTTCAATTTATAGCACTTCAAGTCTAACCACTCCGGAAATACCCTTACCTAGAGCCACCTAACCCACATTTTTTTTAGGGCCTGATTTTTAACTATATATAACTTTAGTATACATACACCTATGATAATATGTTTAACATCACATAAGAGCAGAGAGAGATCTATCTTTTAAGCTATAATTTTTATCAAGTTCATACAATAAAGCATATAGAAAATATGGAGCTCCAAAGTTCGAGGTAATCACAAAATATTACGAGGTATAACCCTAATTAAAATCAGGAAGGGCTCCCCAATAACTCACTGTAGTGTGTGTGCAAAACAGGAGTATTTCAGCACTGCAAAAAGTATTCCAATGCTATGACAATAATATAACTTAATTTTTCATTCGAATAATTTTTTTGCCCATCCGACCCCCTTAAGGATATCATCAGCAAGACTCTTCCGTGATAAGTAAAGGTGTGGTATGTGTCCTATCCAGATGTGAACTATATATGTGGTGAAGGTGTTGTGGAAGATATTGTGCATTTCTTGTTGTACTGTTGGAAGTTTGCTGGTGATTCTCTTGGATGAGGTTGAGGGCATTGAAGGGGCTGAAGAGTGGGTGGTAGAATTGAGAGATGAAGAGAGAGTCGGCCTAATATTCGGTAGTATGCCCATAGCCAGGATTGTTGAGAGGTTTTTAGCGATGCAGAACTACAATCACTTTCAATATTTGCCATGCCTTTTTCTTTGTAAACCTCAACAAATTGGCCAAAACCAAATCACCCCAGTCAATACTCAATACTGCATGGAGTTTCTCTACAAGTAGAATCCAGTCTCAGCTTTCACCGAGACCCAGGTCAGAGACTGAGGCTGATGAATACAGGAAAGACAGTTGCTTAAATATTACTAAAAAGACAAGAATCCTGTGGTAGTGCAGGAGAGGAAACTGCATTTATACTGGCAATCATAGTGATGAGGGTAGAAGCTCCCTACATTTTTCAGGGACCTGGATGTTTCTGCATGTATCTTCTAAGATACTGGTCCTATAGAGTCATTCAACATATCATTTTAAAGCACACAGAAGAAGCAATACGTTGATAACAAAGTTAACTGTATAGAAGTAAGGGGGGTGAAAGTTATGGCATTAGAAAGTTGATATTAAAAAATTTCCCTTTGATGTCCCTTCACTGGTCTTACTCATGAAGATAAAATCCACCATAACTCAACAATGGTTCATCCAAATTGCTTCATATTTGAAAGACAGCTTGTGCAATTATATAAGCAACAAAACACAAAAATCTCTTTTTGTCCAAAAAAATGGGGCCCCTAAATTTATTAAAGACTTGATTCAAGTTAATTACCAAACTTGATTTTGTGTTCATATATCTGATACCAATTTGAGCTTTTGTGTGTGTTTTACCATTTCATTAGTGTCATGTGTCTTCGCATCTCATTATTATTTAAGGCGTCTTTTAGGTATTAAATTCATATCAATTCCATACTTTACAGTGTTGTTCCAAAAGTTAGACATGCTACAGATTAACAGTTTGGCCGATATTTAGGTATGGTTTGTGGTCACAACCACAAAGGTGTGCATTTGCAAGAAAAACTGGAGCTGCTTAGTCAAGCTCTGCAATCGCCACAGATCATACTTGTGAGAAATTCAGAATGCTTCTAGTTAAGTCCCATGAAGTCCCATGAAGAAAGAAAAATGGAAGCAAGAGCTTTTGTTGAGCTTTTGACATAATATATAGAAAGTTTAGTAGAAGAGAGTAATTATTTTTTTTAGCTTTCTGAATTGCGATTTCTCTATGAAAGTCGCTTAAAAGATTTTGATATTCTAAACAAGTTAACAAGGTTTGTTTCAAAGAGCATATTCTCTCACATTTTCCTGAAGCTCAAGCTCAGATTGATGGAAATGACATAATTAGAGAAAGGAATGCAGCAGATCTTGAAGCAAGCAATCAACTGTAACTATGAGGATGATGCACTAGTTCTTTCTAAGGCTGCTACGATTGTTCATGAAGACATACTAAATTCAAATGGCTTTCAATTTATTGGCTCTTTTTTGCCTAACTGCCAGAAAAATTCTGTGCCAACAAACCTCAAGTAAATTTAGTTTCCATGTTACTAAATGGATCCAGCATTAAAGATCAAGATTCAGTAGAATTACAGAGTTCTCTAACTATTTCCCAGGCTATACTTTTCAACTGTAAAAAGAACCATCTCTCGTTGGAGCTACCATTACCTTTGTATATATATTGGACTTAAGGTTCATACACAAATTAGATTAAAAAATTAATTTCAGACCTATATCAGTTGGGTCTTTCTGTCAGTTATGATAGGATCCTGGAGCTTGAAAAGCAGATAGCTTCTTCCATTTGTGAGCACGCAAATGAGATTGGTCTGGTATGCCCCAGGCAATTGAGCCATGGTCTATTTATTGTTGGTGCCTTAGATAATTTAGACCATAACCCCTCCAACACAACTGCCAAACTGAAAGACTCCTTTCATTACAGGAATAAGTTTGTTTCAGTTTCCTAGAAAGCTGAACACAGGCAGTCCTCAGGTTACTGTAGAGTTTTTGACAACAGCAACCTGTAATCAGTTACCTGAGAAATATGTTACAGTGCCATCAGTTGTTCTCAAGAAGGAAAGTGTTACAGTCCCTGATGTTTTAGTCTCCTAGTCTAGTGCTACTGCAAGTGGGCATTTCAAAGAGGCAATATTGACTGAGCACAGTTGGCTTGAACAGGCAATCAAGCTAATTGCAAAAAATGAAGTTGAGAAGGGAGACAGCATAGCCTGGGCTGCCTATCACGCTTCTCATTGTGATGTTAATAACTCTTTTCCTACCCTTAGTTACTCAACTGATGCCTCTTTTCTATGAAAAAGCTGCTCTACTGCAGCGATGATGAAACATGGAATGACTGTACAACTCAAGGCTATACAATTCCTTAACCATGATCAAATTCCAGTTACCGTTTTTGATGCCCAACTCTTTGCTTTAGCCAAGTTAGTGCAGTGGAAGTGGCCCAATACATATGGTGAGGGCAAGCATGTAGTTATGATGGGCGGTCTGCACATAGAAATGGCAATGTGGAGTACTTTTGGGGATTACCTTGAAGGCTCTGGATGGGCAGTTGTACTTACTCAAGCTGGTGTAGCTTCATCTGGTACTGTTGATAGCTTTTTTAAAGCTTCCCATCTTATGAGGACCAGATATGCTCACCAAGTCAGTGCTGTAGCTTTAGCCAAGCTTCAAGAAGAGGCATATGTAAGCACTGGTGGATTGTTGTCCAAACAGGCTTGGGGAGAGAGTATGAGGGAGCGCAGTCCTATGTTTCAGTACTGGGATACCATACTCAACCTTGAGCTCAAGGGCCATGTTTTTGTTAGGGTGCATCGAGAGAAAATTTTCTGTCTCTACCTCACTTAAGGAAATTATCCCCTGGTTTTTTGCACCAGATCATTATCATTATATTCGATGGATGCCTGTTCACATTCGTGATATGGAGAACTTGCCCACATCAATTCACAACGAGTTTCATGAGCATGGTCATTGGGTGGTTCACAAAACTAGGAACTGCTTTTCGGCAATGCCCATTGTCAGGCTCATAACAAAAGAATGCGATAGTCAAAGGGTCTGGTGGGGCAGTAGGGCTTACACAAAATCCGTCAGCTTTCAGAAAGTGGCTACTGGCTGGGCCTGAGCAAGCACGGCTTATTCAAACATTTGAAGAGCAATTTGTGATTGAAAAAGAATGGGAATGTTTTCACCATGATGAAGGTCTTTCAACACAGAAGACTTTCAAGTTATATGTTCTTTCCTTGGTAGGGGACTAGAGGCTATTCAAGATATGGGCCCCTTTCTAGATCAATCTGAAGAGGTCTTAACGTTAGACACAGGCAACGTCTTGGATGAATCTGTGGTTGAGACTGTCTGTACAATTGAGGACTTGGGAAAGAACAGTTCAAAAGCTACTATATACAAGTCGGTCCTTGTTGTCCGTACTCACTCAATTCATGAGCCAATTAAAAGGAATAGTCTCTCACTCTTTAAATGCCCAAATCTAAAACAAAGCAATCAAAGGCTGTTGAAAATTGATGTGTGAGTGTTTTCACGACTGTACATTGTAGCAAAGAACAGGGATTGTGATTGATATGACCACTTTTTTCAAACACGAAAATCAGCCTTTTCCACCCTCTTTGTCTGAGTATGGAAAGCTACGATCCTCCAAGAAGTCTGATCTTATGAACATATTATCACCAATGGATGATCAGCATGAGCCTCCAAACTTCTATGGTGCCATGGCTATTGATGATGCTGCTCTTGTTCATCTTCTTCCGACTGCAAGTATCACTACATTTGATGAGTATGCTGATTCTGTCTTTCTGCCTCATCTCAGCAAGCAGCTAGAAAAATGTGTTTGTCTTGATTGCACATATCTTTCAGTCGGGGTCACAAACAATTGGAAGGAATTTCCTGTCGTAGAGTGTGAACACTAGTGAATGGTAATGGGATTTTGAAACTGTTACAACGGCGAATGGATTTTTATATCAGCTTTCATCTTCCAGTTTCTTGTATTACCATGAGGTTATTCAGTTACCTTCGTAGTGTGACAGTTAAATTGCAGAAACAATCTACAGATGTCATAACAGCATATGAACAAGTGTCTGCAGTGCTCATAAATTGCAGCTACTGGCATCTAGCCCAAACATTGAGTGATTAAAATTATTGAGAAAGTCATTGTAACTTAAACTAATATATTTTGTTCAATTGTTCTATTCTGTCACATACAAACTAGTTATCTTTACTATCTTTATTAGTTTATGAGAAACTGCATAAATGGATAGTATCGTCTCATGCTGTTTGAACATGAGAGCTAGCCACACTGCATCACAACATGGTTAACCATTTCAAGTATGGTGAAGAACCTGCCATTTCAAGCATGGTCAGAAGACACCACACCATCTCCATTAATTGACATGCATATCTACAGCAACATCACACCTTTGGCAATCATCAAAAGCTTGCATATTCA